>CM025780.1:54094821-54149136 GCA_014636745.2 Centella asiatica
ATTTCTTAATTATTATTTAATTTCTTTAATTAAATAATAATTATTTCATGGTTATTCATTAATTAAATAATTATCTTAATCAAGAAAATTAATTATTTCTTAATTAAGAAATTTGTTTCTTAAATATTATTTGATTTCTCAAAATTATAATTAGTGAATACTTAAAATAGATTATTTCCATTTTATTTATCTATTACTATTGTACATATACATGTATGTGTGTATACATAATTTCGAGTTTCTTGCTACATTACATTGGGTAATGCAAGTGACATCCCATTGCCAAAAGTTCCACGAATTGGGCTTTTTGTGTTTTTACTGAGTAAATTCGGGTCGGGCTTGTAAGGAAACAAAGCCACAAAGGCTTGATAGATTGGGACAATGGAAATGGGCTGTCCAAATACCTTTATCTAAAATCAGCACAAATATGCTACTTTAACCTTTAACTTGTGGGTTTGGTCGGGGTGGGCTTCAGCGGGTCGGAGTGGAATCTGGTCAACCTGTGGGTCGGATTGACCCGTCATCTTCATGCTTGCGGTTAAGGCCGTAAACAGAAGGCCGAAATATCTGATATTCGATTAAAATATTCGTGTCTGCATTCGAAAAAAATGGATATTTTTCGTATTCAATTAAAAATTAATAAAATACAAATATATGCATATCTGTATTCATTTTTAACAATTATTTATACTAAATTTTACTTAATAACTATGTTATTTTTTAAGATATATGTAATTTTTTAAAGTTATATAACAAGATTACATTCATAATTATACATAATTAATTATTAAATGAACATTAAGGTTATGGTAGATTTTTTATAATTAAATAAAGAAAATTTTATATTTTGTGCTACATATTTTACTAAAATATTAAAATTACTTCAATTTAAAATATATTCAAAATATCCGATATTTATATTCGTATTAAATTTTATCCGACGAAGCGTTTGCACCCCTAGTTAGCAGTTTAGGGTTTGTAGAGGGGAAAGGGGGGCAGTGTCGCCACCGCTGTTGTCTCTAAACAAAAGCACAGAACCGCTGATCGGAGGTAACGAGACCACTATGAGGTTTTCCATAGGGGAATATACCTCTCCCGCTCTCGCCGCGGTCTAAAATCAAGGGAAACAACGAGAGGAGCTCGCCAGAGTTGGAGCCCACCATGGTCGACGGTGAGAGCTTCGGTCGAAGCTCCAACCGTCCCTCACACCACCATTTTCGACGTCCGACACCTGGAATCGAAAGCTTAGACCTCCAGAAATACAATGGCGCTATCGAATCGAAACTTTAACAACATTATATTGACGAAGATCAAATTTTCAGTTTGGGTTCTTAGAGGTTTTCGGCCAAACTTAAACACCATGCTACACTCCATTGTGTTACAATTAAAAGAGGCAAAAGGTATCTAAGATACTCAGAATTGAAATGCCATGCACGATTTGGACTCATACAAACCATATGATCGGATTCGAAGAGCAATACAATTAGGGTTCATGAAGGTGTTCATGTTCTTCAATAATGAATTTCTTTTTTTGAATAAACTTTAAAATTCAATATCAATGATGCAGTATTATATCACTTATAAATCATTTTAAGCCATTAGATTAGATTTTAAAAATGTTACTTAGATTTGTAAAATGATTTTCTCTTGATTTTTTCATTTAAGGTTATGCTGAAATTTAAATTGAAATGTTGGTTTCGTTTTATTTGTTGAACATTTAATAACTTGTTATTGATCTAAATTGCATTTTCTGAAGAGTTGGTTCACTTCGGTGCAACATATATGTGATCATGTGATGTTTAAAATATTTAAACGATTCAATTCAAATAACTTATGTCATCTTATTAGTGGACACTCATAACCCAATTTGCGTCATTTTTCATGTGCATACAATTTGCAATGCTTATCGATCACCAAAAAGAAGTGGAATTTCATAATTATTAATTTTAATATTGATATATTTTATTTGAATTTTCATATTCTCACGCGGTTCAAAAATTTGAGTAAAAACTAACCCAATAACTGACTTGACTAAGGACCGGAACCTAGCCTGGCCCGACTTGACAGGACTGATCCGGCCTTACCTATTTTGATTTTCTACTGTCAAAAGTTTTATGGCAAAGTTTGCCACCTCTCATCTCATTTCCCTGTCATCAGGGATATGTCTTGGTCACAAAAGTAAAATAACAAAATAAGCTATTAGGTTGTAGCTAGCATTAGGTACAAGCTAATAGCTATTTACAATTATAATTTCTTCGACATCTATTTTTCTCTATCTATAAATACTCATTCATTCAACAAAAAAATTTACAATATTCTTCAACAATTTTATTCTCTCAAATTATAATATTTATAATAATTTTATTCTCTCAAATTTTATTATGAATTCACAAGGTAATAACCAAGTAGTTGGCGGTGGTAGTAGTTTGGCACAAGAAAATGCTATAGTGTATCCACATGTGGTCGAAGATCATAAACGAACCGCTGAAGTTTGGCAACATTTCGTCTTTGGTTTATATAGCTCCAAATGAAAAAAGAGCCAGATGTAAACTTTGTTTTAGTCTATATGCAGTTGGAGGTAACATATCAATTTTCTCATATTATATATAATTACTAATTTTGAAATATTAACAAAGATTTTGTAATATTTAATTCTCTTTTTTTTTGCTTGCAGGAAATAGCACATTAGATGGGCACTATAAAGCTTGCTTGAAAAAAAGAACACAATCCTCCGAAGTCACTTAAGCACAACTAGATCGAAGTGAAAAGTTTGGCAATACGATCCGGTTTTACAAAGGGATTTACAAACACAATTGGTGATCGAAAAGGAATTGCCGTTGTTCGTTGTACAAATTACATACAAAATGACCTAAAACCGAAACATTGCCATGTGAGTAAAATTACAACTTGATGCGATTCATTAAAGAAATTTTTACGTGCAAAAGCTGAGCTAATTCAAGAATTTCAAGCTCTAGATTATAAAATAAGTACAACAAGTTATGTATGGTCGGCTAATCTTCAACAAAGAGTTAGTTATATATGTGATACCGGTCATTGGAAAGATAAATATTGACATTTAAACCAAACAATAATTTCTTTTGATTTTTTTCAAGTTCCTCATTTCGGTCAAACGATATATTCGATAATATCATATGTTTTAGATAATTTTAGTATTAAAAATAAAATTATGAGTCTTAGTTTTGATAATGCAAATAATAATACAAGTGCTATTAATATGTTAGTGAATGATATTGGACACTATACTTGATGGTGCATTTTTTCATGTTCGTTATATATGTCACATTATGAATTTAGTTGTTCAAGATGGTCTAGTTGTTATTAAATAACAAGTTGAAAAAAATAAGACATGTTCTTCTATACTTTTTCTTCAAAGAAAAGACATCAAGATTTTCAAAAAAAAATTCATGAAAGAGGTGGGCTAAAATTTGATAATTATTTTTTATCCAATGTTTTCGAATATTATTTTTGAAATGGAAGAAAAATTTTAAAAATATTTCAAAGAGATGTCTCTGGTATTTTATTATGCAAATGCTTTAAATCCTTTGTATAAACTTACGCGAGTGTTGATGATTTTATTGATATGAATGAAGACGGTATATGTTCAAAACAACATGATATGAAGAAGAGACTATTTGCTCAAACTTTTGAAGCTTTTTATCATATTATTTTGCAATATATGGTCATCATGCACACTACACAATCATCTTCATCATTTTCTTCTAATTCAAATGTGTTTTTACTTCGGACACTAAGCAACCGTAGATCGAAAGGTTCTTCCACTAATACAGATAAGCTCGATAGATATTGCATGACCGATTTTCATTATTTTATGACAAGTGAAAAAGTTGAAAAACTTGACATATTAGAATGGTGGAACACTCAACAAAAAATAATTTCCTACTTTGGCTGCTATGGCCCGTGATATACCAACTGTCCAAGCTAGTACAGTAGCTTCAGAAACTTGTTGTCCTTTGGCAGGTAGAATATTAGATGAAAAGAGGAGCCGTTTATAACCAGAATCCTTAGAAGTGTGCATTTGTTATAACGATTATCTTGCGGTGAAAGGGTGAGTGCAAGATATGATTGATGTTGAAGATAGTTCCGATGATCGCCATGTCGAAAAGCAAAGTCAAGGAGTTGAAACATGTGAAAGTTGTCATGCTCCAACAATTTTACACATTTTAAACTTTCAGTTGTTTAAAACAAAAAGAAGCCGAAAAGTTGAAGACTTGTTTCAAATTGAATATTAAATTTTGTATTTGTTAAAAATTTCTATCATTTATGATTATATACTTTTATGTATCAATTATACACATTAACATTTGTATTACATGCAATTGTTAATTTAATTCGTAAAATATTATTTGTATTGAAACGTTCACAATTATAAATTAATAGAAGAATTTTATATTTATTCTAGTATATTTAGTCAAGTGAAAAACCTTCCTAATTTACTAAAAATGTAAAAATATAGTATTTAAAACTTACAACGACACTGATATAATTTATACAAAAAGTTACACAGAAAATTATATTTATCAATGATTTAAATTATTCATATCGTCCATGGGTTATATGTGTTATAGATTGAACTAGTATATACATAGCTTTAGGAATAAGGAACCAAGAAAACTAGAAAAGTATGCATTGTTAGTTTCATAAAATAATTGGAATACTGAATACATATACATTACACATTACATGGACAGTGGCTTTCAAATTTTGACATTACATGGTATATACATATATTACACGTTAGTGTCATAAAATATTTTGCACCAGTAGTGATTGGAAATTTAAATATGTAAGAATTTATTGTACTAATCCACCATTTATTTGTTATGTGTTTATGTTGATTTAAAAATTTGACAGAAATATAGTATAATTTTGAATGAAAAATAAAATAAAATAGAGAAACGATTTAGCCTGGTCCAATATTGGATCGGTCTAATTCTGAATCGATGGTCTAAACTCGTCAATTTTTTTTATCCGTAATACTGGTCTGACATGACTTGGTAAATGCCAAAATCGATCTAAAACTAGGCTAATCAACTTTCCAGTCCTTCAAAGATCAGCCCGGTGTAGCCCGACCGGTCTAAATGTTCACGACTAGTTGGTGTTATTTCTCTCTTGTGGCCCTTGCGTTTACTCCAACGTAAATCTACATTCACGTCTCATTTTTTTTAATTAACCGTCCATCCTTATAGTTATTGCATAATATCGTGTAAAAAGTGCAAAATCATGAAAGAACATGTATTTTTAGATAATTTTATCGTACAAAATTATGCTTTTTAATTATGTATAAAAGGAAAAATTAAAACATTTACAAAATATACATACCATTCATAGTTCAAATAATAACTCACGGTGGCTGAAGTTAACTTATATATTACTCCCTCAGTTAAAAACAAAATGACAACATTTGAAAATAAAATTTGTTTTAAAAAATGAGCAATATTTATATAATTTTTTCATTATAATGTCATATTTTTAAAATTTTGTCATTACAATTTTTTTATATGATTTTTAATTGGACATTCATAATAAATTTAATAAGAAAAACTTATTATTTTTACATATAATTCTTAGACAAATATGCAAAATTAAAAGTTGTCAAAAGTTTAAATATTACTGTTTTTGTGGAACAGAGGGTGTACATATTTTTATATGTTATTATTATTCGTACAATTATATTTTATATTTTGTATGTGAATTAATTAATATTATAATCTATACATTATCGATAATCAATTATTACTTTCTATAAATTTTGTTTTTTGAACAATTTAGAATAGATGGATTACATTTTTAAAATTTAAGATAAAACATGTAACTATTTTTCATGAACATATTTTAAAAAATTTATGAGCAACAATTGGCCTTTTACAAATTCCTACAATTTTTTGTTTTCACATAAAACTTGAACATTGAACCCTTGAATATTTATTAATTTACAAGTACCACAATTCATAAAAGGGGTGATATCAGTCGGAGAGAAAAAGTGGGAAAGCTCAATTGGGGCAAGCGACGTCGTATTTATGACCCGAGTCATCCATTCAGCTATCACTTATCAGGGGTTGATTGCCCACCGCGGCGGACCAAACGTCTTCAAACAGGACGGCAGAGAAAATTTAACAAAGAAATTTCATGTTCTTCTTCTGTTGTAAGTTCGTAAATTTTCAATTTTTACACAGCTTATCAGTTCAAATATATGCTTATAATGAACTGTAACTTTACTAAGTTTCAAGCTTTTCCCATGGCTTTTAGGGTTTCTTCATTATCTCCCAAATGCTATAAGGTGCTAAACTCATCAAAGCTTCAATCTTTATTAGTTAAATCCCAACCCACGAAGCTCCCCAAATACCCTTTTCAATTGAACAGAAAAAATACATATTTTGATTATTGTCAAGAAAATGTGCAATTCTTGAGACCCACAATTGGTTTATGCCATAATGTTGTGGGGAGGGAAGGGAAAATAGCAAAACCCCGAAAATTTTCAAGTGGGTTCCGTGTTAGTGGTTTGCAGAATTTCTCTTGGATCAAATATCGATGTTTCTATTCACAGAAAGTGGCTGAAGATGGTGGTAATGTGGTTGGTTCTGAAAAGGGCCTTCCTTGGTTAGCTAAGAGTAGAGTTAAAGATGCGAAACGGTCAGAAAAATCGGTGACAACAAAGTCTAGTCGATCTTCTTGGGAGGAATCAGCACAAAATTTCTTGAAAGGTGGTGCAACGGTTGTTGAGAATGAGGAACGTGGGAGAGTTGAAAAGCGAGATAATGATTATAGGAAGAAATTTAGTAGTGTAGAAGATGGAGAGCAGGGAGATACCGAGGAGGTTACTGATCCGAGATGGGATAAGATTAAGAACAAATTTGGGAGGATTGTTGATGTGAAACCAAGGTCTGATAGACCCGAGTCCAGAAGGTGGGATAAGCAGGAAAACTGGGGGAGGAAAACGTGGAAAGAAGCTACCGAATCGACATTACCAAAAATGGTTGGTGAAGGGGTTTATGGGGTTGGTCCTGTTTTGGCTGCTTTGTCAGCCGGAAGAAGGGAGTTCTATGTTTTGTATATTCAGGAAGGGTTGGATTTGAGTGCTAATAACAAAAAGAAGAAGGACAAAAAAGGATTTGAGAAAGTTTTGAGGATAGCTGAAAAACTTGGGGTGAGCAAAAAAGAGGTATCGAAACATGATCTCAATATGATTTCTGATAATCGGCCCCATCAGGGCCTTGTTCTTGATGCTTCGCCATTGGAAATGGTGAATATAAAAGAATTGGATCCTCCACCAGTTGATGAAGGAAATAGCCTTCTTTGGGTAGCCTTAGATGAGGTTACAGATCCTCAAAATCTGGGTGCAATCATCCGGTCAGCATATTTCTTTGGTGCTGCAGGGGTGGTGTTGTGTGCAAAGAATTCTGCCCCACTAAGTGGTGTCGTAAGCAAAGCAAGTGCTGGCTCACTTGAGTTAACGGAGCTTAGGTCTTGCAGAAATATGATGCAGTTTTTGTTGTCATCTGCTGAAAATGGTTGGCGGGTTCTTGGAGGTTCAGTTTCTTCAAGAGCTGTTCCTCTGAATGAGGTTGCATCGGATATACCCACAATTCTTGTATTAGGGAGCGAAGGCACCGGGTTGAGGCCATTGGTAGAAAGATCATGTACTCAATTAATTAGAATTCCTGGAAACATTCCTGTAGATGTAAGTGCTGGAGTTGAAGATGACGAGGAATCGATAGAGGTGAATCGTAAGTGCTCAGGTGAAGAGTTCCAGTCATTTCTCGCTGTTGAGAGCTTGAATGTCAGTGTTGCAGCAGGTGTGCTTCTTCATCACTTAATTAGAAGCAACAAAAGTAATGATAGTAGCCACATACAAGAAGGGCAAGCTGATGCAATACTTTGAAACTTTCTCCTGGGTATTAAGATTCGTGCATGGTTTTTGATTATCAGTGTAATAATATTTATAACTTCTTATAAACTGCAATGATGTGGTTTCAACAAAGTCAGTAGAATTGATTTATTGGTTCAGTTCTCTTTTGCATCTTGGACCAGTCGCTTGGAAATCATTAAAGTCTGTATTTTTGCTCTATTCTGATGAGGTTATGGATGAGATGTCATGGTTGCTCGCATTTATGCCTCGTATCTAGATATGTCAAATTTCAGCTTCAACTTTTCATAAGATTTTGTCTATTGCTTATGCATTGTATGATTATCTGCATTTAAGGCCTGGCAAACAAAGAACGAATATCGATGTT
Source organism: Centella asiatica (assembly GCA_014636745.2). Taxonomy (NCBI): domain Eukaryota; kingdom Viridiplantae; phylum Streptophyta; class Magnoliopsida; order Apiales; family Apiaceae; genus Centella; species Centella asiatica. Next base: position 54,103,095 of record CM025780.1, read on the forward strand.
AAAACTGCAATGTGTTAGTGAGTAAAACAAGATATGTTGAAAAACTTATGCTTAAGACATCTAGAAAAGATGATGTCCATGGACTATGTTTTCCATAGCAGACACTTCCCTCGGACATTTTGGACAAGTTGATAAAGATTGTTTTTGTAAATATGAAGAAGCTGAACCTGCCTGCATCTCTGCAAAATTTGAACGCAGAGTGCTGTGAACTACAAAAATGCGTTTTTTTTAGGGTGGGGGGAGGGGGTAAGGGAATCAAACCCCTGCAAGATGATGAGTTGGTTATCGAGAAAAGGTTCGGGTTCGGGTTCAAAGCCCTGCAAGATAATTGTGTGTACGTGCATTTCTAACCCCGACTCACCACCACCCCCCAACCCACCCACCCATCAACAACCAACACACACAAAAATAAATCCATGCTATGACTATGCATCTAGTCGACTCATATTCTTGAAACAATTTTCTTTCAGTTTGTATTACTTGGTGTTTTTTCATGAAGGAAAGAACTTACAGTTGGAATAAGGGTCGATATGTTTCAGTTGTAACACATTCATGAATGACACTTCATGCTCTCACTATGGGGTGACTGAGACGGTACTTAGACTCTATTTGTTTTGATTTAAAGTTTAGAAATTTTAGATTTTGATAATATAATTTGCATTATGAAAATTTTAGAATTTTTAAAATTTAAATCGAAACATATAACACCTTAGTATTTTTAAGTTTTGAAAATAGATTCTTTGAATAATGGCCTCGCAAAATAGCTTTTCGTTACTAACCTTTCTAAAACTTGAAAAGCTAAAAGTGTTCAGCAACCCAATAAATCAAAAGTTGGCTTTATAACTTAATAGAGAAGTTAAAAAAAAAAAAGTTCTAGCAATTGCAAACAAACAGGTTTGGCCTTTGGGGCTGACGATACGAGTGTCTTTTGGATTTTCGTGTTTTTAACTTCAAAGAAATAGCAGATAACAACGTCTGCGATGCCGTGCTTGCCTCTTAAGTACCTTTTGGTCCTAATAGACACTTTCCTCTTCTGGATTTGGGTTCACAACTTTGCAAATAGAGTAGTAATTTTTGACCATCCAATAAATAAATATTCCTTACAAAAATGTCATGTTTGAAAAAATGGATTAAGAAAATATCATTCATCCATGCACCATTCGAGGATATATATATATATAGAAAGTAATAGATAAACCTAATAACTCTTCATGCGCCTTATGCTATAATTGAGTCATTGCAATAACATGAATCAAATCACCTGTAAAAGAGAAAATTATATATGTGAATAGAACTACTTAATAATGATAGAAACAACGGGTTACTAATATGTATATAAAACATAGGTTATTTACCTTAAACTTATCTCTTAATTTTGAATCTTTTTGCAATTATTATTGTACGAGATTTTTTCATATGAGAGACATAATGAGAGTATGATAGGAGAGACAACTGGATGGAAAATTCCTAAAAAGTTGTAATAGCAAATGTAGCCAATTGTTTCAACTTTCTACCAAAAAGAATATGTCTGTCTTTGGGGCCAAAACCATGTGAGGAAGTGTAGTCTTCTTGTATTATTGCAACGCTTAGTCGTCATTCTATACAGCTAATTGACAGCCCCATTTCTCCAGATTTCTATTATTTTCCCCTTCTAACTTCTATATTAATGCTTGAAATTAAGTTTATTTATTATTATTATTTTTTAAATATGAAAGTTCTTTCTGGAACTTTTTCTTAAGTTTTAGAGTTTTTAACGAGAAGAAAAGAAAAGAAGAGAAGTGAATAGATGAGGAATATTTTTTTTTTTCTCTTGTCTTGAAGTTCATAAGAAGAAAGAAAAATTTAGAGAACATGGATGGAAGAAAATTTGTTATTAAAAACAACATTAAGGAAAATTTTGGTATAAAGAAAAAATAAAAATAGTTTATCCAAATTTTCTCCTTTTTTAAGAGAAAATTTTGAGGGAAAAAATTGGACTTTTTTCTCTTCTAAAAAACTCCAAGACAGCTTAAAAGTAAAATTTTCTTCAATTTTATTTTCTTTTCTCTCCTTAAGTAAATTCCAAGACAGGGTTTAAGTGAAACACAAAGTGAAAAACGTGCAATGCAGCTGCCTCGTTGCTCTATAATTAACTCATATATTAGCATGAAAATATATATCTTTACAAATTTGTCACTCTTTCAATTCTAATATGACAGTAATAAGTTAGAAATTTAAGGTCAGATAAATTTAATTACTAGATGTTTTTCACAAGCGTATGGCACATATTATAAGATATTTAAAATTTACTTAAATATTATTTGTAAAATATACGCAATACATTTAAACGTATGACATTCGAATATATCGAAACTTGCAAAATTATTATTTTCATAATTGTTTCAAATATGTTTTACAATACCTTAAAATGTGTGCCACATATGCAAAAAATGTGTTGTACATGAAATTCACGGAAGTACTAGATTTTAGACTAGCATAACTTTATTTAATTTTTAATTGAATAAATTTTATTAATCACAAACTTATTACATTATAAATTTTGATTAACCATAAAACTTTATAATTTAAAAGTCAATATGTATCTTACTTTTCAGCGGGGGAGTAGTTCATTATTGATGAATACGATGACGAGCTGGCTAGCGCTCCATGAGTAAAGAATTTTATTTTTTGATTTGATAATATTACAAAAGGTGAAATGATTCGTAATAATTGTGTTCTCCTTTACAACATGAAAGAAACTAAATAGTTCAAGATAAAAAATAGTACCCCTCATTCTAAATAAGAGTTGCACTTCATGTTTTATTCTAAGATTTAAAATTTATAAATCTTTTTATAATAGATTTTTTATATATTTTATTAACTTTTAATTTATACAATGTTTAATATTGTAAATTTAAATTTTCAACGAAATAAAGCTCAATTAAACGACAATATGAATTCTTGAAAACTATGGTGGCGGTCGTATACTAGCGGGCGAGGACGTAAGAGATAGTTGATGTACACGGAATATATAAACCTAAACTATTATGTGTATGATTAGCATATCTAAAAGAATAATTCTAAATAATTATTATTAAATTAATCAAAACAAAATAAGAAACATAAATTAACATAAAAAAGAAAAGAAAAAAGACATTGAATTATGTTGGAGAGGGAGTTCTAGTATTAAATATACATAATTTAGTAGTACTGTTATAAGTCAAGATATTAATGGTGATTATTGTAGTTAATATCCTATATATTTAATTTTGCTTCCTATGTATATAGTAGGCGTTGAAATAAGTTATGTAATAACTCTTGGTTTGCTTTAGTGTTGTTTAAAAGGCAATGTAGGCGAAGAGATCAAATATATCGAAAGCAAAAAACAGAAATTTTCGCGCGTACTCTCATATTAATATTATTAGTGAAGTTTTGAAATTTCATTTTTTTTCTATTTTTATTTTCCATATAAAAATGTTGGCTTATATTTTTTATATTTACTCACATTTTATAACAAGATAATACAAAGTGCAAACCAACTTGTTGGGAATATTCTCAAAGCAGATAAACATAAAACATGTAATATGATTATCGAGTTGGTATTTTAGGCGTATACTCAACGTCCGCTCGTTTATTCTTTTGAATCTTTGACCGTCAATTTACTTATGAATGAAGATTACTAACTTACCTGAATTTAATTAATCCTAATATACAACTATCATTACGTGCAAATAAAAATGATTAATACTATGTTATGTCGGTCTTACTGGTCATCAATTATCTTTTTTAAAATTAAGGAGTTTAGAGTTTAGATCTGCAAAATAGCTGATGAGTGTGTGCGAAAATATTTAAACAATGATCTCTTACGTAACAATTAACAAAAACACTACAAGTTAATCGATGAATGTGTGAATGTGTGCGTGAGTATTTAGACAATAACCTATTATGTAACAAAAAAAAAATAATTAATACTATAAATTTTATGTAAAGACACCGTATATAGTGTATGAATGTGTGCGTGAGTATTTAAATAGTAACCTACTATATAACAAAAAAAAATGATTAACATTATATATTTTATATAGAGATACCGTATATGTCAAGTTAATTTTAGAGACACCGTATATATCAAGTTAGTTTGTCGTATTTAAAAAAAACTACATCTTCATTAAAATTCTCATAATACAGTACAAAAAGAATTATTTGCACTTCAATAATTTCTCCATTTTACTTCCTTCGGTTGACATAAGTACATTGTTACACCATTCGTATATGAAGTGTAATTGAAAATAATGCTTCTGTACTTCTATAAATATATTTTAATGTAGACACTTTTATAATAATATAGTTAATGACGATGGATTCTTTCAACAACAACCATTATTCTAATAATATAATTTCTTTATTATTGTTTGATAATATAAATTTTATTCTGATAATGCCATTTATATATCTCATATGTGATCCATTATCAAATTTTCACAACTCAGGCAAAGAACGGTTCAATTTGTCTGCTCAATTACATATTTCATCTCCTAATATAAATAATGAGAAATTAACAAATATATATATTTTTGGGATTTTAATAAATAAAATATAAAATTTTATTTAGAAGAGTGCGACTCTCAATTAATTTGAACCAGAAATTGTGCGCGATGTTTTAAATAAATCCGTGAAACAAGAATAAAACATGTTACCCTGAGTTTTCACTTATCATTGGTAAATGATTAAAAGGCGAGACTCCTGTTACCGGTACTAAAAGATGTTCTTAAAGGGCATTCCCTTCTGATTCCGTTTTATAATAAGTGTCGTTTTAGGTTTAAAAAAAAATTCTAAAAATTTATTATTTATATTTTTTAATTTATCCATAAGTGTAATTAAAATAATTATTCTTTTTTATTTTCTTTCTTAACATAATTCTCTCTCTTTATATAATTTAATGAAGAACAAAAATATGAACTTATCAAAATTTTAATTTTTTTAATATGTGTATGAATAATTACAATATCATTTGTTGTGAAATGATGAAACGGAAAGAGTAAAAGAAATGACACGTCAGAAAACCAAAACCAAAACAAAGCAAAAGAATGTGCCAGCATCTTCCCAAAAAGATCCCCACAACGGTCCTCACGAAACTGTTAACTATACTCCAACGGTCTGCTGGAAAACCACCAATCCTTTTATTTTTTATTTGTTTGATCCAATCAATAAAAAATTATTACACGGAAAGTGTTCATATAATAAATATAAGAAATGAGAATCTTTCTGATTTTTTAAAATAAGAATCTTTCTATATAAGTTCATAAATTTTTGTTGATTAAAGTTTGTGAACGATGTTTAATATACACACACAATTATATATTCCATTTTCTTTAATACGAAAATTCGATCTGTTACTTTAAATCATACAATTCCTTTAAAAATCGGATAAAAGACATTGGGTTTCGCTTTAACAAGTAGTTCAAAACTGAGTGAAATCAATTTATCGAGTCTTAAAATAAAATTTGTGCTCAAGTACATCCCTAATGCCATTTACATGTTTTAAATATAATTTAATAATTGTTTTATCATTTTTTTTATGATTACTAATTATTTTTCGTTAATGGGCACAAAATGTAATTGAACTGTTTTTCATATATTTTATCAAAATATGCATTAAGTTTATTATTTAACTTGAAAAATCAATTACAATTTTTACCAATTCTAAAATTAAATCTTCTTAATTTATTACATCTTAATATAAAAATATTGTGAATATTGATAACTACAAAAAAAAAGTGATAGTAATTATAAAACTTAATTTTAAGACGGATATAAATCATATTAACTCCAAGATGTCAACATTTATTTTATATTTATGATTTCTCATTATAGTATTAAGTTTATGATTCTTATGCAATTGAATTTCATTGTATAGGAAAGGGACCATACTTTGTGTAATTATGAAAAATGACTATGTATTAATACTACATTTTTACTTCATATCATGAAGATCATAAACATGGTATAGATATATTTCAAATATTAACATTGTTTGATATCTCATATAATATTTCCTATTCATATGAATAACAGACGTTTGATTTTTTTGTACATAAATTTAAGTGAATTTTTTTATATATTAAATATTTTATTTTATTTAAAATTTTGTTCATATTAATTATTATTTAAAATATTTTTTAAAAATTAAATAAAGTATTTAACATATAAAAAAAATTATTTAAACTTACATACAAAAAAGTTAAATGACAATTATTATAAACCGAAATAAATAAATTACAAATTATCTTCTCCCTCTTTCCTTTTCCTAAGATCAATTGTATATCAACCTTGACGGTGTGTGGTGATGGAAATTTATCTAGCTAATCAGGAACATAACCACGATGATAAATTGAACGAGGCGAGAGAAAAAAAAAATAATTGGAAGATGCGAAATATAAAATATAATATAAGATACCTATGAAAATTTTATAAAATTTTAGAGGTAATAATAGAATTTTTAAAAAATTGGGAGGAACAGTCGTCACCCCATTTAAGAGTAATTTCACCCTGTAGATAATCAACCGTTTGTGATTAATATTTAGATTATCTGGGCTGACAAGGTAAATTACAATTAAGGGTTTCTTTTCAACCAATTAAGGTAAATTACAATTATTATTTAGATTATATGTGGAAAATAGGCTGCAACCTATATTTAAAAAAGTGTAGTAGTTTCTCCGTGTATTTTGTAATGTTTTTATAAAATCTAATTGTATGAATGAACATGTCATTCAAAAACATGAAAATTTATAAATTTTATGATTTTTGGTAATGCGTAAAGTGGTTTTATAACTATATACAATTATATTAAATTTTATTCACAAAAAATTGTTGAACTTGTATTATTAAAAAAAGTATGATGTACATCATATATAACTTATAAAATTTTGTATACTCTATTATTTTTTAAGGTAATTTTAATATGAACAGTTATATTTTTCAAAAACATAATAAAATATAAGAAAATTACTACATCCAAATATTAAAAAATAGGCTGCAACTTATTTTCCGTAATATATATATATATATATTATATGATATGTATTCACTTACAGATGATAAATCTAAATATGATAATTATTGAAATGAAAAGTAGGAATTTTGTTCACGGTGTAACCATTGTTACAAAAATATTTTATGAATTTAAACGGTAAAAAGAGAGCTCAGCGATTAGACGTGTATTATACGAGCTTAATTGAAATAAGACAAATTTAGATGTAAGATATTACATCAAACCCAAAAATGATGATTTAAGTACAATTTGCACAATTTTTAAGAAAGATATTTTAAAAAGGTAATATTAACAATATATCTTTTATAGTGAGTTTATATAATAATTTTTAAATATCATTATTGTATTTGTTATTTTTCCCAATAAAAAAATTATCAATTTGTAAAATTAAAGTAACTAACTTGTACTTTATTAATAAGCTTAAATAATCTATCTTGGAACAAAATTTATTTATACATAAACTATCCTTTTTAGAATGGAGGAAATATTATTAAGCGATAAATAAACGATTACCACTTAAACGAGAACTATTGGAAGTAAGCTAAAATTTATCGAATAGTGATTGCAAATTTGCAACCGTATATTATTTGCTTTCGAAAATCATACGGCTCTCTCGTATATATACGCAATAGATTATTATTAGTCGTATATATGATGGTGTTGGCATTATTACAAACTAAATCTCCCTCTTCTCTCTCCGCTTCGGATCCTTCGAAATATAAAATTACGCGGTCACTCTCTCTCTCCTTTTCCCCCTTTTCTTCTCTCTATTCTCTCTCTCCTATCTCTTTCTCTCTATCCTCTCTTTCCTTCTCCATTCATGGCGATCTGAGGGAGAGAAAGAGAGAGAGAGCTAAAAACTCTGTATCTTCAGGGCAACTCCTTTGTCCCAATTATAAGCCCTAATTGGGCAATAATTAAACATCAGTTACAAAAATTATTACTCCATGGAAGCACCAATGTCGACATTTCACTCTCTTGATTCGTTTCTCTTCTCAGCCAGCAAAGCTTTCTCTAGTCCTCTCGGCCTTTTCGTTCAGATCCAGGTTCTAATTTTTCTCACCCCCTCTAATTTTCACTTTAAATAGTTATTAACTAAAACACAGCTCACTAATTTTTACTACTTTTGTAGTGTTTTTTTTTAATAAAAAAATTTGATATAGTGTTTCTTCGTGTTGGATCTAAGAATTAGGCCACTGAATGCTTTCTGGGTATGATAAAGCATTGATCTTTATTTGTCAGCTAATAATCTTTTTACAATTTGGAGGAATACGGAAAATTGAGGCCAAGTATAGAACTAATTTGGGACTGAAATTGGTTGATTATGGTCTTTCGTTGTGGTGCTCTAATTGATAGTTTTGATGTTTCCGTGTTTTGTTTTTATTTCAAAGCTATTGATTATCACATTGTAATGCACGCCAAATAGTGACAGCTATAGAAAGGATAAAAACCAACTTTTACTGCATGGATTAGGGCACTGATCATAGTAGAATTTCATATATTTTAAATTTTGAGCTGTTGGGGATTGCTTGAACTAAATGCTAGAGTTAGATTTTCTTGCGGGGGAGTGGCTTATTTGTTTATTTGTCCACATATGAGAACCTTCAATTTATGTTGCTATACATTTCCTCCCCGCTTTTTCACAGAAACCAAAACCAAGGGCGGTTAATTTGTTGTGTCAAGTTGGTTTTAAGTTGTTCTTTTGATGTTAATAAAACCTTTGGAGCTGGAATAAAGAAAAGGAAAAAAATTTAAAAAATAAAACATAAAGAGTGCTGTAACTCCAAGTGTTAGCAGTACTTTGACGGTTTTCTGTTTCAGAACCCTGCCCCAACAAACATGCAATGGATATGTATTGCCTATTAGTTCCATGCAGGTTAATAAGTGTTATATTAGGGATATCAACTGGGTTGTGTTTGGCAATATTGTATAGTTTCAAATTGTCAGATCATAGGTATTGCACTAAATAGGTTAATACTACTATTAATCCATTTAAATGCATTAAATCATGTCAAGATTCTTAGCACCAAGGAGCAAATTCTTTCTGTTAAACATATGTTCCCTTTGGGCCTGTTTAATATCCACTTTAGGAATGCGAGATTATATTTTTTTGAAGTTATTTATTGGATATTATGTTATCACATATTGTTATAGCATAACTTTCTTATTTGGTATATATGTGTGATGAGTCTAAGCATGTTGAGCGTGTCAACCTGTTGCCCATCTGATACTGTGTTTTTGTTCTTGTGTTTATGATAAATTGATGTCCTTGTATTATATTGAAGCAACAATAGGGCATCTCTCTTCTGATTATTGGGAGCATAGTTTCTTACTGGTTATACATATGTTTACTCTTTCGAAAGAATATGGATGCACTGTAGCTATATAGAAATTCCCCCCTGGCTTTAAAATTTTATAACACATCTCTGATATATATTATTGCCCTCTTAAGAAATGATCCCGCCGGACCTGCCTGCCCTTCTATAAATAACCAAGACATTTCTGTTTGTTAGCTTTTCTTAAGGTATTGTTAAATGTTTTCAAACAAATTGTTAATTATTATTTTTATCAGTTTCCCACACATTTTTCTCATGCTAAATGAGGGGTAAAATTGATAGCATTTACGGTCTTCAAAGGTATTATTGGTTTTATTCACAATTCTTGAAAATTTTAAAGTCTTGATTTTATGGAGGTAGTAATGGTGGAGATTTAACTCTTTACTCATTGTGGTACATTGTCAAAATATAAGCGTCCAGGATTTAAAGTAATACTTGGACGAGAGTGAGGGTGCCCAATGTTGAAAAATTTAATGCATAGAATATGTACAAGATTTGAAATGCCATATATTAAACAATAACCTTTTTACTCTTTTTTCCCTGGCGTATATATGAATTCCTTTCATCTTCTAAGGCATAAGTATTATAGTACATTTGAAACTAGTATTGTGTATTCTTATTTCCTTTTGTTTGCTATAGTTTTTTACTATTCTGGTTTTTGCCTCCTTTTCCCCATGTCTAGGGGACATGATTTTTCCTTTGATATGATCAAAATTCTTTCTTCTTGCTGCAGGGATACTTGATCTGCTTATTCCTTGCTTTTGGTTGGGCATGTGCTTCTTATGTTAGGTATATCAAACTCTGATGTCTACAAACTTGTAGTTCTTTGACTATGGGGATTCAGTATTCCAGTGGATATTTCAGTGTTAACTGATTATAGCAGTAAAGCTCATGAGGTGAATAAGTTGCGAAATTTTATTCTTGCAGGAATAGGGAGATACGACAGATGAAGAATTCTATGAAGAGTGGCAATAGCTTGGCTTTTCTTTATCATGATATCGATGAACTTGAGCATTCTAAACAGGTCAACTTACCAAGAGTGACTGTTGTAATGCCTTTAAAAGGATTTGGAGAACACAACCTACACAACTGGAGAACTCAGGTATTATAGTACCTAGCAGGACCTCTTGAGTGCTAGAAATGCTCAAAAAACAATTGTGCATGCGCCTTCATGCCTTGTTATTGAACTGTCATTCATTTCTGAACAATTGGGAGTTGGGCATTACATCCCTAACCTTATTGGTAGCATCACCAACTCACCATGCAGTCTGTTTAGGATCTGTTGATTAAAAATGTTCCACATAATAGAAAGTCAGTGATTCCTACTGTTTCTTAGCTACAGGGTATGCTTACCTCCTAACAGCTGGTGTCCTTCAGCTGATACAGTATCAGCTGTGTAATAATAAGCAAGAAATACATTTTCCAGTTTGATATACAAATATTTCACGGGAAATGAAAATGATTTAATGTTTACTTCTTTGTTGAAGACATGCCTGAGAAGTTCTGTGCCCTGTAATATTTATGTTAAAGATGATAATTTTAAATAAAGAAAGCAGTTTGTTAGATAATTTCTCTTGTTTTAGTCTAAATGGATGACTGAATATGCAGATAACATCTTTATATGGTGGTCCTCTTGAATTCCTTTTTATGGTCGATAGTACAGAAGATCCTGCTTATCATGCTGTATCTCATTTACTATCTGAGTTTAAGGTATGTAATACCTAATCTTGACACTTGATCATATAGTTGTCAATGAATTCTCCGTTCTTTGTTGTGATTTGTCTCAAAGGATTCACAATTGTCAAACTTTCATCACCACAGATGCAAAAGAAACACATTTTCTTGGAATTTTTTGACTGTCTTATATTGAGTCCGTTTTCTTTTGGGTTAATATATATAGTAAAGCAGCTCTGTGAACATACTTCATGGACATGTATACTGATGTTTCTATAAGATTGGAGATATTGGTCTTGTGCTATATGATGTTAAAACTCAACTATACGAATCAAATGCCGTTCCTTTCAAATTTGAAGGTTTGGTTTTGTATTAGGTGGAAATTAACTTGGTTTGTTACACACCTTTTACATAAGTACTACTTGATGCTTGGTTGCTATATTGGCATTTGGTGGTGGATAATATATGGCTTTCTGTTGCAAGAGCATATCTATGGCGATGTGCTATGATTTGTACCTACCACCTGCCAGTTGATTCTGTAATATTACAAATTGCTGAATATTCAATCATATCTGATGGACCATCTAAACTTTGTAATGCATTTTTATTTTTCTTAAGCGGAATTTATTTTAGCTACTTCTAAATTTTCAGGATGACGTTGATGTAAAGATTATTGTAGCTGGTCCATCAACAACTTGTAGTCAGAAAATTCATAATCAATTGGTATGTAGCAAGAATAGAACCCTTATATTGTTTACTTGCAATTCCAAGCCCCCTTCTCGTAATGGAGAGAGTCAAAGAGAGATGGCATTTATTTATATGAAACCTATCTTATTTTAATATAACGTTCTGCTGCATACATATGTTGACACTTATGCGAACAGTTAATTATGCTTTGCTGAATAGGTTGGGGTGGAAAGTATGCACAAGGAAAGCAAGTATGTGTTGTTTCTAGATGATGATGTCAGGCTGCATCCGGGGTCCATTGGAGCCCTGACTGCAGAGATGGAAAAGAATCCTGATGTATGTTATTCTGATACACGTCTTTCATTAATAAAAAAAATAACTTTATTTCTCCACCCCCCACCCACACACACCACAAAAATAAAAAAAAGATGAAAAGATGTATATGCTGATCTTTCTCCTTTTGTTCATTGTTATATCTTTGTTTGACAATCATGTGCAGATTTTTATTCAAACGGGATACCCTCTTGATTTACCATCTGGAAGTTTGGGAAGCTACTGTATTTATGAATATCATATGGTATGCGCCATTTAGTCCTTTAGGTTTTACTATACGTAGAACATATGCATACCCTAATGTCCCAATGTAAATATTTTACTAACATGTCCAGCTGTGTTGGCTGTTATTTTATGGCCATTTAGTCCTTTAGGTTTTACTATACGTAGAACATATGCATACCCTAATGTCCCAATGTAAATATTTTACTAACATGTCCAGCCGTGTTGGTTGTTATTTTATGATTGGAGCCTTTATATATATATATCTTAAAGTGTATGCTAGGACTTGCGAGAAATCAATTTTCACGGGAATAGTAAATTTAATCTGAAGTATGTACTTTTTGTAATATTTTATGCTCTTCAGTCTTAAATTCATCTCAAAGCATGAAGATGCCGATTGAGAATACTTTTCTTCCTATTTTAAGATATTTTTGTTGTCACTAAGAGACTTCTAGTAGTACAGATTGGGTTTCTATAAAGTATAAACTGTCCCGGAATGTGTATAAAATGATTATGTTATTTTGACTTGTTTGTCATTTTTTGTAGCATTTGTTGTTGGTTCTTTTAGTTTACAAGTATGCAATATTTATAACTTGTTTCATGCTATGAAGTATCTTTGATTTGCAGCCCTGTTCTATGGGATTTGCCACTGGTGGAAGAACATTCTTTTTGTGGGGAGGGTGTATGATGGCAAGTGACTTCTAGTTGTCTTTTGAACTTTCTTTGCGTATAAGTGATATTCATTCTTTACTCTCACTAAGAGATCATTTATTTTCAAATTTTCCAGATGCACGCTGATGATTTTAGAACAGATCGGCATGGTGTAGTTACAGGACTTCGAGACGGAGGTTACTCTGATGATATGACTCTTGCAGCTATAGCTGGTAATGCAATTGGGAAATGCAACTTAGTTTGATTTGCATATCTATCTTCCAATGTATGCTGCTCTGTGTTTTTAATTAATTATTTATTTAAACACAATAAATCTAATATTTATAATGTTCTTCATTAGTTTTCAACCTCCCTTTATGTATGAGTATTGACCGCTGACAATCATCGATGTTGTTGATGACGACATTGAACAAAGAATTTTGAACCGCTCAGGAATCTGTTATATCTTTATTCTTTATTTCTAGTATTCTGATAGTAAATTATTCTTGAGTTGGTGAGTTATGATTCAATTGTCTTCTCTGTTTTCATCTAGAGGATGCTGAAATTAAAGACATCACAAGCTGTATTTTATCTTGTATTGTTCTAGGAATAATCAGAAGGCAACATCTATCTGATTGATAATTCTCATGAACTATTTAAACTAATGAATGTCATGATGTCGGTTTGGAAGAAAACTTTATGAATCAATTGCTTCAAATTACTGATTGTCTTTATTTTTGTTCAACATATGTTCTTCAATGAGTTGATCTACTTTTGATGGGGTGAACCTAAGTATTTGCGTTGTATACAGAACAAAGGACAATTAATGGGCACATCTAAGCTCATGAAGTCTGAAATCAGACATTAATTTTAGCTGAACTATCCTGTACTAAAATGGTTAGTTTGAAGATTTTTTTTTGAAATCAAGGCTCTTAGTTTAGCTGAATGGAGAAAATTCATTACTTTTAAGGAGGTGTTCACCTTAGCTGTAAAATTGAAAATTTGTTATTAAGTAGCACAAGAGAAGACTGCATCTGCATGACTTGCATACCCACCTTGATGAAATGACATTCTGGAATTTAAAATATGGATCGTCAGGATTTGGCATTTATAGGTATTAGACTATCGGTGAGCTACGATATTAATTGTCACCGTTCTCTTTGCAGGGGCACATAAGAGGCTTATCACATCACCACCAGTTGCAGTTTTCCCTCATCCCCTTGCAACTGACCTTACTTTCTCGAGGTTTGTGAGCTACTGTAATTTTTTCATCAATCCTTTGTCATTTATAACTAAGTATTATAGCATTATACCGTACATAGAGTTGAACTATTTCACTTATTGTGCAGGTATTGGAATTACTTGAGGAAGCAAACATTTGTCTTGGAATCATACACATCATATGTAAATTGGATCATGAACCGTGCATTGTTTTCTGTTCACTTCTATCTATCATGGGGATTTGTTGCACCATACATCATGGCAGTGATTCATGTTGCAGCAGCATTAAGATTTCACACAAGGGACTATTTCCCAGAGAAAGCAACCTTTACTTATTCGGGTGAGTACAATACTTTCTTAAGTAGGTTATGCTTATGCTGATAAAATTTATGAGAAAGGTACTGCTTCTTGTATATTTTATCCTACTGATTTAATATTGTTGTTGAGCTTCAGTTTAAGGACCTTCATATGGACGAATTACACTTTTCCTTCATGGGTTCTTAAATTATCTTTTATTGGGGTATTGTGTTTGTGCCACATGCGCGCATATGTGTGTGTACATACATTTAAGATTTGTAGAAATCTAATAGTACTGTGAAGAGGTGGGTTATAGTGAAGGGGGTAACCCAGCACCAGGTCAGATGGGATGTTGGACTTTAGAACGTTACATGTCTATACAATTGATGTTTCAATTTCCATCGTTTGACATCACAAAAATGTTGACTTTGTTTATATATGTATATATAGAAATGTAATTTTTGATGTGCGGAGGAGGTTACTAGATAGAATTCTTGTTTAGTGACACTAGATATTGTACGTAAGTGTATTGTCTCTATTCTTCTGTTTGAATGAATAATTTCTTTTGGCCAGGGTTGTTGCTGGCAGGGTTCCAAGCTGTATGCACAGTTGTAGAACTTCTCTCAATGTGGAACTTGACAAGAATAGAAGTCCAGTTATGCAACATGTTGTCCCCTGAGGCACCTCCACTCTCACTTGCTTCTTATGATTGGGGCCTTGTAAGCTTAACAAAATCTTATAATGCATGCAATTTGTCATATTTGAAGTATTGGTCTAATAAAAATAGAGTTGATGCATTTGGTCAACCTTTTTTTCATGCAATACTGGTAATGATGACTAATTTCTAATTAGTTGAAATGAACACAGGTGTTTATTTCAATGTTGGTCGATAATTTTTTATACCCACTTTCTGCAATGCGCTCGCATTTTTCCCAGTCAATTGATTGGTCTGGTATTCGGTACCACTTGAAGAATGGGAAGATACACAAGGTATGACAGTTTTGGTAACTACAATCCTCTAACTTGCCTGCCTTTTATTTTTTTCTTTTCTCTGGTTCCAAATTATTCTAATATTTTAGGGTCCCAAAGACCAGGAGATGAAGAAAATTAGTCACTCAATTGTTTTAGTCTACTAATATATATTTTATAGTGATGGAGTCCTCAAAATATTCTTTATTTCTGTAAGAACTGAAAATTGCTTCGTGTATAATCAGAAGTTACATAACCTTCCATTGATACTCTCTTATGCTCTGGGATTTCATTTTGACAGATTGAAAGACCGAAAGAGAAAGGTCCCAAATTCACAGATTTGGGAGGAAAACATCTCTATGGCAAGAGAGGAGCTCCAACAAAGATCTCAATTCTTGGCTCCTTGTCCAGAAGTTTGACCCAGTGGCGGCTGCCCAAGAAATTTGATGTATAGAAATGAACTTCACCTTTATTTTTTTAGGGAAAAAAAGAAGAAAAAAGAGTACTATTATGTTTGTGCAGTTGATAGTCATCAGATGCTCACAAACCTATTGTTTTGATTTCCTGAAGCTGAAGGCAAAATTGGCCTACAACACAAGTTAGCTGCAATTATTTTGACCCTTATTAAGGCAGTTATTGATTACTCCACCATTTATGGAGCCAGGGTCTTAGTTCATTCATCATTTAATTCAATCAATTGGTTTTTTTTAGTCTCAACCTCCCATTTCGGGTTGATATTGTAATGTTTGGTTCTGTAATTTTATTCACTGTTTATACAATACCTTTAAGAATTGAATGAAAAGAAAATTTGTGATCGCATTGTCTACATTTGATTGAACATGCATTTTTCTTTTGATTAATCTATGTATCTATCTCTTTGTTGAAGCTGTACCATGTGGCAACTCGGGTATGCATGGAAAAATAATACATGTAATTTTCTTAGGTTATTTTATATGGTTATAAGAATCATGCTATAAATTAAAAGATTGGAAAGCAGTAATGCATCCCTTTATTTTAAAATGCTCTTTCAATTTACACGTTTAAGTTTTCAAAATTTTTGTAAATCCATGTGTCTATTAGCATATTTTTTAAATTTAGGATGTAATTAAAATTTATATTTTGTGATATTTATGAAAAATTCATCCTCACGATAAAACTAACATCGAAAGATAAATGACTATAAATTTGTGAAAAACAAAGGAGTGCAAAATTTCACAACATTTTGTGATGTGCACCATAGATTTTATAATTGTGTAAGTCAAACAACTTTCCAAGAATACTATTTTTTTTAGATTTTATAATTGTATAAGTCAAACAACTTTCCAAGAATAATATTTTTTTACAATTGTATGTAATTATAAAAATTACTCTACACATTACTAAAATTATAAAAATAAATAAATTAGTACAGTGTATTTTTAAAAAATAACTGCAGTCTGTTTATCATCTTTTATATATACGCGCGTATGTATATGTAAGTGAGAATCGAACTTGAGACTTATTTGGACTTGGAAGTTTTATAAAATAGTACTTGTGTCATTATACCGCATCCCGATCCTCAATAACTAGACTATTTAGCCCATACTAAATCTCATGGTGTGTTTTGCCATAATGCCAGTTTGTTCAGTAGACATAATATAACATTTAACAAACTGTACATTTTACAACTTCCAGGGAAAAACAAAGAACACATCTAAGACTTGGAGAAAAAATCCCCATTGACTTCAATATGGCATGTCCTTGAACCCCTTGGGAATTTCAATAATTGCTTGCAAAACATTAACTCTTCTTCCAACCAAGGGCAAACCAGGAGCCTTGATTCTAAACAGTTTTAGAACTTCGGCATTACCCAGCAAATGCTCGACCATTTTCAACTCATCTTTGTTACCCTCAAATCCTGAAACTTCAATCATTTGAAGGTGCAGCGACAAACAGCTAGGTACAGAATATGGTTCACACCAGATAAAGCCATTTCCAGGTGGAGCAGTTTGAATGCTCATGCCCCAGTTGGTCAATTGACGATATCCATGCCGCTACAAAATACACATTTATAACACCAAAAAACCCAAAAAAAAAACAAATAATGCAATAAATATGATAACCAAAGTATTTGTCAGAAACTGAGATACCTGATCAACAACAGAATTTTCCAGATTAGGCGAGATTTTAAGTAAATAAGGCAGTACTTTCCAGCCATAGTCTTCTTCAAAGAACACATTTAAGCAGGTTAGATTGTGAAATATTGGTAGACCACCATCATAGACAAAGTCAAGAACCTTCACAAAGTACATGAAAGTATCAGTAAGCAAGATTCAAAACAAGAAAAACTTTCAGAAAGAAAGAAAAAACTAAAATGACTGCATAATACACATGCTTTAACCAAGGCCCCTTCTACATTTCCAGATACAAAGAAAAAAAAGTCCAACAACTTTTGGTTCTCGTTCAATTACTATGAATTTTAGATGAAAATAAAGGACAGATTCTTTATTTTCTTTTTTATCTCTTCTTTTTCTCTCCTTTCTACCTCTGCCTTGCATATGCTTTTTCTTCAGTACATTTATGAACTAAGTAGAAAGCAAATGCATTAACTAGAAGTAGATAAAGCCAACTTACATGCATAAAATTGCGATACAGTGTCAGAGATTTTACACCACTAAACGTTGTTAAAAGCTCTATTGCACGGACAACATAAAGTATAGGTCCAGACAATTCTGAGATTCCGTAATAATCAGACTCTAAACCCAAACCAGTAGCACTTGCCTCAACTAGGGATGACAAATCCGCTGCCATGTATTTTGCTGTAAAAACTTGGCCTACATGCAACTGTGCAAGATTTGGTGCATCAATGTAAACAATGTTCCCCTCTATCTCATCGTTAAATATATCAAGTTGCACATTTAGCAGGTGCAGTAACATCAACAATTATGTCGTCATATGCCTCTAGAACTGCACGAAAGAGTTTCGTCTGTAATCTCATGGCAAGGATAAGAAAGAGAAACATACAAATTCCTCAGACAAGGAAACCAAATTGTGTCAGGGACATCAAATTCAGGTTCAGAAGAAATATCCAAGCGTAAAACAGTGAGTGTCCTGCAAGTGTAAAAATTCAAAGGCAAATCTAACTTCGCAATGTCAATATCGAGCTCAAGAACATTACGCTTAACTGCTTCACCTATCCATTGGGAGCTGGAAATGCGACTATCAAGACTATCACAGCTCAGACGAAACTTTGGAATACTGGGCGACTTGCATAAACTTAACACTGTATTAACAGAATCAATGAAATTATCTACCTGATCAACATTATTAAGGTCCACATTGGTGATGAAAGTCCATACGTACCTCCATCATTTGGATAAACTGCACATCTGGTTGGGAGAAGTGATAGTATCTCGGAAAGAATAGCATCAGGGAGGGTACTTATCCAATTAAATTTGTGAGTTCTAGTAATCTTCCTGCTTTTAGACCTCCTAGCCATGAAATTATCCGATACCTCTTTCTAGTACTAGCTACCAACAAGTCAAAATGAACCAACCAAATCAACACACCCCTTCTCATCACCAACTAAAACAAGGGAGCTAAAATAACCCCATCAGGAAAAACACAAAATACAATCAATTTCTCTTTTTCCAATAAATCTTTCAGCATTTTGAATTTTCATACTTTGTCAGAACGAATGAACACAAATACTCTTGGCCTTCTTCTCCAGAACACAAATTATAACCCTTACTACGTTTCAAGATTCAGAATCAGACAAACTCTCTATATTAGCATGCCCCCAATTAATAAAAGTGAAAAAATAAATTACCAGATTAGCAGGTTATACAGTGAGCTAACAATATCAACCTGCAAAGAAAAAGATACTACAGATTAGGGCATACCTCAGTAATAAAATACAAACAAAGACTCATTCTACGAAATTACCCACAACATTTAGCTTCAAATCATCAAATACTGCTGAAAATTTCGATTGAAAGGGCCAGATGATAAACGAATTAGAGCTGCATGTAAACCCTACATTTATGTATTTGGGGATTTTAGTAGAACTGAGGAAGGGGAGGAGAGAAAGAATGCAAAGGATATATGAAATGACCACATTATCCCGCCCAAACAATAATTTTATTTTCAATAAATTTATTTAAATAAATATATATTTTTTAATCACGTCCCGTATCCACCCAGGCATCGGAACATTATCTTATAAATAATTTTATGTACAGTATATCTGAAAAATAAATTTAATAATAACTTCAGTTTAGAACTGATGAGGTAAAATAATTTCCAAGTAGATTTTTTATTATTCATTTAAAAACTTTATTTCCTTTTTTGTGGTCAATTTGTGAAATTTCACGTTAGTTATGCGAGGCATCTACACTATTGTAATAAATATGATGATAAAATTGGGTAAACAATGATACTCCATTCCTCTACAAAATAAATTATATTTCATTTTGCATTAAATTGTGAATTCTAAAACACAAATTATGACGGTGATCTCAACAAGATTTGATTATTATATGAAGAAGATCATCTTTGTTCCAATTCTTATGTTAGTATTAACGGTTAAAATCAACCACATTTAGATCACACTTAAGTTTATAACTCCCCAAATCAAATTAAAAATTATATAAAAGTAAAGCGTATTCTTTCTTTCTTTTTTCTTTTTTTTTTTAATTTCATTATAAAAAGATTACAATCACAATATGAATCATATAAAATGAACTAATTTCATATTAAATGGAGATAAATATTTCGCAAAGAAAAAAAAATCTCACTCCAATAAAAAAATTAAAATCTCAATTAATATCAATAAAAATTAAACATATAATCTCTTGATTATAACACCTCAAACCTTCTACCGAACTCATCCAACTAAGAACTCATCCGCAATCAAAGTGTACTCAATAAACTTGGAAAATGATATCCCAATAGACAAGTTTTGTAGGCTGGTCGACCTACTTGGCTACTCCTAATTTGATATGTGTCCGTCCATTTTTTATCTTTTGGTTACAATCAAATTTTAAATTTTACTCAAAAGGGCATTTATGTAAATTTAGGCCTTACCTTTCTTTCTTTTTTATACTATATGTAAATGTAAGCTGAGATGACCTGCTACGGTAACATAGGCGGCGACAATAACATGACTCAATTAAATATGATTTTAATTTTTACTTATAAAAAAAATTAAAAAACAAATATTTATCAATTTTTTAAAATATATAACAGGATGAATCAAATATTGATACGGACAAATTGTTTCAATTCAATACGCTTACATATCGTAGGGGCCAGAAACAGACATAAGCATTTGACAAATTTTGTAGATAAAAACCATATCTTACTCGGAAAAGTATATACTTACGGGCACAGAAACCATGAACACAATAGCACGACTCTTTCTATTGCATAAATTACCAAATAGGCAAATATAACAAAGTGCTCTACATTTCACTTTTAATATAATATTATTTATAAATTTTATTTATCATATGAATTTATAAAAATATCAAAATATAAAAATTTGTAATTAAGATTATTTTTCATATATTTTATGATATTTTACTTTAAAATTTTTAAAAGTAAAAAATTTCACTCTATATTCAAATTATAAAATTTTAAAAACATATTCTGTATGAACTGAAATATATCTTTAATTTTGAAATAGATAGAATAATAAACAAAGTGAAGTAAACCCAGCGAGAAAAATCCCAGGATCAGCTGTTATTATTTTAGAGAATTGAAGAACACGTTCATTATTGAGGTTGAACATCTTGATGTGCAACGTTGCTACTTGCAAACGGTAACATAATAGCGCTTTTATAAGTCACTAAGTGCATCGAGCACATGTAAATATGTGATCATGTTAACTTTTTGTTTAATAGTTAAAAATATAGATATTGACGATAAAACATAGTATCTATCATTTCATGTCAAAACATACACCCCACCCCACCCCCCACCCACCCCAAGATAAAAAAATTTAATCAGGGGTACATGAGAAACAACAATGCTCTTGAGAGTATCTTACAAACTATACAATAGAATACAGGAAAGCGTTGTTATGTACTTCTAATTTGCTACTGCATCCATTCGAGTATTACCAGAGGCCAGCAATAAAGATTTGGTGTATGAAGTACTCTAGGCACAACATCCTACAATGCACAATTAAACATTTGAACACCACATTTTTCATTTGTGGAATTATGGCAACACAAGTATTAAACTAGAATGCACAATTCCAATATGCATGTGGTGCTACTCTGTATTTGTTCTACTGAAATATGTATTTTCTCCTCTATTATATTAGTTGAGCGCTGCTATCAAAACTAAAATCGATATTAGACACCGAAAACATAGACAAGTTAATAACAACGTTTCTGCAGTGCCACCAGTGTATAAAAGATGTGATTTGGAACTTGGATATTTCTCATTGATGAACATAAAGTTAGTAGTACAATTACAAGAGTACATTCTTGCTGTATTGCTTGGTCAGAGTATACATTCAGTCCCTTAATAATCAATCTAATTAAAAAGTTGGAGGTAAAAGATAAAACTGATCATGACCGCCTTGCTAACTGCTCTTCTTGTTAATGAATAGATTTTGCAAAAGTGGGACTGTAATTTGGTTAGGGGCTTCCCTGTTTATTCTTTCACCAAGTTTTACATCACTATGAGTCTGCGGCCAGAGCTTCTTGGAGTGGTAGCAGCTTAAGAGGCGACAACATGTGGGATTTGAGTGGAATATGGGATGGTCCAATCAACCTCCTCTCCTTGGGCTTCCCCATACCTACAATTCCAAGAACTTTCCTCACTTCATTGGCAAGCTCTATGACCATGTCATCTTCATGACCTGGTAATAAACACATTCAAACAACAAATTAAAACATGGAAAGATAGCATTAGAAGAATTTAAATCCCAAATTGGGGTTGAACAATTTAGAAAATAGTTTGCATTCAAACAAAAAGCGGAAGAGCTCACCAATATCAAACATAGCTTTCTCCAATAAGAATATATAATCTCTGTTGTTCCCACATGGACCAAATGCTGTTGCGATTTGCCTAAAACCAGTACAAAGGAGAGGATGTAGGATAAGGCTTCGTAATGAAAACAAACACAGATGCATACAAGAACATGGATTGGCTGAGTGAATCAAATTACCTGGCCATATCCTCCAAAGGGGCAGGCCCTAGGTAGTACCTATTCGACACTTTGTCACGAGTAGATGTAAAACTGCAATAGAATATTCCAAATTAGGGTTTTTATACAGAAAACATAAGATGTTGACAAAATTTCTCTCATTTCATATATTGAAGTTTGAGAGGAAGAAACACTGATATATCTTACATTATCATTCCAGTGATAGCAGGATGTATGGCATCTTCTTCCTGAATCAAAGTAGGACAAAGTGACATGATAGTTAATAAGGGCATCAAATTGGGGGTTAACCAATAAAATATCTTAAGGCAACTCAATTAAGATAATAACAGGACCCAGAAGAACTTGCCTTGAAGAAGTCCACTATCGTCTTTCCATCATACTCACATTCTCTTCGCTCCAAATACTGAAGACAAAAAAAAAAAAGAATAAAGTGAGTGAACTATATCCAACACTGGGTGCAAACTGTGAACTAGAGGTCTAAAATACAAGATTATGAATTGGACCCATTAGTTTAAGCTTTTGGGCTATAATGGGTCTGACTTGGTTTGGGCTCCCAGCTCCCCAACAAATAATTTATAGTAGTCATGTAGCCAACTCGAAGCGAGACGATTACCAACCTAATAGACGATTAGTACTGATCATAGGCATATCAATCAAAAAACATGTGAACTTATTATTTGTATAGACAACGTTGGCTTATTTATTTAACAAGTGCAATAGAACTCAAGTTTGAACTTTCAATAAACTTTGCCCATGAAGGAGCCGAGCTCAATATATTGAGCCACCCCGAACCTAAAATCTTAAAAAACAAAAAACAATACAAGCTCAGCTCATTAATGAACATAACTCTTGCCTACCCGAGCTTTGTTCACAAACAGGTCTTTGTTAACAGTTCTATTTACAACAAGAAAGTGAATGGGCAACGATGTACCTCCATTGCTGCTCTTTCCTTCTCAGGACCTCCACGAACACAATATGCAGCACCCCACTGTCAGGAAACATGGGAATTTATTAACACCAAAGTTTATAAAAACAGTGCCATAGGATCCTTGTGGAAACAAATTTAACAGGAAACGCATATGGAACAAGGGAACTTCAATAAGCTTAAGAACGAGATTACATTATTGAGAATTCACTTACGCAGATGGCTCCTTCAGCTGGTTCCAATGTGCAAGTTCTTGCAGGGTGCTCAGGCGTGCCTCTATGGTCAATGCAAGCTGAATCATATTGAAGATACACAGTGTATGAGAAGAGCAGTTACAAAAGGACAACAACCATGACATGATTTTAATTCAAGTATTTTAAACTTACCAAGATCAAAAACACGCCTATAATCCCTGATGAAACCTATCACTTTCTCATCATACTCAAAACCAGGATTCCACACCAATGAGCCATATCCAAAAATCCAGAACACCATGGTTGTAACTGTATCAAAAAAACTGAAATTTGTCAAACCCCAATCCGCGGTAATTGGCTGCCAAATCCAAACAGATCCAAGCCGAGGGTTTAAAATTGGAAAATCCTAGTCATCTAATATGATTTACCCTAAATTTCATAACTCATTTCACACAAGAGATCCAAACCTAGGGTTTAGAACAGATGAATACGGGTGACGCAATAATACCTCGAATTACTCATATCACCGTCACCTAATATCATGACCAAAAACAATTAATTGCAACATTTTTCACAGCTTCAGTTTGATCAAAACCATGTTAGCCACTTAGAAACTAAAGAGGAAAAAAAAAACCCAGTTGAGATGCACATTGCTACAAACAAATTGAAGCATAATATACGAATTAATCTACAAATTCAAATATACAAATGCGCCCACAAATCACATACTTAATCTATTGCAGCAGGAAAAAAATGTGAACTCAAAAGTTGAAATACCAATGAAGCGAACGAAAAGGGGATATTAATTTCTTTTAGAAAAAAACTTACACGAGAGATCCGAATGAAATAGCAGGGCGCAATGCGGGGTTGATATGAAATCGGCGGACCTGAGAGATAAACAAGGAGAGAGATATGGCACCGAAGTTGTATAAAATTTTCTCTCTCTCCTCTCTCTCTCTAAAAATCTGCCCTGGGGTTAACGAGGGTTGATATGGAGGTAAGGCACGAAATGGGTGAGATTTGATTTATATAATCACGGAAATTGAAAAGGAAACCGAGAAGCAATGGGGATTGGGGGAATTCCCAGATAAACCAACTCGTTAATGAATGCGGACGTAAATACGTGTATGTACATGATTCGGATGAATTTAATTAGTAATGCATGTGTTAGGGGAGGAAGACTTACATATGTAAACGCAGAATAATAAATTTTGCAAATTACGCTAACTGCTCCTTGGTCCTTGCAATAAATACGTAACAAAATATCATTATGTAAACTAGATTTGAAATTTCAAATGAATGAATTTCAATTTGGCGGTGAATTACTCTCTTCGGTTTAAAATAATTTTCATTTTATTATTTTACACATAAATTTAGGTGAAATTTTTATATATTAAATATTTTATTTAATTTTAAAAAATTAATAATAAAAAAGTTCTTAAATAAGAATTAATATGAACAAAAATATAAAATTTAACATATAAAAAATTTACCTAAACCTACATAAAAAAATCAGTCGACAATTATTATAAATCGAAAATAGTATTAGTATATATTCAGCAATTTTGGAGTACATATGCGTGTGTTTTTAAAGTATTTACAAATAATGGAGAATGGAACTCCTTATGTCCCATCCGTTACGCATTTATGTTTTTAATTTTTCTTTTGTATTTTGTTAATTTAAATAGCATATTTATTGGCTAGGCATGGTTGTCTAGTAATGTTTTTTTTTTTTTGCAATAGAAGATTTAGGCGAGACTTCTCAGGTGAAGGTCCGTTATCGATATTTTTGAGAGTTTACAATACATACACTTATAAATATGATAGACATGATTGTCTAAGTATATATTTTAAATTATTGTCATAAAAAAAAGTTTAGGTGATCATATCTATTAAAAAATCTGCCACCTGATCTACTTTTTGAGAATTTATGATGGTATTTAATTTAATTTTTTTTTTTGCAACAAAAAATTTAGGCGAGCTTTTGTAGTCCGTAGCCTATTACAGATCTACTTTTTTGAGACATCGTAATGATACTTTTAAATCACACAACAAGAAAGACATCTAGGGTCTGCCATTGACCTTTTCGAAAAGGAGTTCTAAGGTCAGCGACAAACCTTTTAAAGGTTTATAATGGTACTTATAAATTATACAACAAGAAAAATGACTAATAATACTCGAATTTTTAACATAATTAAAACATTTACTAAATTTTACTAACTAAACTAATTTTCATTCACTGTATAACTATCTATTCCATAATATATTGAATTATGCACTAACAAATCATATTAAGGTATATGTATTATATATGTGGCACAAAATAATATAACAATTTTACAATCAATTAATTTAGCTTACCAATGAGTTCGATTTAAATTCGAAAAGAATCAGAAGTTCGAGGGAAAATGGTAAATATAGGATTTAAATTGCAAAACTCTATTTTGTTATTGTAAATTTGCAAATTTATGAGCTTTGAGAATTTTCATTATAATTTTAAACTATTGAAAACCTTTTTAACTTTTATACGGTCTAATTTGTTTTTTAATTAGTTAATTCACTCGTTGTACGTGATTAGTTAACTAGTCAAAATAAAATATAATAATAATAATGTTATTAAGTTTTTTTTTCCTGTTACACAAGAATTCATTGTCTAAAAAGACACGTACATTCACACATCATCAACTACCCTGTAAGAATTTTTATTAATCCATCGCGTTCTAAACTCTAACCCCTCAGTCTTGAAAAGACGGAAGAGTACTACCGGACTAGACAAGACAACTGTCGTCTCAAAAAGATCAGAGCAAAGCAAATCTTCCAACTTCTTTGGTGATAACATTAATATAACAGTAGATTTACTTCCTTTTTATTTATTATAGGAATTTAATGAAAGGTCCCACGAAAGATCCATCAAATCTTTCAACAAAATTCGTTCGAGGGGAGGTCCCCAATAAAAAGGTCCCAAATCTGCATCAACTCTACCGAGTTGTGGTCCTGTTGTGTGCATGTTAAACAAGGGCTTACAAAGTCTATCTTCAAAATTATATGGTTTCAAAAATATCCTATACAATAATTACAAAATATAAAATAAGAAGAAAATAAAATGGCTCTTCTTGATTTGCAGTACATTTTATTTCTATATCCTAGAAAAAAAAATTACTTTGTTTTTCTTTTTGTGCGTTAAAAAAAAAATACAGTATTGCTTTTTGTATAAAGAGTGTTTATTGTTTTTGAAAGGTTTAAGAAATTTGTCCCTATTTTTTCTTTTATGCAAATTTTCGCAAGATATTATTAATAAGACATTCCTAAGGAAATTGATATTGACTTGATAAAAAGTAATAATACATTCCTTCCAAACTTAGGATATGATTAAAATTAGGAGATTTGTCAATGTAAAAAAGACAAAACAAAAAAGTGTTATATGGAATCACCCAGGTGAATCAAAAGATTTAGTTTCAAAATCAGATAAATATGAGGGTATCTGGAATTGCTTATTGATTATGATTATTGAATCAGTGTATGAGCAATTTAAACATTTAGTTTATGTTTGGTAATTTAAAAGTACTTAAACTAACAAAAAAGTTACGAGTGTTTGGTTTTGAAAAAAATATTTCTTACCATATTATTTATGTTAGATTACTGGAAAAATAATAAAATATCACAATTTATAAATTACAGACATTAATTGAGATAAATTATTATAACTCACAGGGATAATATGGTGACTTGATCTATCGTGCTTATAAGATTTCCGCCCATAATAAAAAGAATAAGTATCAAACTGGAGCTTCTAATTATGTATTAAATTGATTATAAGCGAATAAAGATGAACAAGTAAACAAACATTAACTGCTCCCAATTGAACAAACACCCTCCTGAACTATTTCCCAACTGAATAACAGAAGAAAATAAACAAAAAAGACAAACTTCTCCACATTTTTCTCATTTTATATGTGTATTTATCTGCTCCGCAAAACATGCGAAAATTTACTACGAGACCAGGAACAAAATTGGAAATTAATTTTTGCTGTCTAAATTTCCATCCAGTTAATAAATGTAACACAAGAATAAGCAAATGTTGCAATCTGCAATATATAATCAGTAAATTGAATTCTTGAGAAAACGACAAACAGAGCTCTAAAGAAACAGAAAATAATCATCAAAATTGCCAATAAATGCCTAATATATAAAGCTCTAGCTTCAACCTCACATAGTAAACTTGATTTAATCAGGTTTCTACCACTGCCACAGCTGGTTTAAATTGATCAACTTAATAAGGATTTAGCCAAAAGCTTAAGCTACAGCATACTCAAAAGAAGTTAGCTCGTAAAATTTACATCATCCGGGAAAACAAACGAAAACCAACACATCTAAAACTTAGAGAAAAAATCCCCATTGAATTCAACGCAACAATTTCTTGAATCCCTTGGAAATTTCAAAACCAAATAGGAAGTGTTGATTGTAAACAATTTTACAACTTTGGCTTTACCGAGAAGATACTCGACCATTTTCAGTTCATCTTCATAACCCTCCAATCCTGTAAGTTCAATCGCTTGAAGGTGCAGTGACAAACAACAAGGTACCGAATATGGTTCACACCAAATAAAGCCATCTCCAGATGGGGGATCAAGTCCAATGACAAAGCCCCAGTTGTTAATTGACGATATCCATGCCCCCTACAGATAATTACATATACAAGAACAGTAAAAAAGTTTAGAATGATGCCTGAAAAATCATGACCAAAATATTTGTCACAACTGAAATACCTGTTCAATGATAAACTTTTCCAGATTAGGTGAAACTTTAAGTAAATCAGGCAGAACTTTCCATCCGTATTCTTCTTCAAAAACTACTTTCAAGCAGGCTAAATTGTGAAATATCGGTAGATCATCATTGGCAAAGTGCAGAACCTTACAAAGTAAATGAACGAGAATTGGCAAAATTCACAAGAAGAAAACTTTCAAATGTATGGAAAAGGAAAGAACTCAAATGGCTGTATGATAGGTATGCTTGGACAAGGCATTTTAGTTCATAAATTTCTTGAAATGAAGAAAGAAAGTCAAATGTCCTAATTTGATTACCACAAAAAGTAGACCGAACAAAGGGGTAAAGTAGCATGGGAAATATAAGAACAAACAAATAGTTTGTTTGGTTTCCCTTCATTTTTTTTCTTCTCTTCTTCCTATATTCCTTGCATAGCCTTTTTCTTTGTAAATAAATTATCAGAAACAGAAAGCAATGCATTGATTAGAACTAGATAAAGCAAACTTACATGCATAAAATTCTGATCCAGTGACAAAGACTTCACAGCACTAACCATTGTTAAAAGATTTAATGCACGAACAACATGAAGTGTAGGTATCGACTTTTTTGAGATTCCATAATAATCAGACTCTAACCCCGTCACACTAGCACTTGCCTCAATTAGGGATGACAAATCCTTTATCATGTAGATTGCCGTAAAAAGTCGACTTATGTGTATATGTGTGAGATTCGGTGCATCTACGTAGAAAATATGCCCCTCTATGTCATCGTTATATATTTTGAATTGCAAATTCAATCTCCTTAAAGCAGGTGCAGTACTTCAACTAGTATTTCGCCGTATGCCTCTAGAACTCAGGTAGCTTCTCTGTTATATCATGGCAGGGATAAGAAAGAAAAATGAACAGAAAAGAAAAATGAACAGAATCTTCAGACATGGAAAGAAAATTGTGTCAGGGACAACAAATTCAGGTTCGGAAAGAATGTCCAGGTGTAAAATAGTGAGTATCTTGCAAGTGTAAAAACTCAAAGGCAAATCCAACTTTTGAATGTCGATATGGAGCTCAAGAACATTACGCCTAACTGCTTCACCCATCCATTGGTGATTGTCAAGACCATATTATAGAGCATAATGTAACCAACGTGTAAACACGTTTTACTTAAAACAGTTATAGAGCATAATGTAACCACTCAATTTGACTAGTTAGCTTGCTTTTCCATATAAAAGGTAAGCAACAACCCTTCCAAATTTCGATTAGTTAGCTTGCTTTCCCATATAAAAGGTAAGCAACAACCCTTCCAAATTTCGATGTGGGACAAAGTTCCATTTACTAACTCATCTTTGCATCTTCCATTCCAAAGGAAAAAAAATCAATTCTCATTCACATTCTCATTAACTTCCAACACTTAACACTTTATTAACAGAATCAATGAAATTATCAGCTGGGGCATGATGCGATACGTTTGAAAAGTCCAGATTTGTGATGAAAGTCCAAATGTACCTCCATCGTTTGGACAAAATGCTGGTTCTAACAGCACATTTGGTTGGGAGATGCGACAGTAATATCGGAAAGAATAGCATCAGGAAGGTTACTTATCCAATCCCTTTTGCGGGTTCTAATTATATTCCTGTGTTGAGACTTACTAAACATGAATTATTTGATACCTCTTTCAAGTACTAGATACCAACAAGTTAAAAATGAACCAACTAAATCAACATATTCCTTCGCATCACAAACTAAAACAAGAAGCCAAAATAATCCCATCAGGCAAAAATGCTTAAAAATATCCATTTCCAATTTTCCAAATTTTCAGCATTTTGGATTTGGATACTTTATTACTTCTCTATTATTCAACACAAATACTCTTGGTCTTACATCCCCAAAACACAAATTTAGCCCCTTGCTTTTCCAAGGATCAGAATCAGTCATACTCAAAGACATCTGCACTAAGTACTCCACCAATTCATAAAACTGAAAAAACTTTACCAGATTAACAGTGGTGAAGCCATTAACAACAATTAAATTAAATTCATCCTGCAAAGAAAAAGGATGCAAATTAGGGCATTCGTCGTTGACAAGATATAAATTAAACACGCGTTCTACCATATTACCCAGGTGGAGCGGATAATTTAGCTTCGAAAATCGGTCCCATTTGAACTGCTAAGCTCATCAGAGCTTTGAATTTTTAATTGGAAAAACAAGAAGAAAGATGGAAACGAACGACAATGTTTAGAGAGACACATGATATATGTTATGAAATAATATTCTATCAACTTTCATTTAAATGATATGTAAAGCATTTTTTTTTTTTTGATACAAAAAGTTTAAAATGATTTGTGAAAATCACAAAATTTTATGACACTAAAGTTGTGTCCGATTTGACATAATCTAATGTCCCGTCAGTTTTTTAGGATTGTCTTTAAATTTTTTTATGTTAGTTATTTGATATATTTTGGGTGTATTATATTTTCTTTTCTTTGATACCACTTATTTATTTAACTTATTTCTTTTTTTCCAAAACACTTACACCTCCCACATGCATTTAATTGAAAGTTAAAAATGGCATAAAATATTAAAATAAGGAAAAAGTTATGATATTTGTGTACTTCTTGATATATGTAAATCAATTCAAAAAAGAATAACATTAAAAAATAGAGGAAATAATATGAGAATAAAATAAATAATTAAATAAATGATAAAAAAATAGTATGTAAAAGGTATAAGAACGAAAACTTTATAAGACACCCTAAAATTAATTTTTTTGTAAATGAAATATGACAGAACGAAGTCCGGAGTATAATTCTTTGAGGCTCTCTCATAGATTGCTTATCTAGTATTTTACTAAAGGTCTGTGGTTAAGATTTAATTTTAAATTTGATTGTAAAATTATTTAATATTATATAATACATTTAAATTTTAATAAAATAAATTTTTTATTATATGAAAATTTTGTTAAACTCTTATAGCGATTTGATTTTAGACTTTCATAACTTAATAGAGATAAAATAAAATATAATTTTTTTTGTCAAATCGAAGAGTAGTACTTTTTCTTTTTTTATTGGGCTTCGCGCCCTTTGTTCTATCTACCATTTATTTGTTTTTTGAATATTATTATCATGTGTTATAAATTATAATCTTAAATATTAATATGTGTTGACTCAAATAAAAAATATTTAAGTCGTTTAATTAGATATTTTAATTTCAAAATTTGAGAATGTCAAAAATACCGTTGAGACTTGAAAACACTTCTCCTATTAAAGTCCTAAAAGAAGTACAGTCTCGATTAATTGAGAAACACACTGTTGAGACATCGGAGCACTCCTCCTATTAAAATGCATGACAAAAGTGTAATTTCAACTAATTGAGATAATTTAAATACCCAACGGAAAGGCCGGAAAAAAAATAAAAATAATCCAATTAATTTAGTATATAAGACCAACTTAACTCACATAAATAAGGAATACGGAGCCGAAAGAGCCCTACAAATAAGGAAACAAAGTCTTAACAGTTATCATTTAAAGAAAATTTCGTGTAAGGTATTGCCATATTGGCAGAAAATTATTCAATTATAATTTAATAATTGATTTTGATTTGAACTCATTTTAAGTAAATTTAATATAGTAAAAAATTTGGATGTGCAATAATGGAGTTGTTAATTTTGATTATCATCTTAGGAAATTCAATTTATAAAATACTTTCGACCATCCTACGTATTTACTGTTAGTATTATTTGCGGAATTATATATAATATATAATAAGGAATACGTATTATTGCGATGGTTGTGGTAAAAATATATTATTATAGTTATAAGACAGATAGTATAACTATGAATTTTAAAAATAAACAAAATAAATATACGGAGTAATTTATTATAGTAATAGTTATACTTTTAATAGTATCTAGTAATATAACTTACGATATCCATTTTAATTACCATTTTTTAAAAGATTCTTATTACAGACATGGTAACCATTAATCTCATCCTAATAATGTCATAATTTGTATTAATATGAATATTTGTGATTATATAAATTAGTAGTGGTAAAATCTGTGCATAGGCCAAGTAAATTAAATTATTACTAAATAAATAATTGTGTATGAAGTTTTGGTATAAATATCATTAGAGTTGCTATAAATTTATATACATGATTTTATAGATTTAATGCTTTTGGTAAGTTTTTAAAGTTTTGGAAAAATTATAAAACTTTTGGTAAAGGATTCAATAGGAAAATTGAAAGGAATCCATACTCGAACGGTGTTACCAAATTCTTGTAAGTGTAGTATCTCAAATAATTTATTCTACTATTCGATTTTAAAAAAACTAATATTAAACTTTTTCTAATATTAACTTTTAGGCGACTTGTGATCAATAATGAGTGATAGGCTCTTGGGTGATATACTTCACTCGAGCTTCAAATTTTATACCAATTTTACATGTAACTAGTATATGAATGTAACCGGAAAAAGAAACTATTCGAATTTATCATTTTCATATTTCTACTACCAAAAAAAAAAAACCGATTACGTATTACACACTTATTAATTGTTATGATTATCTGCGATACTATATTAACATATAAAATATTAATAAGAACCAAGTCAAGCCATTCGTATACCAACTTATAAATCTTGATAAACCAAAATCATGTCTACATATGACTTTGAAAATACACTTGCTTCACTTTCACATGGGAGAGGATATAAAATCATTCACCTTTAGTCAGTAAAATTCTAAAATTTATAAATTTTCTATGAAATGTTACAAATTGCAAGTTCTATTGTTTAAAATTTCAAATGAAGAATTAAATAATGTAACAATTTAACTTCGAATCCATAATAAAACCGACCCTCAATTTTGTCAATGAAATGTACGTGTAATTTCTTTCTTCTAGGAGTAAATTATTAACTTAAGTTCTAGTTTTTTCCAGACCATAAAGATAAGAACTTGAACTCTGTAACCAAAACTAACTGTCAAATTAAAGATTCAGCAGTACCCATTTCAATGAGTAATTCATACATTTCTGAAATAAAAACTAGAACCAAATGTCCAAAAAAAACAAAGCATACTGAAACACAGCACGCACGCATGTTTTATTAATTTGTGTACACTACTACATAGAACAGTTCACGGAGCAGACGATGACCCATCACTCTCATCATCATCATCATCGAACTCGGGCTTGTCGTCTATTACAGTAGGGGGATACCACCTCAACATCTGAAAGATCAAAATCATGATATTAACAAGATAAGAGATTTATATTGAATGAAAAGAGAGCGGGGCGTTGGGGGAGAAGAGCTACCCGGAAATAAAGCTCAAGTTTGTTTTTCAAAACCTCCTGCTCCCGCTTCAGCCGCTGCAGAACTTCTTTTTGGCTGCTCACATTCATGTATGAATCAGAATTGATGAAGGGTTTTGAGATGAATTTATGCAGTGTAAAAATGAAATTCTTGAACAAGCAGATATCAAAAACCAATATTCACTGGGAAAGAACAAAAAGGACCTTTGAGTACACTGTCTTTGCGCTATACATACTCTTAATTCATCAGCCTTGATCATCACATTATTCGCACCAATACTATAAATGATAGTAAAAATAAGGATTATTACAACATCAAAAACTATGGATATTATAGGGAGTTACTATTCCCATACCGTGTTTTACTTCATACACATCCAAAAACAGTAACTTGACTAATATACCATCATGTCAGTGCACCGATAAACCTAATGTTGAATTCATTGATGAAGTAACATGAGAATATATTTGTCAGTTTACTGTTTTTTTGTGTGCAGTTAGTTATAAAGGGTTTGGGAATAATGACACTCATCTGATATATATACTCAATTTGAAAATATAATGAAGATTCAATCAATACACCCTCCTCTCTTGCTACCTTGTGGTGAACAG
The DNA here is from genome assembly GCA_014636745.2 of Centella asiatica. Taxonomy (NCBI): domain Eukaryota; kingdom Viridiplantae; phylum Streptophyta; class Magnoliopsida; order Apiales; family Apiaceae; genus Centella; species Centella asiatica. Next base: position 54,137,469 of record CM025780.1, read on the forward strand.
TTTGACCTCATCAGCGAACGTAAGCTGTACGAGAAAATTATATGCATCTTTCTCTCTGTGAAATCCCAAGGTATATAATCATTATGGCAGAATCACAAAATTAAAATTTAAAGTAAATTGAAAACCTTTTCATATCAAATAACTCACAGTGCTTTCTCCATTTTAGTGATCAGCGGGTCTGTCAATCCAAAATATTGATGCACAAGTCTCTCCACAAAGTATGGGTCATTAGTTGCTCTGCCGTGATTTTCCAATGCAACAAATTGCTGGTTTAGGTGTCTCTGCAAACACAGTGTTATTCGTTCGCTAGCACATTGATTTTCACAGATTTACATACTAAAACGAAAATGAACTCTAAATAATATCAGAAAGCTATTCATGTATATGCATAAATAAACCATCAATATTGATGAACTGATTCTTCAAACCAAATAAACAACAAAACGAAAGAGTGAAACTATAACTTAAAATGTGGCTTTGAAATCAAAGACCATATAGTTACTAAAGTGAGAACATGTTTCTCAATTTTTATAGCTAATGCAGCCTTACAAAAAATTAAGACGCACCAAAATATATGGTATATTAATATGGCCAAATTACAGGATTGAAGTCAAGTAGCTTTGATATCAGAGAGAAAAAAATAATTAATGTTTCCTGGAATAGACATAATAGACTAGAATACAAGGAAACATAGAGAAGACGTCAGACAAGAATGTAAATAGGGATATATTGAAAAAGGAAAGTTGAATATACTTTAGTTCAAATTAAAATCGAATTTCCCCAAAAATCCAGCTACGCTGAAACAAGGCTATATACTTATATATCCCAGCAAAAGCCTCCGTGTGAACAGAGCATTGGATTTACAGCAAGGACGTTTACATAGAAATTAATAGATATCCTCAATTCGATTGCTACCCCTTCTTTACAAGCAATACATGCTAATCAATTATATTTGATATCTAAAAAAATGAATTCTAGATAGCAATTTTTCATATGCACTAATGCACCAAACACATGCCGATTCAGACTCTTAGATAGAGATACGGAAATCCTATATTCATTATACAAAAATCCTTTTCTAATGATTCAGTTCTGTCCAGGAATGAAGAAACACAAACTTTACACAAGTTTATCTGTTTACAAGGAAAAAAGATTGCTCCAATATTATTTTTATATCATAGGAAGCAAGAGCAAGTAACAGAAAACTAAAGGATGCTTGTAGTCGTGAATTGAAATTTTTTTTAATATAAAAATGGGGGATAAGAACAACAAATAACAATAAAGGAAAGGAGCTATATAAATACCTCATCGAATAGACTTTGCCTAGTGCTAGCAATCTGCTGTAGCAGGCGATTGATGTCCATCCTTTAGTCTTTAATAGAAGCAGACTGTAAGGTAACTCAGACTTGAGATTTTCTCAGAAGCTCACCAGGATTTATATAGCTGCAACACAGAGATACCGCAGTAAATGCACCCGAACGGAATTGAATATGATTATCTAATCAAACATTTAAATTTGTGAGCAACATAGCCGCTGGTCAAAATTAACTGCATTTTATTAAATAAATCATAAATATGAGTAACTATTATCATTAATAACACTCAACAGTTTTTGGTGGAAGCGACATATCTTTTGATTGTCATTATATTGAACTTGTCTTGATATGATTCCCAGATATATCCATTTGTATGCATATTTCCTTTTCTGTATTGAAGGTAAATTTTGGGATTAAAAATGTCATATATTATGATTTCACTTTAACATCCAACAACTTGCCTTAAAGCAGTAACAACAAAAAGGCATAGTAAGTGCAATAACTTCGAATAACAATGATACTATTCAAATCATCATGCTGCTATTTCAGTACAAATATTATTGAAATTGTGATTCTTGTACAAGTTCTACACGATGAGGTGAAGATAATTTGCGGTGCTACCCAAAATAAAGATGCGGTGAAGGTGATAAAGTTGAAGATACAACACCTAAATCTTTGCAAAATCAGATCAGGAAATATAACTAGAGGCCAATAGATGACCTTAATGGACAGGCAATTTGTCACAATGACACAAATCTAGGGTTTAACCGTGTCTCCTATCATCATAACATCCACATCAGGTGCTCCACCTCGGCTAAGTTGATTTCCTTTAGCATGAAATAGAAGCAGTTGATTTTTGTTTTCCATTTTTATCTCTGAACTTCGCTTACACCTAAGATTTGTGGAAAGGTTCCCTATGGCCTGAAGTATGCACTGAAGCAGAAACAGAACTTATAAAGCAAAATATAATTAGTTTATATGAAGAAACTTCACAAATTCAGACAAAAGAATTAGTGCTATTGCTTGCCAAAAATTACTATATTTCTTTGTTTCCCTGTTATTTAGAGATCCTTTTGAAGTTACAGAACTCAAGTTTCTAAATATACAAAGTACAATGATTTTACGTCCTCCATCTCTGCCAACCTAATCTGAATGGTCTTATAACGAATAACAAGCCAACATATTGTCACATAATGTAACTAATTAAAAACATATGAACAATAGTATCAATCCTGGATTTAATCTACTAGTAAAACCCAAGAAAAAACAGTAGCAAAGAATAAATAGAAGACTTACTACTTGGAGAAAGCAAGTTGGATGAAAATAAAAAGTGAACTTAAACACTATTTATATTGGAATAGTGGATGGTTGATTATGAACTTATATATCATCCGCAAGAGATCCATGATGTTAAGAATTTAAGATTTGTAGATATAATCACCGATGCATAATGGTTGCACATTATTACTCAATGACACAGAATGGATATTCCCAACATTATTGGTGACATGAAATATAAAAACCAAACCACCTAATCTATCATTTGGTTAAACTGCTCAGTAAGAGTTTATTCCCCAACAGTTGTAAGAATAATGCAAGTAGAATACCTTATTTCCAAGTAAGTTGAAAGGATAAAGCAATATCATCCGTTGGACTTTTTTTTCTCCATGCAGAACTCCCTCGTAACCACTTGATCTCTTACATCTAAGAGAGCTTAGTCTAAGACAACTATTTCTGCAAGCTTTAGATTAATTAGTAATTTAATATAGGCTAAACCTCCTAATCCATTTGTTCAATCTTTCTTTCTTTGGGCAAATTATAGGGAAAAAGAAGTGATAACAAAGAGTTCAGTTACTCTTTTTGAAAGTGTATGTAGTAATATTAATTCATCATAATTTATATCTTTTCAACTTCGACATGATACCAATATTTACTCCTTCTCTATTCTTTCACAATTGATTATGGTTCTTGGATCAAACCAATTAAAATTGAGATTGATCTTACATTAGCAATAACAAACTTGGGTTGTTATTAGCTCAACTCTATCACCATTGGGCACAATATGTGACAAAGGGTGGCCACCCTTTGCATGTGTTTTTGCCATTTTCTCTAAAATCCAGGCTTAAAAAGGTAAAGATAATGAGGGTTTAACTGATGGCTTCCTTTTACAGCCTTTTCTTCCTTTTTTTTTAAAATTGTTAGTTCCACAACAATTACAGGGATGTTATCGGACCTATTTCTGCCAGTAGCTATTAGGTTATCAGTATTGGCTTGTGCTGCTGGGGCCTCGTTGTACACCATAGACCTGCAGTACTATCTTAGAAGATGGTGAGCTACCTCCCCAATTTCCTGGCTTTATCCCAAGTCCATTACTTGCCAATGTTTTCTCAGGCCCATGGTTTTAAGCACCAGTCACCTAGATCAATTAACCATAAAGCAATTTAGTACTCACAAAAGATTTCATATATAATCCTATTATTCAAAGATTTTGGGTGAATACAAATACTTTTCAAGTTCAGATATTACAAGATTCTGGATGAAATCTGTACACTGCTGAAAGATAAATTGACCCTCTAACTTGTTTTTTTTTTTTTTTTTCCAAACATGTACTCCTGCAGTTGACCCCAAAATTGCTATGTACATGCCACAGGATGTTCTTGAAAGAAAACATCTGCTCTTGCGATGATTAAAAGCAAAAATCTATTGTCAAGAATTAATGGAAGTTGCAACTAGTTCACCAGGCAAGATGGAGAGAAATGGCAAGTCCCGTGCTCTGCATATTTGTGACATCGTTCCTCTAATTTGAAATGAAAATACTGATACAAGTTTTATATCCTGTAATCCAGCTAAATATCGTGAGATTTCATTCGTTGATGGCCAACACATGACGATAACACTAAAACTAGGAGACAAAATGACCTTTAGAAGAACTTTCTACTTTGTTAGAAGCAAACCCAAAAAAACTGGATAGAAGAAAGTGAGTCCTTGATGAAGGCCTCAGATACACAGTTTAGAACCAGTTTCAATCCAAATCCTTGCAACAAGAGGTAACACCAACGACGTAAGAGAAAAATGAGCGTGCCATGGGGAAGTATTTCCGTGATAATGGAATGCACGCATTTATAGTCTACAATGATCTTAGTAAATAGACACTTCAATTCCAACCATAATCGTCCCCTCTCGCGCAACTCTTAAACTTGGGAGTGCTATTGCATCTACTGTTACAGATTGATCCAATTAAACTGTTCGATGCTGATATATTCACTTGCAACAATGAAGCAGAAATGTGCAGAAACAGGGAGACACAGCAAGTATTGAACATTATTATTTCATTCATCCCCTAAAATTCTAACAAAAACACCCGAACAAGTAGTTCATTTCTGTTTCCTTTCTAGCTAAATATCAGACAGAACTATATCTAATTTAAAAAACAAACACATTCCAACTGCAAAGTCCTCCAGACGCATCATTGGTCCTAGTTTCTCCCACTTCCCATAATTGGAAATACGTTTCAAGTATTTCGAAATCGCAACATTAATCAATATTATTAAAGATTTTGGCCATAGAATATCCACCAGTAAATTTGCGTCACACTTAAAAACGCAAAAATAAATAAAAATAAATAAAATTACCGCAAAACATCAGCGTTCTCCTCTGCAACGTCCCACAATTTCGCCACGAACCAAAAATATTCACACGCATCGCGTTTGTGTGATATACTAGTTCAAACTATAGGTTTGCATTAGCAACTACTTTAAAACATAATAATAATGATAATAAATTGACTTCAAATTTTAAACACAGAATTTCACAATCAAACTAGAGACGAAACCAAACCAAATGTATTGTTAGATTTTGCAACAAATGGAGCATACATAGACATTAATGATAATTACTGTTTGTTTGCTTGGTAAAACTGAGGGTCCGTATCATCATACCTAGAAATAAGCTGGAGAATCAACATCGAGTGCTTTAGAATGTTCTAGAGTCCAAAGAGAAGTGAAGCAAGCAGAAATGTAGCTCGATCCATTGACGTTACAAGTAGTTGATTTGGGTGGCGAATGTGGTCGAGGGTCGGTCACAAATTCACAATCTTCCTTCCAAGTAGATGTTATGGACGAACGAGCAGGGGATGATTATGGATGAATGTAGCGGTGCGGGTGTCCGACTATCACAATCACTGTTTTCGTTTCTTTGGACTCCGCAACTGCTTGTCGATGTTTTCTATTCAAACATTTCCATACTTTCAATTCAATCCTTTTTTTTAATTAATTTTTATTTTTAAAACTGGCTTTTTAAAAGGTAAGTAGAATTTGATTTGTAGTTTTAGATCATCATAACCTTAATCTTACTTAAAACTTAAGAATCTTTAACAAAAAAAATTAACTTTTACATTATATTTTTATAAAGATTCTGTTGAGGTTGACTCATATTTCAATATTATCTATTTGAAATAAAAATATGTTTTTTTATTTTCTATTAGAATGTGTTTTATTTTATATTCTTAATTAGAATATGTTTCTCTTTCTACTCAGAATAGTTTTCCATTTAAATTTTGAATTTGATTATTTTTTCAATTCTTTTTGGGTTTCTAACGTTATGTTGGAATTTATAAATACAATGATTTATTGTGTTTATGAGTAGATTAATTAAATTATAATATTTAATTTTCTGCGAGGGTCTCTTATAAGAGAGTGAGAATATTATGTAACTATTGAGAGTTTGTAAGATATATTAACATGAGTGTGAGATATTTCACCATAATTGTATCTTGTAAAAAACTTGGATCAATAGTAATAATATTCAAACAGGTTAGACGTATTTCGGATTTGGATGAACCAAGATAAATTTTTTTATTTTTTTCTATAATTAAATTATTTTTTTACTTACAATTTGGTATTTATCAAAATTTTATTCCCAACACAAAATCTAGGAAGTACAAACCGTAAACATGCAATTTTATAAATCCAAATTCACACAGCAATCACTTGGTATAATGTAATTTTAAATGTTTTATTTCGAGTGATGCAGTTTTAATTTTAAAACTATTTAAAATGAATCAAAATTTTATAATATATCAAAGGATGAACTACTCGAAGAAACTTGATTATAAACTTGATCAAACTATCACTTCTCACTCCATTTGCCATCACAACCTTTCGGTGTGATTTTATTAGTTTTTGATACAGTTTCGATTTCAAAATAATTTATATGCTCTTCCCTATCAAACCCCCGTAAATATCAATATTTTATAAGTTAAAACTATATCTTTTTTAACTTAAAGTAAATTTAAATCTCTATCATTTCTTACTCAATTTGTAAAATTTTTTATTAGCTTGTAACATTCGAAATTTTAACCTTGTCAGAGAATGTATTCGATGACCAGTGAGATTAATGGTCAAACTCGAAAGTCGATAGTTAGATTGAAGGAGTTAATTTAAACACTTATTTAGAAAGTTTTAACTAAGATTTTGAAATTTACGATTGTTTTTTAATTCTATTCAATCGATATATAAAATTTAAGTTGAATTTTAAAATTTATCATAGAGAGTTTTTGCATCTTAAAAACTTTTTAACAGAAAAAAAAAAATTTACGTGCTCGGCTTCAAATGTTAGGTGATGTTTGTTTTTCTAGATAATACTATCTGATTATTCGATTTGTATTTGTACAATCAATTTTAAAAATGAACATTTTATAAAAATTTAGTTTGAATCTAGCAGATAGAATTTGAAAGCAACACTGCTGGACACGATCAATAATAACTCCACGAGACATAAATATATTAAATGTTATTAACTTTTTAAGTAAAATTAATTCAAATATTCATTTATCTATCTATTAACTATATTTTATTATTACTTTTCTATATTAACCGACAAACTCTGACGGAACATAAATTAACTTTCTACGTATTTTTGATTGACTCAAACCCAATTATTCTTTAATTTGACTTTAAATGAATTTTCATTTTCATGTTTTGAACAAATATCATAATTAATTTTAATTTTAAACATAGTTAAAAAAAATTACCTCAACACATAATTACAATATAAAATTATTAAAAACTAAAAATATTTGGAAAATTGTAATTCTCTTAATATACAAACTAGTCTTAATGGATACATAACCAATTTATTTAAAATATAAAGATATCAGAAATAGATCAACTATCAATTGTGAATAAAATTAGTAATTCTTCAATTTAAATTTGGATATTAAATTCATATTTAGTATGGTTGCATCGCCTTTACTAGAATATTGGTTATTATCTTTTTATTCAAGTCAAAACATATTTCGATCCGAGTCTGAAAGGACACATAAAGTATATATTGAAATTATAACTTACATGCTAACATTACATCTTTAAAGTACTATTTGTCATAAGATCTCTTAGGCATTTTATAAGTACAGATTTTTATTTTCGATCAAAAGCTTACCAGGACACACATGTATATTTCCTAGCTAGCTGCTTACTATGTAGTAATACAAATCACAAATCATATATACACGGCAACGAACTTGCATACATTTATACGTACACGAAAACAAAAGGCAAATGCACAGTTAATACAAAACCAACTCCAACAACACCAGAAGCCAAAGGAAATCCACCGGCTTTTCATCGATAACTGCGGTAGCTAGGACTGTACATGCAACTCTCAGCTAACTTCAACAGGTTCTCCGGTCGCGGCAGGCGAGTTGTCAATCCGAGTTCATATGCTTTAGCAGCAACTTTGGCTGCAATCTGTGCAGATATCTTTCTGATATTAGAAATTGGTGGGTAGATCATTCCCTTGTCATAATGCTCTTCAGTTACTTCACCAGCCAAAGCTTCAGCTGTTTTATCCAACATATGTGTTCTTATTACCTCGGAAATGAATGGCGTAAATTTTTAGGCTGATATGATGTGCACTTACCTGCCGTCAGAAGCATTTCTTCGTGCACACGAATTGCACCCGACATAACCAAGCCATGGCCAAATCCAGGAAATATATACGAGTTGTTCGCCTGAATAAAGGTGCGGATATAGAAACAAACATGTTTTTATTTGATTTCTACCGTGTGTTTTGAAGAAGATTATTGCATAAAAACATCACGTATGATGGAAGTTGCAAAACCTGGCATGGGATGAGATGTTTGCCATTGCATTCCACAGGGTCGAACGGACTTCCACTAGCGAAAATCGCATGTCCCTGATATTTAACATGAAGGATAAAGAATAACTAAGCATGACTTGAAATCATGCAATGATGAATATATAATCCGAAAAACAAACTGGATATTCCTTTTACCTGACTCCAGGTATAAGCTTCTTCAGCAGTGCACTCTGACTTTGAGGTTGGGTTGGAGAGAGCCATAATAAGAGGCTTCTGCAAGTTATTAATTTGTAAAGTTACATACTTCAGTTTTTAACTATTATTCTCATATAAACACAAGAAAACTGGAACAAGATGCAGTCAAAGAGCGTAGCTAACACTACACGACAAATCAACAAATTTTAGTGTTGTTCCAATAAGGAGAACCTTGTTGAAGGATGCCATAGCCTCGATTACTTCCTTTGTGAATGTCTTTCCTTGTCCAGATGTTCCAATCAAGGCAGTTGGCTTGATAAACTGAAGCCAATTGGAATGGAAACAAGTTCTCAAGAATTACTCAAAAATATAAGAAGGAAACAACAGGAATGAATAAGAAGACTCAAATTGACTGACCTTGACAGCATCAAGGAGATTTGTGACTGGTTCATGTTCATGAGCCCACGGTTTCTTGAAGTCTTGAAGGGATTCTTTACGAGAGTTAACTATTAGGCCCTATAAGAGAAGACATATGCCACGAGACAGAGACAAAAAAAACATGATGTGCATGAGATAGAACCTCAGATTCAACATTTGCGGAGTATTATATTAAATAATGCTCATCACTTGTGTTTTAAACCTCTGGTGGAAAGAATTTTCGTACCTTTGAGTCCACAAGCCAGATCTTCTTACGCAACTCATCCAAAGGAAGTTTCGTCTATAGAAGTAGATAACAAAGTAATTAATGCAAGGAGAACATAATAATAGATAAAGTAATTAATGCAAGGGGAACAGAATAATAGTTATGAACTGCCGACCGGTAACAATTTACTCTATGTATCCCCCACACATCCAAATGACAAACAGGTAGCATAGGTAAGTAAGTTAAAACCTGCTTCGACATCTCACGGGCAATAAGTTCTGCTATACCAGTACCAGCCTGAAATTATCACGAAAAATATATATGTGAGATATACAATCACTAATATACTCCTATAATATTTGCCAACAGATATAGCCAGTTCTTCAAACTTCAAAGGACCGACATGACATGACAAGAAATCAAATATCAACCATTATAAAGACAAAAGAAAAGTTAGCCAGGAATAGAGATCCTCCAGAGGTTTGGAATCTTTTTTCCAAAGACACAATAGAACCATTTCATAATTTATTTGTTCCCAATTATAAGTTCTTTGTTTCTTTCTATAGATCATCGTCTCTAAATAGATAAACATTAAACCAAAGCTTAGATGCTTACCTCCCCAGCACCAAAAAACAAAAAGGTCTGATCAGCAAGTGTTCCACCAAGTATCTTCAGTGACGCCACTAGTCCTGCTAGAACCACAGCTGCTGTACCCTGTGACAAGGAGAAAAACAGTTCAGACTTCACAAACTGTCCTTGGTATCAAAATAAGAATAGACTCTAGTATTTTGCTCAGTACCTGAATATCATCATTGAAGACCAAATGAGTAGTCCGATATTTTGCCAACAGCTCAAAAGCATTATGGTTTGCAAAATCTTCAAACTGCAGAGTTTTAATAAGATAATTGAGAATTAGAGCTTCATGAGACAACCGAAGTATAAAATTAATACTTCCTCCCCCTCCAATTTGTCTGTTAAGGTCAACAACGGTATATCGAACCTCAATTTGTTGTAAATTAATTTTACCGTACAACAGAAACAATTAGTATAATTTTATGGTACCATAGAAAAGAAACCAATAGTTTCATGTAATTAATATATGAAGCTGAATTTGCGTTGTTTGCCCCCAAAATCAGGTGTAATGGAACGAATATCAAGAAATTTGATCCACGAGTGTCACTGGTTTAACCTGGACAAGAACTTTTTCACCATAGTTCTGCTTAATGGCAGCCATGAATTCGTGCATAATGTCAGCATACTCCTAGAGAAAGAGGAAGACGATAATGAATGAGTTAAAACGAAGACAGAATCCCAACATAACATTCTTTACTCAATAATTCGTGTCACCTTCCCAGTTGCCCTCTTTTGTTTAATCCCAATGTAGAACTCATCATCCAATAACTCCTCATTGTTTGTGCCCACGTCGATAGTTATAGGCAAGCACTGGATTGGGAGTTTGAAATCTTGATTAAAATTTAGTGAGGCAAACTATAGATAAACCAGCTCTGTTCAATTCAAAACTAACACAGCTACAAAACATAGGGATACTGGTTGAGTGGTTCATGAGAAGCAAATGCCTTAGAAGTAAAAAAGGGAAGTTGCAATATCAAATATTCTTACCACTGAAGGTCTAACTCCTCCGAGTGCGGTATATAAAGCCAGTTTGCCCACAGGTATCCCCATTCCCTACAATCATTGATAATTACCATATATATTGACGTTGTCACCAAGTAAGCCAATTTTCAAGCATTTGTATGTAAAGAAACAGTGAACATCGACGTTCATCTCCCACGGTCCCGGGGTGCATAAATTAAATTAGCCTTTGCTTCCCCTTTCTTCCCCTACTGAAGAATTGAAACTACAGCATATTTACCTGGCAGCCAAGGTCCCCAAGTCCCAAAATTCTTTCACCATCAGTCACAACAATAACTTGAATTCTCTTCTCAGGCCAATTTTTCAATACCTCAAGAATCCTTCCCCTGCAGCAGCAAAACCACTCAAAGTTAAGTTCAGTCTTATTTAACAGAAGAATTTAATTATGGAACTCAAACAGATAATCATACTTTTCCTTCAAACTAATGTAGAGTCCACGAGGCCGCCTAAAAATGCTACCATATTTCTGACAGGCGTCACCGACCGTTGGAGTGTAGACGACGGGTAGAAGTTCTTCCACATTATCAATAAGAAGCTTGTAGAAAAGCCTTTCATTCCGATCCTTAAAAAATTCGTAAAACAGAAAAGAAAAATAAAAATCAGATCGCATGTTCTCATAGAACATTCCCAAATTAGAGATATATTGCAATTTGATCCTAGCAAAAATGTGAAATCATAATTTATAGATTGAAGTGCAGATTTTATAATTCAAATCGTATTTAACAATATATATATATATATATATATATATATATATATATAT
>CM025780.1:54149236-54199590 GCA_014636745.2 Centella asiatica
TTTTTTTTTTTTTTTTTTTTTTTTTTGTTTTTTTTGTTTTTTTTTTTGAAGTAGTTAACATCTGACATTTGGCAAAGTAAATTTCACAGATCACAACTGAACTAGTTATGATCATAAACAAATGTGGGTTTTTACCTGAAGGTCCATCAAAGCCATGTATCTATTGAGGGGAACTTCAAAACTGCGAACCATATGCATAAATCTCTTCTCCTATGGAATGTAATTAAAACAGTTGAAACTTATTTAATGTAGAGATCTTATCCTCTATTCAAATAAATAAGCAGTAAGATGAATTGTGCAACTGCGAGATGAATTTTCTTTTGACATCGTGCAATTTAGTGCAATTTAGTATCAGTATCGTTTGTTTCAACTTAGATAATTTAGTACCAGTATCGTTTGTTTCAACTTAGATTTAGTAATATAATTTAAATGATTAAAATATAAAATCTTCAAAAAATTTAAGCGGAAATAAACCGACCTCATGTAATGTAAGAATGTATATACCTGAAGTTGCTGGGAAATAACGGCTGGAGGAAGAAGACCGCGCAAGTAATGAAGATCTCTCTCATTCTCTGTAAATGCAAGTCCCTTGTTGTATCGTGGATCTCTCAGCAAATTATACCCACTTCACAATGTTTTTGTTTTCACAATGTTTTTGTTTAGTCAAAAACTCATTTAACACAATATACACGCAATATAAAGACATGTTATAAAGCGAATAATGTCTTATAACACATAATATTAGAAACAAATTAAAAACATTCGACATATTTTTACACTTATTAAACTCACTAACAACCCAACCCAATGAAAAACTTATATATTTTATATTCTATTATTTTCTATTTATTAAAAAGATTTTCAATCTTTTCTTTTCTATCCAAACTCAAAAAACCATCGCGTAAATGTCATTGTTTTGTGAAATAAACAATTAAGACAAGTGTAATAAAATTGTTGTCGTGGGTTAGCTCGGTGGCCGTGGGACCCATTTTTCTATACCTCACTAAGATAGAGTTAGAGTTACTCCATCTCCGGAGTTTAGAATTTCACTAATTAAAAGCCGGGAAAAAAACTTTATCAACTTTTTATTATATGTAATGTAATAGAGATCGATTTTTAGATCAAAAAGTGTTTCATCGCATGCTTAAACTCGTTCACAAAGGCTTTTTTTTTTCAAATAAATGTAATGTAATAGAGATTGACTTTTAGATCAAACTCGCTCACTAAAGTTTCTTCTTTCCAAATAGATGTAATGTAATATGAATTGATTTTTTAGATCAAACAGTGTTTCATCGCATGTTCCAACACACTCACTAAGATTTCTCCCTCCAAATAAGATTTTAAATTTTAGTTATTAAATAAAATTAAAAAACAAACGCTTGTCGATTACCAAAACATGAGATGAATCATTGTACGGACAAGTTGGTCATAATGTAAGGAGGGATGAAACATGTAACGAAAGAAAGAGGCAAGTTAAACCGACTCGTTGAATCGATGCCGTTTCAAATAAAGTAGAAGCTAGTTACCTGAGAGCTGAGAGCATCCAGGGGGTGAGAATGTGGTCCTCAGTGGCAGAATCCTCACCGTAGACGTCCTCAACGCCACCACCGACGGTGGATTTGGGATCGAAATCGAGGACTGAATCACCACCATCCCTGCTAGCAGTAGTACAAGTAGATGAAGCCATTTGAAACCAAGTCTTATTCCTTCCCTCTGCTCTCCCAAACAATCTCACTAATGCTAAGCACCTCCTGCTACTATACATACACATTATATATATATATAATGATTAGAAATTGACAGATAAAACGGAAGCTGCCAATGACGTCGCATGTAGTCAGTGGTGGCAATATCTAGTGCGGACATGTTGTAACCTAGCACTCGCCACATAACACGTGGAACTTTAATAAAACTGAGGTGTCGTCCTTTTATTTCTTCTCTTTTCCTCCTTATGCTTCACTTGCACATATGGAATGCATAAAAGAGTTGCATTTTTTTTTTGTAGTAAATAATAAAATTTTAAATTATGATTAAAATTTAATTTTTTTTCTATAAAAAGTTATATTTTTATTAAAATTTTAATATATCTTATAACCTTAAAAATTTCAAACATAAATTTTTATAAAATATTAGATAATTTTAAAATGTAATCCTTCTTTAGACTAGAAGGAATTATATTTTTTGACTCGTTGTTTAAAAAAAATTATTAAATTTATGCAAGAAATCTGATATAAAAATTAATTATTAATAAATAATATGAGTAATACAATTTTAATTTTGATTTAATATTTTCTAAAACTTCTTTTGGCCAATAAAATTATCATTTTATACATTTTAGGGACATGAATGAATTTGTACATATAAAATTCAAATAATGAGCTTAAGAATGTAATTTTTAACACCTTACCGAGCAAAAATGGAGATTTCATCATATGAACAAATCTCTTACCTCTATTCTTTTTCTATTTTTGTGATCGGTATTGTCAATTAATAGAATAGAAAGCATTAAAAGGTTATTTGGGGTCACACGCATCAACGACACCGTTTGCTATCGAATGGATTGGTTTTCCCCAATTCGCGTCTCTTTTTTCATCGTCTTCTTCCTTCACTGCCATGGCCGAACGATCATCGGAACCCACTAATCTCCGCTACATCGTCGGCCAAACCACCATGAATTCATCGTAACATCAACCAAATCTCTGCGCCGAAATGTAATGACTGTTTCCACCGTCGCCGTCATGCATAGCAGATTAAGCCCTCATCCACCATCTTAAATCATGTAACTACCACCGAAAACCGCCGCCGCCGTCATGATCCATTAACCTCTAATAATCAATTTAGAAATCCGTGCAGTGCTCATTGCAAATATAATTAATCGTTGCTACACAAATGTTCAACAATTAATGGTGGTCGTGGGTCTGCCGCGGCGACGGTGGGAGAATGGAGTCCTGCTATGTACAAATACTGCCCGAGATGCCGATTTCCCAGTCAAAAAATGGGTATCGGCGAGAACTGACCGATCCTAAATTTGAATCCTCTCTCACCATAGCAATCCGTAGTCACATAGCAAGTTTTAGGATATGAGAAAATGAGATAATCCGTAGAAAGAGAAGGAGAAGAGTGGGGAAGTACAGAGAATAGGAGAGACATTAAAGGTAGAGAAACAAGTTCATTTCATCCATGCCCCTATTGCGGCAGATTACAATGATTTTATAGAAAATCTAGCACACGTGCTAATCACATGAGCTCCTTTACAACGACGTCGTAACCACAAGCATTGTCCAATATCAAAACGTCAGCGTAAACCCGTTTGTGAGGCAAACAAGTTCCCGGCGATATTGCGGAGTATAAAGTATGACCGATATTTGATTAATATCCGTCAGACGACATATCGGCAAGTCATGCCGGAATCACCGCGAATTATGTCGTATCTCCGCGAATGGCATCGTCGTCAGCCGATTATTGGTCTGCATCTAGACCAGTCATTTTAAAAAAAACCTAGATAATCATTTTTAAAAAAAACGCACAAAAAAGTGATGAACCTTAGGATTACTTGACATCATTTTAAAAAATGCATTATAATTAAACATTTGTGTGGCGATGAACCTTAGGATTATTTAACATCATTTTAAAGAATGCATTATAATTAAATATTTGTGTAGCATGTGATGTAATATAATGATATATGCATCTGGTGATTCTCTTAATGTATTAAATATAGATTTGTTTTTTTTGTGTTCTTGTTTAGTTTAAAATTTCTAAGCAACTTGTCTATAATCTATATGGAATATAAAGTTTTTCTAATTTCCGCATATCGCTAGGTACCGATACTGATGCATGATACTGTGACAAAAAAAAAAGAACATCTAATATATTTACCAATACTGCGACCCTGAACTAATGCTGCTGTGAGTCGAGCTGCAGTCCAAATACTCTTTTCGCTAATTAAAGTATGATAAAAAAAACTGTCACTGTATGTTGTTTATATATATATGCATACTTTAGTCTAATGTTGAAACGGACGTCTGTGATTTGGCTTAAACAATTGTAATAGGACGCATCCAATCTTATTGCAACTCTGAATGACAAGAAACACAAATACAGAACATTGTTATTCCAGAGGCTTAATTTCTTTCACTTACTAGTTACTGTACACCAGTTGCAGAGATTTTGCTATTATTTTTTGAGCTCCAAATTCATAGATCGAAAAACTTGAAACATCACAAAACAAAACTGAGGATTTTACAGCAGAGTTGGTTGTGGAATTACAGTCTAAAATACATAGCAAATAACATACAACGGCACACAAAGCAACAACACTGCAGATGGGGAAGGAACTTCAAAAAACTGAAGTAATAAATTGCCCAACAGTTCACCGGTAAGTACGGTAATTGGGACTGTACATGCAGCTTTCAGCAAACTTCACCAGATTTTCAGGGCGAGGTAGGCGTGTTGCGACACCTGAGGAGAAATCATAGTTTTCTAAGTTAACTTTGTACATATTTCAGGTGCTGTTTAAGGATATCAGAAAGATAAAGATACTAACCAAGTTCATATGCTTTAGCAGCAACTTTAGCCGCAATGTTGGCAGAGATTGTTCTGATATTTGAAAACGGTGGGTATGTCATTCCCTTATCGTAGTGCTCCTGTGTGACTTGAGCAGCCAAAGCTTCGGCTGTTTAAAAAGAATATACATATTAGAAGCTCAATTCCAATTTCATCTCACTGCTTATTTTTAAGTATTGAACACATTGTGGACTATGATGGTTGGACGTAAATCATATAGGATTCCAAAAGGGAATAAGTAATCACCAAGTTGATGGTGTATAAATATATAATTAATTATTGTATAAGGAAGTCAATGGTGCTACCATCTGCAACATACTGGAGAGTGATCTATTAGGTGAACTACTGAACTCTATTGATTTAGTGTGCTTACATGCTGCAAGAAGCATATCGTTGTGCACACGAATTGCGCCAGACATAACCAACCCCAGGCCAAATCCAGGAAAAATGTAGGCGTTATTCGCCTGAATAGATGAAGACAAAAACCATCTCATTCCTTGATGAATTTGAATGTATTGAGGATATTATAACACAATAATTTTGTATAAAGGTTTTGAAGTTAATTGAACCTGGCCAGGAATGAAGAGCTTGCCATTGTATTCTACAGGGTCGAATGGGCTTCCACTGGCAAAAATTGCACGGCCCTAATTTTTATAAAGAAGAGCAAAGGATAAGGTTGACTTCATTCAACGAGCTTATTTACTTGATTTAAGTATCAGATCAAAAAATGATACATATCATCAGAAAACCAAACTTTAGTTTTCATTCACCTCAGTCCAGGCATAAGCTTCTTCAGCAGTGCATTCAGCTTGTGAGGTGGGGTTAGAGAGAGCCATGATGAGAGGTTTCTGCATGTCACCAATTTGAAATTGACACGCATCAGGACCGGTACACACACACACATATTATATATGTGTTTGTGTGTGTGTGTGTGTGTGTGTGTATAGAGAGAGAGAGAGCACCTCATTTAAGGAAGCCATAGCCTCCACGACCTCCTTTGTGAATGTCTTTCCTTGTCCTGAAGTTCCAATTAAGGCTGTTGGCTTGATAGCCTGATTTTGAATTTAAATGGAGATCAACAATCACTCAAAACTACTCGATCTGTTAGATAAAAACATAATCGTACAAAGTACACCAGACCTTGACAGCGTCAACGAGAGTTGAGACAGGTTTATGTTCATGAGCCCAAGGTTTCTTAAAATGCTGAAGGGACTCCTTACGAGAACTAACTATTAATCCCTGCAAGAAGGGTCATAAATTCTGAGCAAAGGCAAGCACGTACGCTCATGTGTACATAGTGAAACTTTTTGAAAGAAAATGTGAAACTATCAGTTTGTTGCATTATTGATTGAACTGTTTCCTACCTTTGAGTCAACAAGCCAGATCTTCTTACGTGTCTCTTCTAAAGGAATCTTTGTCTACAGAGATTATCAAAGTAAACAACATAAGAGATTAAGAAAGAAGCAGATTGCTCAATTCATGTTAACTTTTCACACTGAACAACCAACAGGAATGCATTAGTAGGAAGTTAGTACCTGCTTGGATATCTCAAGGGCTATGAGTTCGGCTATACCAGTTCCAGCCTAAAATTACAAGAGACAAATGTTAGGCAAGTACAGATATTACAACGGCCTTCTTCTAAAATTTGATGACACTAATAATCAATATATTGCTGCTGAATAGGAGTGAATACAAGAAGCTAGAATAATATTAATGGTAAAAAAGTTCACAAAAGGGTAAAAATATGATTATATGAAGAATGAAGGTACAAAAAGTAGAGGGACGAGCTCCACCAGATTCTGAAGGTTGACCAACGTATGTAAATATTTGGATATACTACTAATTTTATCTACCCTGATTCATCTTATTTTTCTGGTGGCTGACAGGCTTCCGTTATATTACTGTTTGGCATAAATACTGAAATGGTCCTTGTACTTTTTGTTCGGTTTCAATTTAGTCCATGTACAATTTAATTATCATAATAGTCCTTGTATTTTTAACAAAGGTTTCATTTTGATCCAAATTTAATGTGAGGTGTTTATAAAAATTGACATGTATTAAAAAAATGTCCAAATAATACTTACTTGGATTTTTTAAATAAAAAGGCATGCACTAGTTTTATTTTAAAATTTCTTAACTATTTTACCGTCAAAATGTGTATCATTCCTTATTTAACAAATTTATTATCTATTAACAATTACACCAAATTCCTTCCAATATTATAATAATAATTTTTACATATTCTTCATTTATAAAACTATATTATAATGTCTATATAGAATATGTATCACAAGACTATATATTATATTATGTAATATATTTAATTAATATAAATATTATAAATATAGATAGATATATGAGAAAAAGGGATGTGGTCATTATGTTGTATTTTTATTTTTCACTTCATTCTGAAAATTTTCAACCTATAGATTGAAAAAGTATTAAAAATATGTGGTCATCAATTTTTTTCAAAATAAATTATGAACATATGTATACTAACTATACAAAAATAGTGTTTTTTTCTATATAAATAATCTAAATATTGCATTCTTACGAATGTTAACTATCAATAAAAAATTTGGAATACGTATTATGATATACCATATATAAATATATATAAATTATACAATATACTTATATATGATATTGTAATATTTATTATATACATTATATAATAATTGTAATATAATGTATTGCATAATACGTTATAATATTTAAGATTCTTTTTCTATTAGCTTTCTTATTATATTCTAGAAAAATCTTGGAAAATGAAAATAACTAAGCCTTCTTAATTTAAAATTTTCAAGTAAGCATTATTTAGTATATTTTCAAATACATGTAAGTTTTCATTGACATTTGCCATTGGGTTTGGATCAAAATGAAATTTTCATAAAAAGTACAAGGTCTATTTGATAATTAAGTTATACACAGACTAAATTGAAACGAAACACGTATAAGGATTATTTTAGTGTTTTTGCCCTTACTGTTTTATGTTTCATCGTGGATGCTGAATAACATTAAGAAAAAATGACGGGTAATGTTTCAAAATAGAGATGTTAATCACAAATGGGATCCTCCAGCTTGAAAATAGGATGACAGATTTTGTGTGTGTGTCTGAGAGAGAGAGAGAGAAGAAAACATAAGAGATAATAATCCACTCAGCATATTTTGGATGAAAGAAAGATAAAATTCTCACTTCTCCAGCACCAAGGAACAAAAATGTGTGATCTGCCAGTTTCCCTCCAATTAGCTTAAGTGCGGCAACAACCCCCGATAGAACCACAGATGCTGTACCCTGCAACAACGGGAATTTAATTAAATTGACTAAAAAAGGAGTCATGACTATGGTATGAGTTGTATGACATACCTGGATATCATCATTGAAGACCAGATGGGTGCTACTATATTTTGATAACAGCTCAAAAGCATTGTGGTTTGCAAAATCTTCAAACTGTGAAGTTTCAATCAGAAGATATTCCAACGTTTAGAACTTTTAAGAGAAGATTTTCAAGTTGTGGAAAAGGCTTCCGGATGAATGAATTAGGTCACCTGGACAAGAACTTTTTCCCCATAGTTCTGCTTAACAGCAGTCATGAATTCATGTAGAAGGTCAGCGTACTCCTACAAAGAAGATGGGTAAATGCTGACTAACATTAAATGGGAGATGGATTCGGTAAATGAAGATGGAAATATGATATATGAAAGACAATAACTTGTATTACCTTTCCAGTAGCCCTTCTTTGTTTGAGCCCAATATAGAACTCATTATTCAATAACTTCTCATTGTTTGTACCCACATCAATAGTTATAGGCAAGCACTGGACAGAAGTTTCAATTGAAAAATCTATGTTAGCATGAAAGATCCTAACCAATCTCAAGGTTTACATACTTCAAGACTTCATTCAACTTACAAATAAAGAAAGGAATCAAGGATTACATTTCTCTGTGTGTGTGTGTGTTTGGAGTATTTCTTACCGCTGAAGGTCTAACTCCTCCCAGTGCAGTATACAGAGAAAGTTTGCCTACAGGTATTCCCATGCCCTACAGCAATTGAAATAACATACATAAATAAATAAATAATGTAAGTTATCCATAGTTTGTAATGCGGTTGCACCGAATGAGACCAGTTCTTGTGCCAGAGTGGAAGTTTTGACCTATATGAAGTATTTACCTGGCAACCAAGGTCTCCGAGTCCCAATATTCTTTCACCATCGGTCACAACAATAACTTGAATACTCTTCTCAGGCCAGTTTTTCAATACTTCAAGAATCTTTCCTCTGCAACAGCCAGCCAATTAAGGTCATATTTGATTTCTTTAAAAAAGAGTAAAATTACGTAATAGACATCAAACACAATCATACTTTTCTTTCAAACTAATGTAGAGACCCTGGGGACGCCTAAAAATGCTCCCATATTTCTGGCAAGCCTCACCAACAGTTGGAGTGTAGACAATAGGGAGAAGTTCCTCTACGTTATCGATAAGAAGCTTGTAGAATAGCCTCTCATTCCTCTCCTGGAAAACCAAATGAATGAGAACAATCAGACATAATACATAATGATATCAATTTAGAGGTAATAAGAGTTTAAAGGTACCTGTAGTTCCATCATAGCCATGTATCTATGGAGTGGAACTTCATAATTGCGTAGATTCTGCATCAATTTCTTCTCCTGAAGAACGAAGTATGATATTTTAAAAAATTATCGAGACTTTTCAGAAATTCATCAAGTTTATGTCTTATTCATAGAATGAAAAATGAGCTTCATTAGGTCTTTGGACTATAAGTACATGCGTAAACTAAGATAAACCTGAAGCTGCTGGGACATGATTGCAGGAGGAAGGAGACCACGCAAGTAATGAGAATCCCTTTCCCTTTCAGTAAATGCCAACCCCTTGTTATGTTGCGGATTCCTCAGCAGATTATAACCACTGCAGCACATATTTAGATCAAAATTAAATTAGAACAAAACTTTACCAAAATGCCTTTAAATGTACAATGTTTAGAAACTGATGATACATACAAACTACCGAGCTAATCATACGATCTTCTGTTTTACTCTCTCTCTCTCTCATACCACTTTCACACCACTTATAACATTATCAAAAACTATTCTACAAACAAAAAGTATAGGATGAACTATCGTCACTAAGAACCTTACAAAATAGTCAACAGAGTCGACCATACTAGAACTTAACTTTAAATTTAGCAAGCAACATGATGCCCTTTCTGGATCAACTTCTCATTACATGACTTTCGAGTAATTTTTAAATTTCGACTTCTAATATTACTTAAAATGAAAGTAACATTACCTTACTTCTTCTATAAGTCATTATCTAAGTAGAAAATAAGCAGCAAACGAACATATGAACAAGCACATAAATGTTAATTCCGAGTATTGAATCAGTCCATTTCACTTCAATATAGCGAAAATTTTGAATCCAATTAGCCATTAAATCTACTGAAACGATCCTTAACAATTAACTCGATCCAACAAAGCTTAGTACTTAATTAAGATCAATAATCACCAGCAAGTACGGAACTATTGAGTGCAGATATTGAAGTGTGTACCTCGCGACGGAGACAGTCCACGGAGTGACAAGCTGCTCCTCGGTGGCGCAATCCTCGCCGTAGACATCCTGAACGCCACCAGCGACAATGGATTTCGGATCCAAATCCACAACTGAGTCACCAGACGCCATAGCTAATCAAATCCTAGTGTTTCTCTCTCCTCCCTCTCTCTCTCTCTAAAAAAAATATATTCTCCGAGAAACTTTACACTTTGCTCTGTCCCTGCAATCGATATATATAAACGTGTGTAGAAATGATGGGATCAGAGAGAAAGAAAGGATATGCTGTAATGCAATAAACGAAATTCCCACTATTTGTGCTGCTCAAATTATTATTACAAAAAAGTCAAAGTCTTCCTCTCTAAATCAATCATCATCGAAGCTTGACTAACAGGGGAAAATGGTTATAATGTATTCAGATTATTTTATTTAAAATTTGAATATTACTCTGTACAGAGTGCAGTGTTAAACACATTCAACTCTTCATTTTAGTTTTATTAAAGGACTTTATATTTACATTTTTTTTTAATTTATGATTTTGGAATAGAACTATTGCATTAAATAACCCTCTAAAGTTGAATTCACCTTTATTCAAACTAACAATTCTTTAATTATTAGGATCAATAAAATAATACATTATTGTTGCAAAATAATGTTACTTCACTAACTTATATACAAATAAATATTTTTAAATTTAAACTATTACCTTCGATTCATAATAATTATTGTTTAACTTTTTTGTACCTAAGTTTAGGTGAATTTTTTTATATGTTAAATATCTTATTTTAGTTAAGATTTTTATTCATATTAATCATTTTTTAAATATTTTAAATAAAATATTTAACATACAAAAAAATCACCTAAACTTACGTGAAAATATCAAACGACAATTATTATGAACCGGAGAGAGTAATAAATTGATAGAGAAAATTAAATATTACTAATTTATACTATCATCCATTTCAAAATTAGAGATACGTTTTGACATTTACAGTCAAACAATGACAAATTGAACATTAAATTAATAGCAATTTAATTTATATTAGTTAATATAATTATTATAAATTTGTAGTTTATGATAAAAATATTTGATTAAAATATATTTTGTATTTAAAATTTTTATAAATTATATTAATTTTAATATTTAAAATGTCGTTGTTTGACTTAAATAAATTAAAATATATTTTTAATTTTGAAATGAAGGAATTAATTATAAGTTTGAAGCTTTGCAAGGTCATCCATCCGCAGTAACGGTAAAAGACTAGAGTATGTATAAATTCAGATAATTCTGTGAATGGTGACCCTACTTTGATATCAAGTTGTATTACAATATCCTGAAAGAAAAAGCTGTAGGCCTGTGGTCATGTGTAGCAAGAGGATAATGCATTTAATATTAATAACTCACTAGATAATTTCTTTTGTTCAGTGCGATCATGGCAGACGAATATATTTATGAAAAAATGAGATACACTGTATCAAATTTTATATAGACAGGGTATTTCGTGTCATTTAAATCGCTGTTTTAAAAATTTTCGTCCAATTTGGTTAGTTGTTGGTTGCTTAAATTTATTTAATCCTGATTAATTTTATATAATATGTATCTAAACGTTAGATTTATGTTTTTTATCGTTTAAATGGCCTGACATTTTTTATTACATTGATTTAAACTAAACCAAATGACATAAATAGGAGGAATATCCAAATATATAACGATGCAAATCATAAGTTCATTTTAAACTTCAATTGATCATTTTGAGCTTCTAAAGGTTATACTTTTCAATAATATTTAAATTATATTAATTTAAAGAATTTAAATTATTCCCTCCTCTGTCCCACTTTACTTGTTAAATTTTCTATTCCAAAATCTTGACAAAGTAATTAGTTAAAAAATTTATTACGTTGTTAACTTACTAAATTATTTTTTTATTAAAATGTAAGACACTTAAAGTAAATATTTTGTAAAGGATATATTTGAAAAGTAATGGTATTTTATCATTACAAAAAAGTTCTTAATTTAAATAAAAAATATTATCAAATAAAATGAGACGAGAAAGTAATCAAGTAATTCGTTAAATAATGCGGCTTGAGCGGCAACTCTTTATGGTGTCGCCGGATGATGGACAGAAGGGACAAGACGGCCTCAGCAGTCCAGCTGCGGATCTGAGAGTTTGGGGGTCTGGGCGGACGGTTTGTTAAAGACTCCATCTTCCTCAGCTACGAACCAAAGGCAGAGTTTAGCGTTCTCACCATCTACGCTCACACCTGTACCTCCTACTAATTTCGGAGAACGAAGCGAATCTTTCTAACCCTCACTCCTCGTATCAACGGGATTGGGTGACGGGGGGTCGATTCAAGTTCGTATTCCTAGCTGAACAAATGAGCCACAGGTTTTTCAATTTTAAATTTGATGGATCATGTCACTAACTTAATTAACTCGTTTTAGGGAGCTTGGTGGGTGGTGTGCAACGCATGGGGAAACATGAAGCGATGAATAATAATAATATAAACAAACAATTCTAGAAAACACACGTGTATTTACTATTCTGGATAAGCACAAAGTGGGTCTGCGTCCGACAGTTCCTTTTCTTTCTTCAGTTTTGTCATTTTTGCCTCCTCTTCTTTTGCTTGATTATACACGGTGGCTTCCTTTATTTTTAAAAGTATAAATTATATAATTTAAGTCTAAAAATTATAAATTATAAATTAAAACAAACAGGACATAAATAAATAAATAAAAGGAAAAAAAAAGAATATGAGTGCAGTGCATTTTATAATTTTATTTGTATTTTAAAATATGTAATAAAAATTGTACAAATTAAAAAATATATATAAATTAATATATTTTACCCCTTAAAAATATACTAATTTTTATTTATAAAAAATATTTTATGCATTAAAAAAAGTTAAGAAAATTTATGTCCTTCTATTTTAATCTGTATCTTTAGATTACAGATTTATAAATATAAATGTAATAAGTAGAATTTGAAAGACGAGTTATGACTCAGTTCCCTTAATTAATATTGTGTGTCATATATTTTCTATTTTCTCACTGAAATATAAAATTGTAATATTAAATACACAGGTCATAATATTAATCGGTTTTAGACTGATTTAAGTAATAGCAAAAAAATGGATAGCAACAATTTCTTTGTCCTTACGCTGACATTTCTGCTGTTTTTTTAAAATTACGGTGTCTACTGAGTCATGTCACCTATTTGCAGGTCGTTAGAAAACACGATTTTTTCAAAAACAAAAATAAAAAGCTTTTTTTATAATTTGTGTTTTCCTCTAAATTGATTAAGTAGCCTTTGTTTGTTTCTGTACAAAGTCGAAAAATGCAAACTGAGTCTGATATTTAGTGTTTGAATGATTAATCCACGTCGATTTCGCCTTTGTAGTCAAATCTTGACTTTTATACAAGAATTAGAATTTGAGTGGAAAATTTTCTTCTTTTGTCGCACTTTATCTTGTGGTATTGTCGATGCTATGATTTGTCTATTTTCTGATTTATTATGATTTTTTTACTACTTTATTTCATTTTTCTTAAGAAAAAATGAAACTCTGTTGTTTTAATCGTAGTAACAGCGATGTATAATTTGTTTTGATGTTGTGGTTCACAGTCCTTTACAAATCTCAAACCTTTATGTCTAATAATGTCTTCACGTATAACTTGTTCTCAAATCAAATTAAAAAATAAATAAATAAAACATTTAAGATAATAATATAAATATTTAAAAAATTGCATCAGCAAAATAAAAGGGAGTTGACAGCCTTGTCTCGAAATGTCTTCAACTTTTTTTATCTTTTAATTTATTTTAGTACTCTATACTTTTTTAGAACGATTTTTAAAAAGTAAAACACGGACAATTCTAAAGAAAATAAGATAGAAGACAAATGATTAAAAAGCTTTGTTTGAAAACTCCAACACCGAAAACTTATTAACACCAAGCATGTTAAATATTTCATACAAACCCATGAAATATCAAAACAAAACCGTAAACACACCACACATCTCGGTTAGAGCTATATGGCCGGGCCTGCTTACTGTGCCCAGAAATTTGTTGAAACCAGTGACCAAGTCATTTTGACTGGGAAACCTAGATCTAAATTTGATAAAATAGATACCAATGGAAAATAATTTTTCATTCGTTTTAAAATTAGAGGTATATTTTCTCTTTTAATGTAAATTATTTGTCGATCCTATAAATTCAATTATGATAAGAGTGTCCCGAATGCACTTCTTCGGATTTATTGGAAGTGAAAATTTTCATTTTAATTTTAAATTATAAAATTTTATAAATATTTTTTATGTGAATGAAATATATCTCTAATTATTAGAACCGGAGGAGTATTATCAGAAAGTTTGAGAGTACAAGTGAAATATGGAGTTATCGACCTTTTTCGGCTGGATCATAGGATGACTAGAAACCTAAGGAATGGTACGAACATGCCTTTAAAGCAAAACTGAAGCATTTACAAACATAAAAATAAGCCCACAGTATCCAAGTCTTTTCTAGTTAATGGGTCGCCTCAAATCATCCAGTTAATATTGGGTCCAGTCCATTTGCTTAATACAACAACAACAACAACAAAAAAGAAAGAAAAAGAAAAAGATAAAAAAGAGGAGGAGGAGAAGAATAACAGACAGACAGATCAATTATAATATCAATGCAATACAAATAAATATTTAAAAATCATGTGTATGAACAGGACATTGGACTTGAAATTAAATGTCCAAAAATCAAAATTAACCCTTTTTTTACTTTACAATTTGAAAAATATATTTATATTTCAATAGTTATAAAAATTGGGTATTGTAATTAATTTTATGAATTTTCTTGTGATTATAATTTTGTTTGTAGTAATTTTAATTTTTAAAATGATCAATCTGACCAATAAAATTAATTAGGCCATTTATTATGAGATGGATAGAATATTAACTAGAATATTTAAAATGAGTTGGTGGAACTCAAACATTTTATATTCCAAAAATAAGGAAATATGCAAAAATTATACAACACTAATATATCTACGTTACTTTTTCCTAATCAAATGAGCTGTTCTAAATAATGTATATTATAATATTCAATGAATAAAGCATTAAACATTTGGTTGATATTATATGTTTCATCTCTTATTTCATTTATTTTTAAGTTGTCACGTACTCTTCTATATTTTAGATTTTAATTAATTTTATTAATATAAAAGACACATGTTAATTTTAAAAGATATTTTAAAATAAAACTCGAAGTATCAGCTAAAACAATCCAACTAGTTCTCTATTTCTCAGAAAATTAAAGATTACTTTTTTAATATTCTTTACCACTTGGATATGGATTGGTTCCTTTTCAACTTAATCGGCAAAATTGTATAATTGATAATTTGATACCAGGTATTGATTTATCTAATCATCAATGTGAGATAACTGCAAACGTGTCTCATGCAAAACGTAAATATCCGATAAGTCCTTTTTAAATATAAGAACTTAGATAACAAAACGATTTAATCAATGAGAGGAAGAGAGTACATAACAGTCAGAAATTATTAGAACTCCTTCGATTTTAAATTTAAAGATATATATTTTTTAAATATAATATTACTTATAAATTTTAATATTTTATTTGTGTTATGACTTTGTAAATATATCAAATTATAAAAATTTGCATATAAAAAATTATGCGTATATTTTATAATCTTTCACTTCAAAAAATTTAAGACTAAAAAACTTTATCCCTAATCTTATATTATAAGATTTTATAAAATTATTTAGTGTGAATCAAAATGTATTTTTACTTTTAGAATGAAATGAGTAGTATGTAGTCTTATGTTGCTCAAGGAAGAGGGTTAAAATCCTCTTTTTGATTTAATAAATGATTATTTAGGTTTCAAATTGATAATGATTTCGTTTATATATTTTAGAGATTTCAAATAAAATAATGATAATAATCTCTGAAACAAATGACTTTTATTATAATGTGTTGTCTTTAACAACGTCAATATATTTTTGAAACAATTGACGATTACATACGGATGATTAATGCGTTACGTATTACTCTCTCCGTTCATTTTTATTTGTAATTTGATCCTTTTGGACATTATTTTAGATTAATTTTTATATGTTTTAAATACTTTATTTAATTTTTAAAAATTAATAAAATAATTCTAAATGAGAACCAATATGAATAAAAATAAAATAAAATATATATATAAATTCACTTAAAATAATGTGCATAAAAATCAAAATATAAATAAAAAGAGACAGAGGAATACTATAATAATCTTAACCTTATGTTATATGTAACATCTCCCGTAATAAAGGAAATTTTAAATACACCATATAATAAATGGTTGAGTAATGAATGGTATTGTGTAAAATAAGTAGGATTATTATTTTTATCTAGAGAGCAATATTTCCACGAATCTGTTATGAGACAAGATCAACATGAGAGCAAATTCACTGGTTTTTCGTTCTATATAAAAAAAATTAAATTGAGATTCTTGAAAATTTTCAAATTTCATTTTAATTTGGTTACATCACTTAGCATTTCTCTAATTTAATTTAATTTTTAATCAACTACAAATTCTTCTGTATTAAAACTAATTTATTTATAGTTTTTAATTGTTTAACTTCTTACTACAATTAAATTATATTAAAACATGCATTAAAATATTTCATTAAGAGAAACCATGTTAAAAAAACTCATTAAACACGCTCTCAAAAAATCCAAAAAATACTTTAAAATTTTTTTTAAAAAATTAACAAAATCGACAAGTCAAACATTATTACTATTTACAATAATTTAAAATAAATAATTTTAATATTACTATTGTGCAAGAAAACCATGACGATATTTAATTAGCTCATATAACTATGTTTAAAATATAAATAAAATAATTATTGATTGATAACAAACACTAATCTAAATCAACATTTAAAATTTTTAGCAAATAATGATCAGTAATACTTAAAAAAATAATAAACAGTTATAAATATAATTTAATTGTTAAAGTTATTATCTACAAATTTATAACTATGAAAAATAAAACTCGTGCTTGGCATATGTAACAAAACTAACTAGTAATTATTAATTAACTGTAGAAGTATGTTTTTGTGAAATATTAATTAGACTTATAAAAATATTTTTTTTTCTTTATATATCACAAAAAATATACAAAAATATTATATGAGTTTTTATTGTATTTACTTAAAGATGAATTGAAAATGTGAAATAATAGAACGAAATTTAGAGCTTGGTGATTGTATCAAATGGATTTCAAATTGAGCAAATTAAAATAGAAAATTATTAAGACTACTGCAAGCAATAGTATATATATATATAATTGCAGTTGCATGTCTCTAATTAGATTTTAATTGGTCAAATTATAGGAATGATTGTTCCGACAAAGTTTCGGTTTGTATTAAATAGAGGTCTATTTCTTCTTAAGCCTATTAAGTTGAGGTACAACAGTTTCAAGGTAATCGCTATAAAATTTTATAAAATATTTAATATATATTAAATTTCACCTCAAATTACATGAAAAAAGTCAAACGTTATTTATTTTAGAATTAAGATATTATAATTATAAGAATAATCGTTGATTTGGAGTACTGTTCATTTACAATAAATATGCCAAACCGGAGGTGAACTAATGTTGACTTTGTAGTGTGTTGTTCTGGTTTAAAATTAAAGTTATATTTTATTTTAATTTTAGATTAATAAAAAAATTCTCAAATTTATATATTCTGTGTGAATTAAATATATATTTAAGTTTGGAACCAACATAGTATTAACTCTCCCTCACAACTCCTTATCTCTATCCATTTGTTTTATTTATTAACTTATTGTTAATTAATGTTACATCGTAACCAATTTTGATTATAATTCATTATATTAGTGAGATTGTTGTAATTTTTTTATGAGTGGCAGCATTCTCAAATTCTAATGGTTATGCACAAGACCTCTTAAAAAACTTAAATTAAATAGTATAAGGAAAAAAATATTTGAAAAAAGTGAAATAAATTCATAGTTGTTACGAGGACACGTGGCATGTATTTAATTTATTTCACAAAATAAATCGATAGTGACCATAGATCATTGGCCGGAAAATTCTGTGTGTGTGTGTGTGTGTGTGAGAGAGAGAGAGAGAGAGAAACATTATATATGAGATTGAACCATGAATCCTAGTTGTTTCTTCATATTCACTACAAACCTAATACTCGGGCCAAAAGTTGTTAGATCACACAATTTCCTATCCAAGTAATTAATTTTGCTTTTTCTGTTGTCCATTTTTGTACATATCTTTACATATGCATAATTTATTCATTTATATTGTTTATATGTGTATACATATACATATCAAATGTACAAGTCAGTTGATTTTTAATTTTGGTTGTTCAATCACGCTACTCATAATGTTTTGGGAATAAATATGTTTTATTACCTTAAACTGCAATTATTTTCCACAAAAGATTTATCATTTGAATTTTTATAAAAAAATAATTATTCAAGTACTCCGTATATATTAATTCTTGTAATCGAATATTGAGTATATATTTTCAACTCATATCAAATGGGACGTGATATGAAATCATATTACGATAGCTATTCAAAACATATACTTAGCGATTGCACTATTATAATTAATTTTACTTGGCAAAAAAAAAATTATAATTAATTTTCACTATTTTTTCCATTAATTACTTATAAAGTTAGCATTATTGTCTTTAATATTAATTTGGTATTACCGTAAAATATTATACATCATCACTTGTTTGTCACAGAAGATCTCCATACCATGATGACATATACGGTAATTATCAAAATCGAAAAATGAATCCATTAAGTATTAAAAAAAAGATATAATGTTCAGGACAGTAAAATATATTAATTTTACAACTTTGACTAAGAATTAAATGTACAAATAATAAGTTTTTCTCATGAAATTTGTTATGAATTTTTAAGCTATGACGAGATCTATAAGTTTGTAATTAATTTTTTTAAAATTTATTGCAAAAATAACAAATAAAAAATTTAAATGTAACTTTTTTAGTAACAACTTTTTTCTATAAATATAATTTTTTTTTTGGAACAGAACGAATATTTAAATTAAAGTTAAATCTTCAGATTAGCTCACCAACTGGGTTAAGTGGAAGAAAGTCTTACCCCAATGGGCGATTGTCAAACTTACAAGAAATATTTATTTATTTTGGAATTAGAGATATATATATGTAGACATTAAAATGTCATTATTTATTATTCATATATTAGATGCTTCTCTACTACCATCACTAGAGTTCCGCAATCACTATGTTAAATATATTTACAATGTACAAATTAAATTTTTTTAAAAAATATTTTGAAATGCATATTTAATTTCGAGAAAATAGAAAGTATATATATATATATACAGACACTCAACTCTTTAGTATTTAAAATTTTGTTCCAAATTTTAAATCGATCAAAATGATATATTAGTATGTGTTAATTTAAGTGAAAAATATTTTGAGTTCAGTTAATTAATGATTTAGCTTTAAAGGAACACGTTATCATATATTTTTTTAACTAAGATGCATCGAGAAAACGGGAGAGGTTTAATTACAAAGCCCCCATCTATTTGTTTCCGATCCTCCATGTTAATTTTCTTGAAGAATTGTTTGTAATACATATATGTAATCAAACTCGCCTTCAAAGAAAACTTTTGTATCAGCAACTTTTTGCGAATTATTTTCGATAATTGATTAAAATATATTTGTCGTACAGATAATTTTACGATAAAACATACATTTTACTAATTTTTAAATTGAATGATATAAGATATTTTTGTATTTTCTTATTCTTAAATTTTGTACTTATCATAATTAAATTCATTATATTTTAGGAGAATTAATCATCTTACTTGTAATTTGATTTATTCACTTATAATTCGATTCATTGACCGAATCACATCTATAAAAAAACACCTCGCCTTAGAGAGGGAGCTTCTGAAGTTCTGAACAACCTCTAGTAGTTGTGGCCATATGCAAGTAGACCAACAAAACCAAACACACACACACAAAAAAAGATTATTCTATTTAAAGGGAGTACATAAGTACAATATGAAATCTGACAACCTCAACTTGTAAGAAAAACAGCCAGACAACCTGACCAATTCTTCAATTAAAAAAATTACTATAAAATTCGATTACCAACTCGACCAAGATATGATTCTTTCCGGTCCGAAAATAACAAAACCGTACACTACTATTATTCCTATATATTTATAAAAAGGGTTGATCCATAATTAACATTAGTTGTGAAATTTTTTCTAGTTAACACATTTATAATCGTTGATCGGATAATCCAACGTTAGAGATCAAACTTAAAAATTAGAAAAATCCCTTCCGCCAGTCTTACTGGCGGAAGGCAAAAAAAAAAAATTTTGACTTTTTCTCCAGTAAGACTTGATCGTTTTTGAAACTGGATAAAGTTAATTTAATTGGATAAGTATGAAGAATTTTTTATTTTTATTTTTTGTCATCCGCCAGTCTTTCTGGCAGAAAGGCCAAAATTTTTTTTTTTTGCCTACTGGTGGAAAGGCCAATTTTTTTTGCCTTCCGCTAGTCTTACTGGCGGAAGGGATTTTTCTAATTTTTAAGTTTGATCTCCAACGTTGGATTATCCGATCAACGGTTATAAATGTGTTAGCTACGAAAGACTTCACAGCTAACGTTAGCTATGGATCGACCCCCTTTATAAAATATATATATACAACTCATATGTATTTACTACTTTAGCACCTAAAATATTCAAGTTGTAAAATGTCTAAGGTGTACATAAAGAAGTTATTCTATTGAAGAAAAATTAATCTTTATTTCAAAACCCATATGAATAAGCTTTTCATTTAATAGAAAAAATTTAAAATAAAATAAATTAATTAGATTGGTAATGATATAATTAATAAGATCAACCTCAATGATTCTTATAATTAACAAGTTTATTATTTGGCCTTTCTTTGTTAAATCTTTTAATTGGCATTTTAATAAATGCATAACCTATTGACACGATGTAATATTTTTTAAAATTATATTTTTGACCTTCGGTAATCAAAACCAAATTAATAGAGTATTTTCAAATTAATTCGATCTCCTCTTGTGGTTGACAGTTGAACTATTAAGTAATGAAGCACACCACTACGAATAAAAGCAGGAAATTGAGACCCTATTCAAGGAAAATTTATATATATATATATATATATATAGGGCCGATCTATAGCTAACGTTAGCTGTGAAGTCTTTCGTAATTAATATATTTATAACCGTCGATCGGATAATTGAACGCTAGAGATCAAACTAAAAAAAAAATTCCTTCTACCAGTCTTATTGTCGGAAGGCAAAAAAAAAAATTTGGCCCTTTCCGCTAGTGAGACTGGCGGAAGGGGGAAATTTTTTTTTCTCCTTTCGCCAGTGAGATTGGTGGAAGGGGAAAAAAAAAAATTTGCCCCAAAACTTTTTTTTTTCAGTTTTATGTTTGAAAGTAATAAGTGCAATATATTATAATTATAGTATTTTATTATAACTCAAAATATTATAGTATTTGATTATAATCATAATATTGTACTTAATTAATTAAAATAATAACTAATAATCATAATAATTATAGTATAATCATAATATTATTTAACTCATATTAGATTACTAATTATCATTATGATTATATTATAATTATGATTAACATTATATTTAACTCATAGTATTGTAATATTTTATTATAATCGTAGTATTTGATTATAACTCATAATATTATTTTAAAATACATTGAGTTATTATAATCAAATACTATAATATTTTGAGTTATAATAAAATACTATGATTATAATATATTGCATTTGTTACTTTTAAGCATAAGACTGGAAAAAAAAATTTGGCCCTTTCCGCCAGTGAGACTGGCGGAAGGGGTCAAAATTTTTTTTTC
The DNA here is from genome assembly GCA_014636745.2 of Centella asiatica. Taxonomy (NCBI): domain Eukaryota; kingdom Viridiplantae; phylum Streptophyta; class Magnoliopsida; order Apiales; family Apiaceae; genus Centella; species Centella asiatica. Next base: position 54,171,320 of record CM025780.1, read on the forward strand.
CCTTCCGCCAGTGAGAGAAAGAGAAATTTTTTTTTTCCTTTAGCTAGTGTCACGTACTGGCAGAAGGAATTTTTTTTTTTTTAGTTTGATCTCCAACGTTGGATTATCCAATCAACGGTTATAAATGTGTTAGTTAAGAAAAACTCCACAGCTAACGTTAGCTATGGATTGCCCCATATATATATATATATTTCAAAGAAGACCTAATGATTCCAAACCTTTAAATCCACCAACTTTGGCAAGCAACACATTAAAAAGCTATAATGGTGACCAAACATAAGGACCCTCTGCAACTAAATTCCTTTAGGTATAGTAGATACAAACTTTATGAATGATCTATTGTAAATATATTGAACTTCATAAAAAAAAATTCTTTATATATTATCAACAAGCTCTACATATATCAACATTTTAAGATTTTAAAAACAAATCTATTGCATCAAGTAATTAAGCATCCAAATTAACCAGCCGTACAAACTTACAACTACACCAATAAATTTTGAATTTTGACAATGTAGAAATCATGTCAAACATGTTTTCACATTAGTCAAATTAAATGTACCCAATTCAGTAAGATGAAACGTCATTTTAAACAACAGAATTGGATTCTTGATATGTAATGGTACTAGGCCATGTAATAAAGTTCAAATATGCACAAAATGCAAATTACCAATGGAATTTAAACCCTACATTAATACAATGCAACCTCCAGAAAATCAACATATATATTTATATATATAAATATATATTGTTGGCCGGCCGGTCACGATCGGCCCCATGCATAGTGCCGTGACGGCGAAGACTCTATTCTCTTTTGTTTCTTCAACTCCTTGTAAAAATTTGTAATAAAATCTTCAGCTGCCTTGTCCACTTGACTGTTATTCTCCTCCATGTCTTTTATTGAGAACGGTGAATCCGTTACCCTAAGCTGCCTCACCAACGGACTCCGGCCAAATCCCGGCAAGTTAATCATCGGCGACGCCTCCACACTTTCATAATTACTCAAAATGTCAAATACCTTCTGAGTGAGATTTTTGTCCTCGGAATGGTACTGGTGATGGTGGTGATGGTGGCGATGTTTTCTCCTCGGGTGGTATGAGTTAAAAATAGGGCTGTTACTACAGCTAAACTCGTACTCTCGGGGATAGATTAATGACATGGCAACGTCGGTGGAGCCGCAGCTGAGTGTGGCGGCGTAGTGGTGGTGGAGCATGAGATTGCTTATGTTTTTGCTTGCAAGTTTGCCACGTTCAAACATCACACGAAGATCCAACATTAGCTTGCTCTTTGATAAGCCTTTCCTTAGCATGTAGAAAACTATTCTTACAATGTTCCATAATTTTTTAGCTATCACTGGTTGATTTGGTTCTATTTCCATTTGTTTGTTTGTGTGTTTGAGAGAGAGAGAGAGAGAGAGAGAGAGAGATGGGATGGTTTGGAAGTGGGATATGAGAGAGATTATATATAAGTCAAGAAAATGGCAGGAAAATTGATAAACATTATTGTTAAAAAATGAAATTTAAAATTAAAGAAAAAGGGATAATGTGTCTCACGTACCCTAATTTTATACTCACAAGATGATTAATGTTTTCTGTATTATAATAATTTGGATTTTGGAGGAAGTTTTGGATATTGCTGGAAGGTCCTTTAAAGGGAAATTAATTCACTTCTTGTCCCTCCTCAATGATTAAAGATATTTGAAGGAGCTTATTTAAATGAGAAAAAATTGCACGCCACTTGAACATTAATTAACGTCAAAAGGGGAACACAATGTCTCATGGCTGCCACAACTAAATTGCTAAATTTATCCTCATGATTGTTGAAATAGTTCTACTCAATTGGCTAAATTCGTCTTTATTTTATTTTACGTTTTCGAGCAAAAAAGAATCCTTTCAAGATCTTTTTATTTTCGCGTGGAAAATTAATTTCGACAAATAATAGCCTAGCCAGTTTAAATTTTTTTTTTTTTGCAAAGTAGTTATTAATGATCAAGTGTGTAGTATGCCATCGATCAAATCAAGTGATTTCTTTTTTCTTCTAAATTTGAAAGTATCAATAGATACTATCAAAGAATGGGCGAATCAATTAATAAAGTTAATTTTTCAAAAACACCATCAAAAAAGCATAATAGGGTTTTTTGAAAACCTTCCACAAATTTATAAATAAATAATCCATCTGGTGTGAGTGAGTTTATGGGTATCTAATTAAGTAGTGGCCTCCTACGTTAAAAAAAAGAGAAGAAAACCTCCACAAATTCATAAATAAATAACCGACGCGTGTGTGTAAGGCTCGCAAGAGATTTCGATCATAAGTTGGAGAAAAGATAAGGAAATACGGAGTATAGATAATCTATGAGTTGGTAGAACACATAACAAATAAAGTAGTTTCTTTTTTTCCTTATTTATTATTATTAAAATTAATTATTGGAGCATAACTATTTTAACGATGTAAAACAAGTACACTTTCAAATAGTTAAAATTTCATTATATCTGGCATTTTAATAGTAGTGTTGTGCATCATCAGTTCCTATAAGAAACTATACAGTTGGTTCGAATGTTATATTTTCGGAATATGACCATGTTTAATCAGTTAACTAGTAAGAATTCAAACAGAGTCGAATTGGGACTATATCTTTTTGATATAATCAAAATCTGAATCAAATTTGAATAATCATTTTATTGAAAAAATACTCCGTGAATATAAAGTCGCAATTCCATTGAGATTCACTTCTACATGTCATAAGTTCTTAATTAAACTTATTACTAACACGAAGGCTAGTTATGATAAAATAAGATAATTGTAATGACAAATTTTAAAAATAATAACATTATAATAAATAAATTATGCAATTAAAATTCTTTTATTTAACAAATTTTGTTGTAAATCTCAGAGCTCATCAATTATTTGATTTTATTTAAGACTTAACCCTAATTAGTAACTGAATACGTGTATTAGATTGCGTGCATTTCTTAAAGTTTAAGGAAAAGTAGGAATATACAGTATTTTACTAGTACACTTCATCCAAATGAAATAATTAACCTCTACCAAATGAAATTTTAAGCAACTTTAATTAGTCCTCTTGTAGTAGTAGATAAGAAAGTGATCGGATCCACTCTAGTTTACTTTCTTGGATGTTTATTATTTTACTAGGTTGGATATTGGTGCAAAACACAGACATGTTATTTTAAACATTTTATATAAATTAATTTTTATGAGCCTTTTTTAGTATATAAATATTGAAATTTAAAATAAAAAATATTGTGTTAATTAAATATATGATTGTATCTTTTTTAATTAATTAAAATTTGAAATTAAAGTATTAAACTTGAATATAAATATCATAAGAAAATAATTTGATTACAAATATGTGTATCATATTATGTGGATAAATTAATTGCTTAAAATTATTATAGGAAAAAATTAATATATTATTCATTATATTATGAAATTAGATTTCTCTTGCGTATAAGACTTTGTGGCCTTTTTTTTTTGTTAGGATTCCACGATTTCTTTTGTTGTTGATGTACGAACCAACCATTTCAGCTCTTACTCCTTTATAATACAGGTATAGATTAATTTAGAAGTAATATTTGGCATGATTACATAAAACAAAATAACACACGCCCGCGCACACACACACATATATTAAGTTGTTTAACGAACTGAGCAACTTGATACTTGACTCAGTTCAATAATTAATCGACTTGATTCAACTCAAATTGCAAATTCAATCGAGTTTGAACGCTTCTTATTACTCATTAAGTTTATATAATTGAGTCCAACTGAGTATTAATATTATTCAACTCGACTCGATAATTGATATAAATGCTATTCGACTTAAATTGATACTCGATATAATTTTTAACATTTGATAATTTTATTCGTTATAATTCATTACGTACTTTATCTTGATATAAAAACTCATCAATTATTCAATATTCGATAAAAATTCGAAACTCTACCATGTCCAAATGTTTTCGAGTTACTCGTGAGCAACTCAATAATTAAATTAATCAAATTCAATCACAATTCTTCATAATCGACAAATACTCGATTTGATCGAATTCAATATTTTCCTTAACGAGTCAAATTCAAACATAGACTGCTCGACTCCACTCATTCAGATTTCTCTATATTCTCTTTACCGAAAGATACAAAAACAAAAAAAAAACAAAAAAACAAAAGATACAACCATAGCGTGTATTAATAATGCTGGTACTGTACAGCTATTTGGGTTGAATAAAAGGGTGGAGATGGTGTAGCCTATTATATGTTCGTCTACGCCCCTTAAATCTTCTTGTTGACATGGTGTGATGCATTTCATTTCTTGCCAGCTTGAGAAGGTTGGCAAGAAATGAAATGCATCACACCTACTAAATCTGGACACCTGCCTAATCTACTTTCCCCTTTATAATATACTACGTTTTGAATAGTATATATACCCATTTTTCCTTTTATATATAATAATACATAATTCATTTAAATATCTTTTTGTATATTATATATTAATATTGTTAATTAACTAATTAGTTGGATTTATAAAAGTGCTAGTTTGTACGTTGTATATACGGAATACTAATTGACTTTAAGTCTAACCTTCTTAGAAATTACTTACACGATTTCAAAATACTCAACTAATAACTAATATTTATTTAGAGATTGTGGTTAATTTAATTGGTTTGAGCACACTCTTTATGATCTTACTATTTTAATATTAGTGGATCAAATCTCATAAGGATGAAAATTGAGTAAGTAAAATATGTGAGAATTAAATAAATTTTAGTGATAATTTCGCCGATGAAAAAAAACTAATAGTTGCTTGATTAGTTTCTTTTAGTCACGGACTTGAATTATTTGTTTACTGTCTGTTCCTTTAAATTAAATTAAAATAATTGATTATTTGAGTCTGAGCAATACCATTTAGATTTTACAAAAAAATTTGAAACTTGTAATATAGACGCTTATAATCTGCAACTTTCAAAGAGAGAAAAAAATAATCCTAAGTTAATTAACGTTCTTGAAACAAAATAAAAGAAAAAGAAAAGAAATACTAATCCTAAATTTTGCTTACCTTTTTATTGTATCCGAAATACAGTTTGTTTTGTATTTAAAGCAAAATTTTCTTTAAATAGCTAATAAACCGTCCTTCATAAATTCAAAATTGTGCACTGAGAGCTGACATACAATATACGATTCTGAAATATAAAAAAGTTAATGTTACATTTCACATAAAAATTTCAATAAATCACTTATTTTATTTTTTAATTTTTTTTAACAATTTCATATAACAATTATAATATGGAGAACCTTAAATTAATTAATTATTGATAAAAATCGCATGTAGAATTTTCGGCACTCACATTTGCATATGTTTGGACCAAAAAAGAAATTCAGGTTAAAATATATGGACAAAATTTTAGGTGAGTGTTTTCTTGTGTTGGCGTGAGTTTTCCCATCATATAATAATTTGCATTCACATGCTTACCCCTTGGTGGCCGATGAAAACGACCATAGGCTATCAAGCCGACCTCCACCCAACTAATTTAATAAATAATCGCATATATAAACCACACAAATAAAAAAAAAAAAAAAAAAAAAGAAGTTGAAACATACAAATTGCAAACAGTCCATTTGATCCGTATTCGTATGCACTCCCAAATGTTCAATATGAGATTAGTAAAGTCTCATTTATTTCAACTAAATTTTATACAAATTTTAGTTTTATTGTAATTTAAATTACACAATTAAAATTTAAAATACCTAAAATTTAAACTAAAATAAATAGGGTCTAACTCACCTACCATAGCTGCGGTGCTAATTGGTCGAGGATTATTACAATGGATCTTACATTTACATTATCCCAACAATCTTAAATAACTATATATGGCAACTTCTCCAATCATGAGTATCCAACATTTCTAACAATCCACGAATTATACACACACACACACATATACATATACATATACATATACATATACATATACATATACATATACATACATATATATATATATATATATATATTATGCCTTAATCAAGTTTACTAAAATTACTAATTAAAGAAACGTAATTTAGGTTTGAATAAAAAATTCTATTTTTTACTTTATATACATATATAAAGTATAAACACGTGACTCTTATATCGTGTATAATTATTAATGATTCATATGATATGAGTCGTCTGCAACACGAAAATTTTATTATATTTAAATGATCATCATGTTATTTGTCAATTTTTTCTTACATGATTAGAGAGACCGAAGGTAGAACAAAGAAAATTGTTACGAAATTAATTAATACTTCACATTGATACAAGACAAGTTGGAGACTTGAAGAGGATTGAAAACGAAAGGTTTTTTTTTTTTTGGCGTCATGAAAGTATATAAGACTGGAATATATGTATGTATATATATAAGCTTAGTGCTATATGGTTGATGTCTAAGTGCACGTTTAGTGGTTAAGTTACTTAGGAAAAAAGACTAGTTAGATATAACATATTTAATGTATTTTTTTTACATATAATTTAATATAAATTTATTTAATTTTGAATGATACAGGTTTTATATATATTTGTCCATGTAAGATAAAATTTTAATAATACAGTAGATTTTATGCAATTTAAATTTCATTAATTATGTTTATATAGAAAATAATATACGAAGTACTATTCTTTGGTTTTAAGAAACGTCAAAAAAACGCAAATAAATTTCACAACTTATAATTATATTCGCACAACTATCCCTCTCAAAAGATCACATAATAAAAGAACATGTTTATATGTGCAAAAAAAATAATGTGACGTTTTTTTTTTTTTTTTGTGCAAGTAAAGTTTTGGTGAGGAGAGTTTCTCTCAGTTTAGGTTCAGGGCAATATCACCGATTAAAATACCCACCACAAATGACAACTAGTAAATCTCGAATTCTTAATTCATTAGGATTTGTTGAATTTTACTAGTGGAACCAACATTCATTGGCACAAATTTATTTTTAATTGCATAAATATCACCCCTCAAATCAAAATTTATCTTGTATTTTTGTAATGGATAAAATATATAATGTTTTGAAAAAAAAAGTAAAGATTAAAAGAGACTCGGCACTTGGGAAGGTTATTATTCCTTGGGTGGTTGCTCTCTATCGAGTGTTATATTCTAAAAGTGTAAAGACTAAAGAGACACGCAATTAAACATGGGGCCTAAATGTTGGGTTTCATTCTTTCAGGCTTAATAATAAATTAATTACAAAGTAAGCACCATATAACCTTTGTTTAAGCCTAATTAATTGAGATGTTTTAAATTAATAAAAAGTGCACTAGTGCATTACTGCTTTATTTTTATTTTTGTTTATTTATTTTTCGGCTACTGTACGTGCAGCTTTGGTTAAGGAGTGAAATACTCTTACATTTCCTAAAAAGAAGCAATATCAACTTTAGTGACTAAATTTCCCGAAATCTATAACGTACCTTTTACAAAATATTTTGCTCATTACCCAAAAAAGTTTGTAAACTGCTTCAGAAAATAAATAAAAGAATGAGTATCTCAATTCTTCTCTCACATACTCTTAAGTACGAAAATTTGGATATTAATGATTGTTAGGGGCAAACAGAATTAAATCTTGAAAGAAGTAAAATTTTGTAGTCTTAGGTACAAAAGAAAAAAAAATTGTTTTGAAATTTCAAAAGATTTTTTTTAGAATGAAGTGACTTTGACTCTTTCTATTGATTCCGAGATATTCTATAAAAAAAATCCCCATAATATCTACTCTAGAAAAATCTTACAAATGAATCATATCAATAATTTCTTTATAATACTAATTAAACTCATTCTTAACCGTTAGAATACAAGTCTCACAATAAAGAGGACAAAATTTAATAAAATAGTTACCCCAATCTCAACCTTTAATAGCTTAAATTAGCGATTGTTATACATGAGATTTGTATTTTTATTTTTTGGTTATTTTCACATGTAGACTCCAATTTTATGCACATATGCTATACGGAGTAATATTTTATGCACAAAAATGGAATTCACATAGAAAAAATAATAATAGTGTGTCTAGAAACACCGATTTCCTTTAATTTACACTTCAATAATACCACCTTTTTTTTTTGGTAGGCTAACGTATATATTCTTCTCGTATGAAAACAAGGTGCAACATAAACAAGAGAAAGTACTCCAATGGATCAACATCAGTAGGGCTAGCTATTGATGCTAAAATCGATGTGCATTTTAATAATTCATGTGTGGGGAATGGTTTTTAATTTAATTTTCCGCTTTTGATTTAATTAAGTAGTAAATGCAAGTGCAACCGCCTATTTTATAAAATTGGGAAATTTATTTATGTGATAGGCATGTTTTCATGTCTAATATCATGGACTGTATCTTTTAAATACAGGAAGGTATCCTGAAAGACAATAAATAATATTAATTCCTAATTGCTCATTATGATCTATTCATAAAAAGTATATATATGTTGAATAGTTGAATACCACTCCTAATTAAGTAACCCAAAAACAAAAGATAAGGAAGAGAAAAAGAAAGCATTGTAAGCTGCATGGAAATCTCTTCCCTTCCCTTTTTCTCCATGTACAAGTAAAGCAAAAGGTTTATTGTGACCCCCACCCCATCCCACCCCCTTAGTAAAAAATCAAGGATATGTTTATTTATGTAGAAATTATTGATATTCCTTATAACTCCTGTCCTATCAAAATCAACTCCCACAAAGTAAACTAAAATAAAACAAAAGTAAAATTTAAAAGTGGCTTGAATCATAAAGATTTATTTAACCCTACATGCAAACTGATAACCCAATGTAGCATTAGTGCATCATAAATTCATTCAATAAATGGAAGCATGCCCCTCAATATATTTGAGCCCACAGTGAAGCACTAATTTTCTACACGCACCCAACCACCTTGATAATTTTTGTTGACTCTTACAAAAGGGGCTTGGCTTGAATTATTAGATGTACACACACACACACACACAAATTTGAATTCTAAAATTATTGGTGGTCCTGGAAAGGCCAATATTATCAAGACCTGTAATTTTCCTATGGTCATCGTCTTGATCTCCAACTTTCCTGGTAAACTTCTCTTTAAATGACCTTCTTATCATCCTGACTTGTAACAGCTTCTAGATTGGCACAAACTAACTCCAAGCTTTACAGAGAAATGATCTATCATCTATATATAGCTTTGGCGGTAGATTTTAGTTTTAAAAAAATTGAACAATATTATATACCCCCCTATGCCAGAAGGTGTCTGAAAAGACACTCAACCATGTAAATTAAGATGAAGAAAAACGGACACTAATCTTTTTTTTATTTTTGATATAACTTTTGAGTGTATTTAGCATTAAAGAGAAAATGAGGTTTATCGGTTAAAGTAGGAAAGAGAAATTATAAAATGTTAACAAAAAAATATCTATTTGTAAACATCCATTGAATAACTTTTTGAGCATCTTAGGACGTCCTTTTGATGATGAAGAGAGTACTACTTTTATATATGATTGATTATAATGGTATGGTACGAGAATAAAATAAATGGATTAAGAAGAAGGAGAAGAAAAAAGCAAAGATAGAGAAAAAATTAACTATATATAGTTTATATATCGTGGATTATCTATCTTTTGATTATACATATAGTTATCTTCATCTCTTTTTCTTTTTTCTTTTTTGTAAAACACATATATTCCTAATCTTGAAGTTGTTCACACACTTTGTTGTTAGATTGCAGATACTCTCTCTCTCTCTCTCTCTCTCTCTCTCTCATGTTGGGATTTTATTTTGAAGCAAATTGTTAAATGCATTTAAGTCGTATTTGACATGTTTGAATGCGACTAACTTGGAGAATTGTCTTTTTGTATGTATAACTCGTGTATTCAGAGTTACAAAATATCTTGTGATAAACTTGTATATAATGTACACAGAATACATAATGGTTTTGAGTGCCTCTGTTTTGAAAATATAAGGAAGAAAAATGGGACAACTCATGGACTGCAGCTTTTATAATTTGATTCTTCTTTTGTCCATTACGTTAATTTAAATTTAAGGTTGAAAGAAAATGAAATTTAGTTGTTTTGTAAATATTGAATTGTTTCAGATATTCCAATTATAGCATATTTCCACATAAGGACATAATAACATTTATACAAAAAGTATTATTCAATCGTGCTGCATACTAAAGGAAAAAGAAACCCAGAAAACAAACAATAACTTTTTGGGTCACTGTATAACGTTGTTTGTATCCTCCATGTTCAGACAAAGTTTACTAATGAAGCTGAACGATTAGTTCTCTTTGGCCTTTGTTACTTAAATATCCTTTTAAAGAGTAACTGGCTTATGACTTATGACTTTAAGCTGTAAAGTAGTAGTTGCAATGCAGACCAACGTACGGCTTGACCTTATTTTTGGATTCCTATCTAATAATCCCCCTGTAACACCTATGAAAATTAACCCACTGTTACTGTCCATACTAAATTACTGATGTTAGAATTTGTGTTTGTAAAAAAAAAAAAAATTTAAACCGTTAGTACTTTGATTATAATTTTTATATACAATGTTTATTTTTTATCCATAATATAACAATTCGAAACTCTTGAAAAATTTATAAGGGACTAATCTCTTTCAGGGCCATATATTCGTCAAAAAATACTGCAAAAATAGTTTTTGGAACATTGAAATTTATAATGGACGTTTTTATGAGTATTTAGTGACAATAATGATCAATTTATCATTTATGTCATTTAAACATATATTAGTTACATGGGGGGTTAATGGCCGGCTAATACTCATTAGTTACAAGGATGATACCAGTTTCAAGTTGTTCAAATTAATATATCGAAAAATATTCTGGTAAGTTGCAATACACATACAAAAAAAGGAAGTTGAGAACCTCTCCGTATTGAATTTCTCTACATATTCATAACCAGTATTCGCCCGAGATCTATTGTGAATTGTTGTCACAGTAAATTGAACCTCGAGACTTGAGATAATATCTTAGAGGTAGAGGGTTTTGAGCCATTTAGCAAACTTTTCTGGTAGAGAACGTTTACCACTTTAAGGACGGAATTTACCTATATATCTAAAATATTGCTCTCACAACTAGTATCAAGATTCTCAAATATCTAAAATGGCATATATACTAATTTCTTAAAGATTTTAAGTAGCAAATGTTGTATAATTAACTATACTAAACATCTTCACATATACACAAGGCATAAATAAGAGGTATGATCCCTCTTTCCCTCCTCTTCTTCTTCTTCTTTTTCTTTTTTTTTTTGATTCTCTTTTTTGGTATTGAGTTTCAGATAGTGCTTCCAACAGTATTTTTATATTTTCTCAATTTGAAACTAATATTTCTAGTCAAGTGAACTTAATCTCTCTCTGCTTGAGTTAACACATGTTATTGAAACTACAAATAGAAGTCACAAACCCATTGCTTCCAAACTTCCAAATATGTTGCAAAATGAATTTGTTAAAAGTAATTGAGCATTAATAGTGCTCAAGCCTCAAACTAATGAGCTATTAAGTGATCAATGGATTATATTTTTTAACGATCAACAAATTGCGCACATTAATCTTATTATTTATGCATCAAGTTCGGATTTCTATGTTAAGCTTCTTCATCCTTAAGTTATGTCAGTTTTTAGTGCTGAATCAAGCTTTGACATCATTAAAAGTCATTTCAAAACAATAAAATTGACAATTAATAAATTTAGATTCCGACCTGCAAAGGGTTGCTCAGCGGTCCCAAGATGCGGTGGTATGAAGAACGACGCTGACACTCGGTGTTGATGCTGTGAGTAATGAGACTTCTTTTCATGAAGGCAAAACGATCCTAGCCTGTACAGGCACTCTGGTCCTTGTGCATGCCTGCATTAAATCAAAGAGCACCGCGATAATTCCCAATGAGGTTCATGAAATCCTCTGAGGAGACATCTGCGAACGAATAAAACAATCTTGAATGTTCAATGATCTTTTTTTTTTTTTCAGACAAAAAATTAAGCAGCTCTAGTAATTTAAACTTTAAATGAAGCCTACAGCCTACTTAAAGAATATAATATGTATATATATAATTATAAAAAGTAAAAATCAACATTATTTTAAAAGTTATGGATAGTATTCATGTAATAAAGACTCTGGCATGTTGGTGAACAGAAACAGGTGTGAGATTGAGAAGTATAGAAACTGCAGATGGACAAGTACAAGACAACAAACAACATTTGGAGGGAAAGTATAAACTTTGAACTAACAGTTATTCTTGTCTTGTTATGGCAAGCAAGTAAAAAGTAACAAGAAACAGCTAGACCAAAATGTCAGCCCCATAGCAAGCATGTTAAACAATTTCCTTAAGTTTGCTTCTATAATCGCATAAGAAGTTAGGGATTTAATTTAAATTTCTATTTTTGGATGGGGGTGTCTGGGGTTTGAGACGCTGAATCTGCAACCCATTCACCTTTAGTTAACTATTATGTGATTGATATCTGTGATGCTGCCAAGTTTGAAATCACTCTTAAGCAGTTAGAATGCATTTAAAGTAAATATTTCCCGATTCTGACGACTAATTCTAGGTATGTTAAGTGGAATCTCAGTTAAGTACATCCTATCTCAAAGTGTAGTCGACAAAGAAAACACTTTTTGAGTAGAAGAGGCCAAAATTCTGACTGAATTGGGAAATATGACATACATTGCCAAAAAATGATTCATGCAATACATCATCCCAAATCATGCAGACTATTATGTTCCAAGTACAATGCCAGTAAGTGATCGAATCACAGGTGGATAATAAATGTCATCAGAGATGCAAACCTCGTGGATCAATTAGAACTTGTTGCCAAGCTATAAGCAGGAATTTTAGCAAGTCTTCCTTCCTTCATGATCTTTCTGATTTTCTCAACCTCTTCCCACATACCTTCACTGGCATATATATTTGATAATACAACATAAACTCCATCATTCCATGGTTCCAATTCTTTCAAATGCTTAGCCACCCATTCTGCCATCTTCACGTTTCCATATTTCTCACAGGCGCCCATCAAACACCCCCAAATTACCACATTCGCTGTCATTGGCATCCCCTCCACCATCTCTCTCGCCTCTTCAAGCAAACCAGCTCTGCCAAGCAAATCCACCATGCATCCATAATGCTGCAATTTGGGCTTTATCCCGTATGTATTTTTCATCGTGTTGAAATAGTATTTCCCTTGCTGCACCGTCCCACCATGCACGCATGCACTCAAAATGCCAATAAAAGTTATATGGTTAGGTCTAACACCTGCTTCTATCATACAACGAAAACATTCAAATGCATCGTTACTATGTCCATGCATCGCATACCCCACAATCATAGATGTCCATGATGACACATTCCTTTCGCACATCCTAGAAAATACTTTATAAGCCAAGTCCATTCGACCACATTTACCATACATGTCAATAAGCGAATTACACATCAACATATCTGATTTTTCTAAACTTTTAGCTTGAAACACACACTTATGTAACTGAAGAGCCAAGTCCAAGTCCCCTAAGCTTCCACAAGCCGAAGTCACACTAACCATAGTCACATCGTCCGGCTCAAATCCACTTTTCTTTAATTCAATAAACATCTCCACAGATTCCTTCGCACGACCACCTTGAGCCAACCCACCTATAATAGCATTCCAAGAGCCCAACTTTCTCTCACAATTTTCATCAAACAATTTACGTGCACAATCAAATTCACCCCCTTTCGAATACAAACTAATCAAACCACTCTCACAAAAAGTATCCGACTTCAATCCATGTCTTATAGCAACCGTATGAATTTGTTTAACCAATGCCAAATTCAAATCTTGACTTACAGCCTTCAAAACAATGGGCAATGTATAAGAATCCGGCATAACACCAGCTCGTGACATAGCAATGTATATATATAATGCCCTGTAAGGTGAATCTAACCTAGTGTATGATCTTATAATGTTGTTCCAGTAAAACGGTGCATCATAAAAAGATAGCATTTGGGTTTTTATAATGTGGGCATAAATTTGATTTAGTTCTTGTAGATTTGTACAGCTTGGGACTTGGGTTGATATGAATTTAGCCCATTTTTGGATGTTCTGTTGATGGAGAGGCAAGGTGTTTGACGAGGAAACATTATGGTGAGGACCAAAAGGAAGATTATTTGAAGCAACATAGTGATAAAGATTGTTGAAAATGTTAACGTTATTGAGCAATTGAATTCTTGAACACCTGATTAACATGAGACGAGACAAGTCATATGTTGCACAAATGCTGTACATTCGGAGGTCCTATGGTTGTTATGTCAACCGTCGAGTGTTCAACAGTGTCCAAAGTTATTATTTCATTTCAAGATCAAGTATACTACAAACGTTTTTGATATAATTTTTATAGGCTATCTATTACTAAAGATGGTTGCCAATGAAATTTAAAGCAAAGTATTCGAAATTTACTAACTTTTCAAGTGAACCCTTTGTTGTGTCTGAAATTTATCATCGAGAAATAAAATTGAAAAATATGTTGTGAAATTGATAAATATACAATAATTGCGACCAATGGGCAATGGTGACATGCCTTAATAATTATTATTAAAGTGTGGTAAAATCTATCATCTCTAGAAAATATGATTCTAATGATAATTCTAGTATATACCTATATTATCACATTTAACGAAAACTGCGTATACATGAATAACGCCTAAAGTGAATTGCCTGGTACAAAAATATTTACTTACAGTTATTATCACATCTACAGGTTGGAATTTTTCACATTACATATAAGTTGAGAAAATTTCAAAATATAAAAGCAGGAGAAGAAAGACGACAAAAGCAACAAAAACATTTGTACTCCCCGGTGATGAACTCGACTGAAACAAGCAGAAAAAACGCTCTCTTGTTTTTTGGATTTTGAAAATACTTGGACCCAAAAAAAAGTAATTAAATAATCTAACAAAATGAATAGCATACGATCATAGTCGCCTACAATAATATAACTAAATATACATGTTATACATCTTGCTTTGCCAGAAAAAAAACATGAATACTGTAGGCACAACTATAAGGATGATCTTGATAGAACCAACTAAAGAAATACTTGCTGCACCTTTTCTTCTCTCCAAAGCCAATTCAACTGCAAGCAGAACCACCACTTCCACCATCTGGCGTAGATGAGCCACCACTGGCTCTGGATGTACATTAATCTCGTTCAGGAATTTATTCAGCTCAAATGGAACATGTTCTTCTGCCCTCTCAAATTCAACGGGCCTATCCCTTGGACCACTTCTCTCAGTTGCACCCACAAATGCCCTTTCAGGTTTGAATCTATACATCTTCTCGAGTTGCTCTTCTCCATTTCCATACATATTCAGCATCAGCATCTTTCTTCGGCGTGTAAATAGTATCGAGTGTAGTAGCTTGAGCTGCTAACAATCTCTTGTCATAGACATGGTATTGATCATCATTAACAAAGCCTGAGTCCATCCCCTATCCCGGTTGAACAACCTCAAGTCATACATGACTTCTCCCTTTTGTGCTTCCCCAACAGAGGGAAAGATCATGATCTCTGCCTCTACTTCTCTTATTCCTCTGCCTCCAACCTTCTCTCTCGACGACGTTCTTCATGCAACCTTTCCCTACTCAACCGTCCTTCCCTTTCCTCTTTTGTCTTCCTTGGTGCAACCATCTCTAAAACACATCTATTTTCCCCTCCCATATCATCATTCTTGTCGAGAGAAGCTGGTGGAGCAGCACTAATTCTTTCCAACCGAGCTTGCTTTCAGAGCTAATGAACGCAACTCTTGCTCCTTCCTTTCTTTCTCTTTCAATATCAATTCTTTCTGAACCTTCGACCTCATAGCAACAGCCTCGCGTGCCTTCTGTTCAGATACACACAAAGCTTCCGAGAGCTTTGCAAAATTGTCATTAATCTGAACCTCCTCAAGACCTCTACCATCAGCCGCCAAACGCTTATCAAGTGGAATAGTATAACCTTTTGGATTCTTCTAATTAGAAACACACGGTGGAACCTTCCTGTCTCCAATCCTTCTGATCCTTATCAGTGACAGGAAGACTGCATAACTGGTGCTGGTGGAGAACCATTAGCCTTAAGAACCCTCTTGTGCTTAAACTTCGGCGGCTCCAACGGATCCACAGACATCTCAGCCATCCTAATAATCCTCCCCTTCGCACCAGAATTAAAAGCATCCGACTGCTCCAAAGGCTTATACTTAATAAACTTTGAATCCGCGGACCGTGTCACAACATTCTTAGGCTGTGCAGCACTCAACTTCACAGTCACAATCTTCTCAAGAGCCATTTTAGTCTCCAAAGTGATCTCTTCAATCTGTTTCTGCTTCTCATCATCATCCCCTTCTTCCACTTCCGCCATCTCATTCTTCAAAATCTTGGGCACAAGGTCACTATATAGTGAATAAACAATCCTATATGCATTCTCATCTTGTTTAACGATAGCATCAAAAGATGACAATGTCTTTTGTCCAGAAACAGAATCCTTTTTCTTACCCATATCAAAAGGAAATTGTGCATATACAAGCTCCGGAAGGCACCCCCATTGCCAAAATTCTCGGGCCGTGATGGCTTAAAACAATCGCGCCTAAAATACAAGGGTATTGAATTTGCTTTTTACAACTGAAGTTTCATTATCTGCAGCAGCAGTGTACCATTGTTTAAACCATGGAACACTCGAATGGTCATAATTACATGTAGTTCGAATCGATTTAGAAGGAGGAAGAATCTCCGTCAGTGCCGCCATAATAACAAAAACCTGATCGAGAACAAAATCACAGGAAAAGCAAGACAAAAGGACGACGAAGATCTTCGATTAGTGCTAAATTAAACGATTTGAAGAAGAAAAACAAACAATCGTATGAGTTATTTATAGGTGAAGAAGTTGAAATTGAATCGACTTATGAGAGCCTAATCCTAAACGGGTACACATTGCGAACAGGATTCGGATTATCGAAGGAGATTGAAAACGAACTGGCGATCTTTGGCTGCTACAAGAATCGATTTAAGGACTTTGCATATACACGTGCCGCAAAAAGAATTTACGTTTGTCAAACATAAAAAGGGTATTTTTATTTTCTTTAATCTTTTTAATTATGTTTAGGTTTTCTTACTACTACATCCTTTCCCAGACTAGATGGACATTTCATTTCCCATAAAATCGATTTACAATATTTTAAAATTTAAAATTGAAGTGAAACTTTTTATATTTAATAAATTTGAAGTGAAATGTCATAAAATATATATGAAAAATATTCTTAAATAAAACAAAATATATTTGATATTTTTACAAATTTATATTACAAATAAAATTATAACATGCAAAAAAAATATACTATATTAAAAAAGAAATATATCTCTAATTTTAAAACTGATAAAAAATATAATTTTCCAAAGCTTTAGCTCGGTTTGTTATACTTTTCATTTAAATTATGTCATTCTTGATTTCTTGGTTTACCTAAAAATTGAAAGAGTTATTTTTGGACGTAAAAGATTGACAATAAAAATGTTATAGTATAAGTGCCTTAGTTATATTTTTTCTGGGTAATTAATGAATGCGTTTGTTTCATTAAGTGTTTGAATTTAAATAGATTTATTATATCTGATTTTACTGAATTAGTTAAGTATGTATGTATGAATTTGAATATAAATTTAATTAATTATTTAATATTTTGCCTTAAATATATGAATTAATCTATTTTATTATCTTATCACGTTTTAATCTCAACTTCATTTTTCTAAATTACTGGATTCAGATAAAACTAAGTTTATTAAGAGATAAGTAGTAAGTTAAACAAATGGCCTGAACGATACAATATTTGAGCACACTTGTATCTTTAATATATTAAGATGTATTAAAAATTAAATAAACACAACCTCAGTATATCATGATTCTGGACTAAGAATTTTCCTCAATCGAAAGATTTTGATTTTTTTGGTTCTCTTTTTTGAAAAAGATGATGACAAACTTTTGCTCCATTAGTTCTTTCCTTCTTTCTTAATATGTACTCACAATTTAAGTATATTATAATTTATCTTTTAACTAAAAACTTTATAATTTATGATGATTTATTCTTTCATAATTAACATGTAATTTCAAAATATTTTTATGATTTATTTTTATAATGTTGAAAATCCTAATCATTATAATTTTTTAATAAATAACATGTAATCAACTACATACGATAATACGAAAAGTTAAATATAAATGGTGATTTAAGCCAAATTTTGGATTTTTTACAAATCCGAGTTAAAGTTAAATAATATAAAATATATATTAAAGGTGAAATTTGAAAAAAAAAAAAAGCAATTTAAGAACACTTTTAAACGTTAAGGATGCGTTTGAAACAAGAGGATAAATTTGATTAAAAAATAATTGTTAATCGCTTCAAGGGAATTCACAAATATTAAGAAGTAATAATTAGTTAAATTGATAATTAAATGTAACCCTAAATTATAATATCTCAATTATTGTTTTTCCCAATTAATATGCACGTTCTTTATAAGCAATAAATAAATATAGTATAATAAATTTGTGTATTTATTTTCTTAATTGACATAATATGTCAATTAAAATTAAATTTTAACAAATTTATAAAACAACCATTATTATAAATAATAATAATTTCCATTAATAAGAATTAGGAAAGATAGATTTTTTTAATTGCGATTCTCATTCGTGCATTCCAAAGGCACGTATTTCCAACAAAGTACGAGATGAATGCCATCAGTTATGTACTAATTATGGAGCGAAATATTCACACATTTTTTATTTTGAATATTCGCCTTTTCGGGTCGGAAATAAATCCATTAAACCATTTGAGACCACGACACTGCAACAGAGTATTGGACCCAAGGGCACGTGTATTATCCAACCAGATAATGCCACGAGTACATACATAAAAGCCGATTAGTAATATAGTACTCCGTACTCGGTAGTTTGTTAAAGTGCAAAACTATATACTAACTTTTTTTAACATCATTCATAAGAGTAACTAACTCGGAAACAAAGAACATTAATATTTCCTCTAATCTCTTAAGTTTTACAAAAAATAAAAAAGAAAAAAAATCGTAATATATCAAAGACTGCCTATTAAGAGCAAAAGCCATGTACTCATACATAGAACAATTGTTAGTTTGTTACCCATAGTATTATGTATGTGTGTGTATATACAGTATTTAACATAAGAAAACAATTTCAAGTGTATTGTACTTGAAGAAATCATTGTTGTTTTTCCTATTTTAATAGTACAAAATTGAGTATTCAATAGTTTTCTAGAATTACTTGATTATATTATACAAAAATCCACAAGTTTATTTTTATTGAAATAAAAATTCTAAGTTTATTTTAAACTAGAAAGATGGTTAAAATCTATGGTTTTCACAAACAAATGTTGGGTTATGAAAATATCCCAAATATTGATTGTAAATTTGAACAAAAAAATTGAGTATTTAATAATAATGATACTAATGATGCTAGATTTAACATAATTTTAATAAAATTTTTAAAATATAAGAAGTTATTGTCTGAAGAATAAACAGATTCTAATAAATTTATGACTAGATGCCTTGCGAACTTATTTTTTTTATGTAAAGAGATAATCTTGATTATTTTTGTCAAACATGAATCTCGTTGTTGATTGGAACTGTTAATGACTTTTAATATTTTATTTTATTACTTAAAAATAAATATATCTCAATTTGGGGCTAGGATCATACAGTATAAACGATAGGGGTAAAATCGTAGTTTCAGTAAAAAAATCCGCTATCAGCCTTTCACTCACCTGCTGCTACAAAGTCTCCTCTTCGTCTTCACAAGGACCAAAGCCGTTGTAAAACTAAAACCCACACACTCTTTCTCGTCTAATTCCAGAGATTGGCTGGCCGTCAATGGCGGCCGCAGAGACCTCGAAAGATTCAGCTCTACGTTACGCATTTGGAAATGTTCTCTCTTTCTTCATCCTCCTGCTGATCGGCGTCCTCGCATTTTCGATCCGTCTTTTCTCGGTATAAACCTCTGATTCCCCAATAATCATATTCACCTGCAATGTTTTATAGTTTAGATCTGATTCGTGATTCGTTTTCAGAATTTGTTTTTAGTGCTTATGTTTTTGTTTTGTGAGTTTGATCGGATACAATTTTGTTTGTGTTTGCAGGTTATAAAGTATGAGAGTGTTATTCATGAGTTTGATCCTTATTTCAATTACAGAGTTACTCAGGTTTGAATTATATGTACACTCAAGTTATTTCATAATGTTCTTGCTACTATTGGGGATATTTCATACAAATCTTAATCAAGACCTGACCTTTTACTGCACCATTTGTTTGTTTGCGTATTTTTTGGCTTTTTCCTCTTTGAAGCCATCAAGTGTTTGGCTATTGCCAATAACTATGTTTGATCTTTTAGTACATTGTTATGGTCAATGAATATCGGACGATGCCTATAAAACTTGCATAAAGTTGAAGTTTCTCTTGTTGTTAGCCGAGTGTTTTATTGCGTAGAAATGAATGAAATGCAATGAGACTTGGGAGCATGCTACCATTTTAATGCCTAAGACTTTTCTTTGTCAAGTGAACTATATAGAATGAGATGCAAAACTTAGGATATGATGAGATGTAAATGAGCCTTTGCTGTTTTAGGTATCTTTATTACCTATCGGTGTTGTCCTTTTGGCAACTTTTGAATATAATCATCATCT
The DNA here is from genome assembly GCA_014636745.2 of Centella asiatica. NCBI lineage: Eukaryota > Viridiplantae > Streptophyta > Magnoliopsida > Apiales > Apiaceae > Centella > Centella asiatica. The sequence continues at coordinate 54,192,041 of CM025780.1, forward strand.
CCCCAAAACCTAAAGAAATGTTTCATCTTTGCTAGGGCAATTGGTTACATCAAGCTTTAGTTGATAGGGTGAACTCACAGATATAATTAGCCAACAGACAGTTGCATGAGAGCAGCCTTTGAAATATTTACTTTTTAACATGTGCACCTTGAAACTTGGTGGTTGGTACTAACAGGGAGTTCACATCTTCTCCAGCTGGTAACTTGTTTTTGATTTGATACACTTAGTTCACCTCCCAATTAGCTCCACTTGATACATCTCACAGCCTTAGAGCTCTTTGTGGTGCAACTGTCCTTGCTGGAAGTTGGTTTGCACCATATCGATTTGATTATTTTAGTAGATCATAAGAACAATGCAGTGGTCCCGCTGTTAATTATTTTGATCTTATTTTAGAATATTCTCAATTCTATATAATAATATTAATACTAATTAATTACTACAATATTTTATTCTTAAACTATAAAACAAAAGAACTTAGCTAAGGTTTTATTAAATTACTCTGCATCAATACTGAACAACTATGTAGAAAGCTCTTGCTTTCTTTTGAAATGTGTGATATTCTGAACGCATGTCTCTCTTTACCCCAACCTTTTACTGTTTACAAATAAATGGTTGTAGTGGATGGTGACAATAAGAACTTTTCATTTCAGTTTCTCACGAAAAACGGGATATACGACTTTTGGAATTGGTTTGATGATCGTACCTGGTAATTGCTATTATCATTATTAATTCAAAGAAGTTTTTAGTCTTACTACCCGCCTAGGTTACTTTGTAAATCTGTAGTGACAATTTGCCTTTTCATGGCCCTAGGTATCCTCTTGGTCGTGTGATTGGTGGAACAGTTTACCCTGGTTTAACATTGACGGCAGGAACCCTATGGTGGTGTGTATTTGGTTCACTTTTTGACTGCAAAATTAACCATGCCAACCCTGTTTTAGAAAACTTGAAAACTTATAAGTGCCTTGCAGCAACTAATTAGAGTTTACATGGTTTCAGGATACTAAATTCTTTGAATATTCCTTTATCTGTGGAAACTGTTTGTGTTTTCACTGCTCCAGTATTCTCTGCTAATGCTGCATGGGCCACCTACCTTTTGACAAAGGTTTGTTTCTGACTGGATTAATATAAATTTGAATTGTACTTATCAATGCAAACTGAGATCTTCCCCTCTTTTGCTTACCTTTATGTAGGAGGTTAAGGGCACTGGTGCAGGACTCATGGCGGCAGCTTTATTGGCGATGGTAAAACTGTGTAGAGGCTCCCTGTAGCTTTAATCAGTTCCTCTAGTCAAACTTTGAGCAAAAGTTTCATTCTAAATATGTTTAATAAGTATACTTATAATAGCTTACTCTACAACCAAAGTAAGCTAAAAGTTTTAGATAGTGCTTTCGTAGAAACCTAACAAAGGACATATATCTATAGGTATATCAAAGGCATGTTTTTGGGAATCTAAGGAATTTAATTTGAGTATTTCCCTTCTGTAGCTATTTCTTTAATAACTATTGCAAGTTCATACCCTTACTTGGTTTCTTTCAACTTAAAATTCTTCCTTGCCTCACCAGTAAATGAAACAAAGATGGCACCAATAAATATGATCAAAACTTTAAGCTTCTTTTAAAGTAATGATTGTTTCATTTTCAACTAATGTTATCCTTATAAGCGAGAGAGAAAAAATTGAAGCTACATACATGTAAATATTCCATTGTGTAGATGTCAATATTATATGTGTGTGTGTGTACGTGTGTATCGTTTTGCTAGTGTTTATATAATTGAAATTCATACCCAGAACATGCCAAGATTTTAACCACACCAACCTCTTGTTTTGGTGAAGAAGGGTCTAACCATTGGACATTTGGACCATAGTCACTCATCCTGTTCAACCATGATAGCAGGAAACCATCTCCCATAGGCCTTGCAGTGGTTTTACTGTTCCAATAAAATACTTTTTAATTTTGAAGTGATTAAAGTCGGAATTGTGCTTCAGTTGAGGATAATTTTTGTTTCCCTGCAATCTTTGCATCATTATAAATTTACAATATATTTTATATAGTAATATCTACATCATCTAATTGTTGCTGCCAGTTATTGACTTTAAGTACTTGTTCTAATTTTCGACTATACTTTTTCCTTTCCCGACTAGAATTTTCACATCTATACATAAACTCATAAAGACATATGCCTGGATGTAACATATGCATGGAGAATTAGTGTATACCTGTTGTATTGACTCATATACCAAAACACTGAACACTTTTTCAAATAGGAAATGGTTTTACCAAAAGAAAATTCCTGCTGTTTTATTCTTCAGCAAATTTGATGTACTAAATATGTGCTTACAGGCTCAAAAACCTATAATTGTAGCATATAATCTTATTTTTAATTTTCATCAGTGTTTTTGTTTTTGACTGTAGGTTCCATCTTATATATCGCGATCTGTGGCTGGCAGTTATGATAATGAAGCTGTAGCTATATTTGCTTTGATCTTCACGTTCTATCTTTATATCAAGGTTGAATTTAAATAGAAGTTCTCTTATCCATTATACAATGTATATGTTGCTTCTGAAAGGAACTTTGTTTAGTGATCGATCATCAGAAATAACTTCAGTATCTTTTTTAATGATGGTTACAGAGACGGAACATTGCGAGTGGTATATATGATGAACCATATTGTGACATTTTTCACATTTTTTGTTTTTTGCAGACACTGAATACTGGATCCCTTTTCTATGCTACTTTAAATGCAATAGCATACTTTTATATGGTGAGCTTCGTCTTGTGATATTTTGCACCAGGATCATACTGTGTTTCTCGCAGTAGTTTTTTTTCGTTTGTAAATCTATTTTTGAGTATATGTTTCCAGGTCTGCTCTTGGGGAGGATACACCTTTATTATTAACCTTATTCCAATGCATGCACTTCTTTGCATTGTAACTGGTCGCTATTCTTCCCGGTTATACATCGCGTATGCTCCACTTGTAAGTGGTACTTTCCTGAAGCTTGAAATATATTCTCAATGAGTATTTGCAATTAATAGATCCTTTTGCTCTAGTTCTCAGTACTATATTTCTTATTCTTTTGTGGGCAGGTTGTTTTAGGAACACTGTTAGCTGCATTGGTTCCTGTTGTTGGTTTTAATGCAGTTCTGACATCAGAACATTTTGCATCATTCTTGGTAAGCGCTAGGAAGAACACTTCTGTGAAGTCAGCACAGTTCGCTTTCCTTTGCCTAAAGTTTTCTTAAAAGATCTTATTACTATTAGCTTTGATCACAGAGTAAATTCTGCTACTTACAGAAAAGTTCTTCCCTTGAAAAGGGGTACTAGTAAGTCGGCTCAGCTTATATGTCAGTAAAATGTGAGAACTATTCAATGAAAGAAAACCTTGAAAGGTTAGTCTGGCATGACAACATTTCCTTGGGTAAAACCATAAAATTATAAAGCACAAAAAGGAAAAAACAAACATTTTGACATCCTGTGGAGACTATGTTAGTGTAGGACAAAAAATTTGACGCTTGTTGGTTTGTATATAATTCACATTGCATCAGCTTCTTCTGCACCAATTTAGATATCTAACCTTACATCATCTCAAAATGCTTTTCAGTGTAGGTGTCTCTTTATCTTTTTTGCAAGAGATATTAGTTTAATTCACAATCTTTTGCAGGTACCAAAACCCTAGACTAAAGGTTTTGGCCAGTTATTTGTTAATAAAGAGGTTCTGCATCATAGGAGTGTGATATTGTCCATAAATTAGTGTATTTGGCAGTGTTGGTTGATTTTGAAAGAGAGCTTATGAGTACAAAGAGGAGTAAAATAATAAGATTGACCACTCTGTTCCCTTTCAAGTCTTATGTTGATCTTGCTTATTAATCACATCCTTTATGGCCCAATTAAGTGCTACATATTTTTGTGTAACAATGTTATTTTTCTATATTCTACATGAAGTATGCATCCTATATCGCATTAAATTAGAAATCTGGACGAGCATAAAGTCATTAGAGATTATGTATTTCTATTTCCAACAAGTGTTTCACAAACAATGATTGGTTGCATGCTCAGATCCTGCTTATTGCGACCGCGATCATAGTTGACAGGATTCTGCTCGAACTAGCTGCATATCCATTTAGATGTTAGCATAATAGAAAATATAATGCATAGATGGAGATATTTATTATTCTGGATACTGTTCTTTTGGGTAATCACCTGCAGCAAATTGACTTGCTTAATTCACATCGTATTTGATAATATAGACAATATAATAAGAAATATAAAATATTCTAAAAATATTATATTAAATTATCTTGTGCAATGCAGAAGCTTCCATGCAAGTATTTTTATAAAGAGGGGTCCTGCACTAGAATATGCATGCTGAGATTGATTTGTTTGGTTGTGTTCTTTGTGTAGCCTTTGGCACCACATCAATTCTGCGTCCTCTGTCGTATATGTTTTTGTTTTCTCCATCATTACTGCTGCATTGCTCTTTGTTAACATATAGAATCCAAGATCTCTTGGTTACTTTGCCCCTGATTACTTGTTTCAATGTACTTCAAGCCAACCATTTTTGTCAGTTATACTAGTATCCTTGCTCCTTTAAGTTGACGAAATAATTCTTTTTCTTCCTACAACATTGTTGTAGGTTTTCATCATTATCCATGTGGTTGCTCTTGCATATTACATCAAAGGAATCCTCTCACCGAAGATGTTTAAAGTAGCGGTTACTCTTGTTGTGTCTGTTGGACTGTAAGCTTCTTGTAAACTGTGATTAATATTATACTTTGAATCAGTGGTAAATAATAGAAGAGTGTGACTATAACTAAATGAACAAAAAAATCTGAATAGCTACAGATTTTACTTTTCATTTACATCTGCAGTTTCATTTTATCCAAACTTGTGTTTAGTGCATCTGTGCAAGGCTAACATATATAACAATCAAATATACCTGTTTCTCTGTGTATCAGGGTTGTCTGCTGTGCTGTGATAGCTGTTCTTGTGGCACTGGTAGCTTCTAGTCCGACAAAGGGATGGAGTGGACGAAGTTTAAGCTTGCTTGACCCGTACGCTTTTTTTTTTTAATTTTTAAATCCATAATTTTATTAATCATCTATAATGAAAGAATCCTGTTATTGGTCCTACAGATCTTGTAGGCACATGTGCCTACAGTAGCACAATCAATATATTTGAGTAGCAGGGTAACACATTTAGGATCACACTAGCAGCGTATCAATATTTGAGCACACAATACTATAGTAGCACATTGATACATCTAAATAGCACATGTGGATTAGAGTGGCAAAAAACTACTTTAGGCTCATGTTCCTACAAATCTATATGCAACCAAATTCTTTTCCAAATTGTAATGATGAAGTCAAGTGTAGCAAGACTAAAAACCAACAACTAAATATCCTTTAATCAGATAACCCAACCTCAAAATGGCCTGAACCCCGAAACCTATCTCTAGTCATCAAACATTAAACCCACCTTATATATAATTGGAAGTTCAATAAACTTTATAAATATTTTAAAAAATCTTTATATTAGAATAACTAAACCTTATATATAATTGGAAGTCCAATAAACTTTATAAATATTTTAAAAAATCTTTATATTAGAATAACTAAAACGTAAACATAAATGAGATTATAATTACTGAATTGAGAATAAAATATATATCATTCTGGGAAGGAGCGAAGCCTGAGTTAGGTTCTCATGGTTTCCCCACCCTGGACATCTGTGTCTTCTGATGGTCCAAAAATCCTCCCCAACAGGGTTGGTAAAGTGCCATCTGATATATACACGCTGATAATTAACGCATACATGATATTCACTGGAAATGTTGGACATGGGGCACTTGGAGCATGATAAACTAAATTTACTCAGATATAAATATTTTATATATAAAATAAGGTACACTTATTTTGGACGAATTATGACTTAAGTATAAGCCGTTAATAAGCCTTTTGTTGAAGAAATTAAGTCATACAGAAGTATTTCGATGAAAGATGTTTTTCCCCCATCTCTCTTTTACATCTATAATTTCTAATAACTTTTGTTTGCATATATTTTCTCTATTTCATCCACAGTTGTATTTCCTAAGTTTCTTGACATGTTTAAAGTAACATTATATCTCAAACCTTCTCTCAAATTGATCTTTTTTGTTTTGGTTTTGTTTTCATTTTCTGCCTCTCTCCTATGTTTCCAACTTTGAGACCTCCTTACTGATGCCTGCAATAAGGCTATTGTATTGTAATTTTTCTGGTACGAGTGTGATAAGCTGGAATGCCCAATAACAACTCATTATCCTTGTGTGGTTCAAGCAACTTGTCTATTTTTCCTCTCCCTCATTCTAGCTATATTTCCTTCCCTTATAATTATCTCTCCATTTATTTTAGGTTAGCTTGTAACATCTACTTTTAAATGTTTGGATTGTGCAGAACTTATGCAAGCAAGTACATACCAATCATTGCCAGTGTCAGTGAACATCAGCCACCTACTTGGCCGTCTTACTTTATGGACATTAATGTCTTGGCTTTCTTGGTTCCAGCCGGCATTATTGTATGTTGTCTTGATCAATGGATTCTGCTTGTTTTCCTTATTCCATATATGCTTTGAAATGTTAGTAATATATGTATGTTATTTTTATTCACACGTGTATTTGTTCTCTTTTAACGACCTATTCTTACATCATCTCAATACTTCCCAGGCATGCTTTCTTCCGCTATCTGATGCAAGCTCCTTTGTGGTCCTTTACATTGTCACATCAGTATATTTCTCCGGTGTGATGGTAAGCACAATATAAGTACAGCCATGTCATTATTGTTTTGTCTTCTATCGACTCTCAGTTCTTTGTCATTTTCTATAGGTGCGTCTGATGCTTGTACTTGCTCCAGCAGCATGCATAATGTCTGGGATTGCTCTTTCTGAAGCTTTTAGTGTTTTTACAAGATCAATCAAATTCCAGTTACCTGGCTTATCAGAAAACCCCCAGATTAACGTAAGTCAGTTGAGGACATGAGATAGCATACTGAATTTTAAAATTGAAGATGAGAAAATTATGAATTTAGTTATTAGATTATAATTTCATTTATGTCATTGACAATTAAGGCAGGAGATACTGGTACTGAACCACCTAGTGAGGTTATCCAAAGTGATGTTGTGAAAACTGAGAAAACTGATGAGCCAGCAAAGGAACGATCTTCAAAGAGAAACAAGAAGAAGGAAAAGGAGAATGTGGAAAAGGCTTCTAAGCCTTCTATAAAGTCAAAGATTGAGAAGCGGCTTCTGGTTTTACCTCTGGAGACGTCTATCATTGCTCTTCTCTTACTGGTGTTACTAGGTGCATTCTATGTTGTATGTACTCTTTCTCTGCTAAGTATCTACAGTACTCAATGATTACTGACACTTGCCAAAACTGAGCCACATTTATAATAATGTTTTCTTGCATGTTACTCCATATAAAACTTGGTGGTGGGAATACAAAATTTTAATTAATCATTTGGACGTAATTAGTAATACACTAATACTTGTCGCTAAGCAAGACATATGAAGTCTATAGATA
>CM025780.1:54199600-54213447 GCA_014636745.2 Centella asiatica
ATACACTAATACTTGTCGCTAAGCAAGACATATGAAGTCTATAGATAATTGATGAGACCTTTCTCTCTTTTAATGGGAAACAAATGAAAGTATTGTATAAAACAACATAGAAAATCAAACATGTTCTACAAGAAAAGACTATTATAGACTTTTCAGATATGTTTATTGCTCCAAGCAAAACTTTGAGGTAGCTTTCTATGTTCGAATTAGAAATACTTGTGTACGTATGGATTTACTTGCATTTATTGAAGCCACTCATTCATTGAATCAACAGTGTGCAGCACCTATTCATGAATTCACTTTTATTATTTAATTCTTGTAAATACTTTTGATCCCTACATATCTAAATCATGTATCTTCATTTAGGTTCATTGCGTCTGGGCAGCAGCAGAAGCATATTCAGCCCCTTCTATTGTGCTGACCTCTCATTCGCATGATGGTCTTCATGTCTTTGATGATTTTAGAGAGGCTTATGCATGGCTAAGTCACAATACAGATGTTGATGATAAAGTAAGTATATTTCACTTATAAATATATGTATGTGTGTAGCTGTCTGTACATAACATGTTTATTTCTACACTCTATTGCTGCTCTTGTAGTTATGTTATATTATCAGTGGGGTTGTCTTGTTGCGAAAATCATTACAGCGACGGTAATGGTGAGGTCTGCTTCACTTATTTCTTTAGTTCCCAGTCTTCAAACTTATTCTATTCTATCTTACCAGTAGTGTTATAAGAAGTTGGATGTTAGCTTTAGCAGATTTTAGTATAGGGTTATTGTCGTGGTGATTAATCTCTTTGTTTCGTTGTTCTGAAGAAAATGAAAAAGGATTGAACCCTGTTATTTCTATATACTAGTGTTCAAAATGTTTTGTTTTGTTTATTTTGTTTTTGTTTTTGGGATATTTGTTTAAAATGCTTTTGCCAGTTCATTCAAAAAAGTAGTTGGCCGACTCAGTGGATCGTCTACTCCTGTCTAATATTGACTGGCCTTTCTATTATATTGTTTGATAGTTAGCTGCTTATTGGCCAGTTAACTAGGTATTGACATGAGTTTTTCATATGGAACTAGTGTATCCTGAATTCCTGAGTTTGTTTCGCCTGGTAAAGAAGGTTACTAGAACAACTTTGGAAACACTTGTGCAGTAATAACAATCCCAATTCAGCTCAACTGTGCCTTTTATCTCAAAGTAATTGTTGTAGGCTAAAGTAAATCCCATATGCAAGTGCAAAAGAAGAATTTGCGGGTACAAGGAAATTTTGAATGGTTGGTTTCTGAACGTCTGGCAAATTTTGTGTTCCGAACCTACTATGAATATGCTTAGGAAGTCTAATTCAGAAATTAAATAGAAACTAGAGCCAAATTTTTTTTGCATGATCAGAGGACGAACTATTTCAAGATAGAGGGTTTGCTAATCACATTGTTTGGGATAATGGGTAATCATTGCAACACCTAAAAGCATATGATCGGATGCTCTGGACATGATCTCTCTTACTTATTCTGAGTCATGACTTTAGGAGTTTAGGGACTTTTGGCAGCCTCACTTTCTATGTTTCTTCTTTGGCTTTGCTTTAGAGATATCTTCTTTTAGCCTAGATTTCTCTATCCATTATCTTCCTATTTTTGAGAAGTCTTGTGTCAAGGTGATATAATGCATCGTTGTCACAGGATGTCCTCTTCTACAGGCTGTAATATCATAAAATCAGATTAAGAGCTTGAATCATGTGATTGCTTCTCCTAAGATATTGTGCAAGTTTCCCTCATCTGTACGTTTAAACTGTCATAGCAACTGTCACAGTAAACTGCACTGCAACAGTTCCCTATAACTATAATTATTAAACCAAAATATGACATTCTTATGTTAAACTTCTCTCAGGTTGCATCTTGGTGGGATTATGGTTATCAAACAACTGCTATGGCCAATAGGACTGTTATAGTTGACAATAATACCTGGAACAACACACATATTGCAACTGTAGGGACTGCAATGTCTTCTCCCGAAAAGGCAGCTTGGGAAATTTTTGACTCTTTGGATGTAAAATATGTACTTGTGGTCTTTGGAGGTTGGTACTCACTTCTCGAGCTTTTGGTTGGCTGTTATAATAACATAAAATAATATCAAAAACAGCTACATTCTAATCCAACTTAATTTTTCAGGTCTTGTTGGCTATCCAAGTGATGATATAAACAAGTTCCTATGGATGGTTCGTATAGGAGGTGGCGTATTCCCTCACATTAAGGAACCTGATTATCTGGTAATTTACTTGTGGTTCTAGATGTAAATTTCAAAGGTTTCATTCAGTGTTTGACTGTTTGGCACCTGATTTTCCTAACATTCTTGTTTTTATGAACTTTCATGTGATGACTAGAACATGAAAACATTTCTTAGATACTATCAGGAGGTTGTAGGTATTAAGTATTAGCAATATTTTGAAGTTTGGTAATCATAATTTCTATTGAAAGGAGAATTGCTCTAGAATCATGATATTTGCAAGGTAATACATGGAGAAAAAGACATTGCTTGATAATTTATCTTTGTACTCGATTACTTGATGTCTCTTCATGTTCTGAACATTCCATCACTTCTATTATTTAGTCACTTTTGATCATTGCTTTTAAATTAGCTTATTGTTTTTCATTGTTGAAAGTGGTGTCTATTCAAGTTACTAATTGTTGTGTCCAGCAATCTTGTTGTTTGCTTGAAATTATAGTGGGTAGAATTGTAATAAACGTCATCAAACAATGACAGCTAAATCTATGGCAATACTTTATTGTTCCCCTAGAATTTTTATGTTACATGGTTTTTGGATAGTTGGATGGAGTGCCCCAATGGATGTTGGTAGTTAGAAAATTCTGGCATCGGTAATTCTCATTTTTGCGATTCTATTTAAATACTGAAATGACGTGGCAAGCACCCATATGTCATCCATAGGTGAAGTGAAGAGCCCATGTAACCCTGTCACCATGTTTTATGAATTTTCTTTTTATCTTGGCTTGCATGATATAAATTATACCATCAGCTTGACCATTGGAAATTTCATATTTATGTTTTTCAAATATTTGTTGCTAACCCTTGCATTTTCTTTCTTAAAGAGAGATGGACAGTACCGGATTGATTCTCAGGCTACTCCGACCATGTTAAACTGCCTCATGTACAAACTATCATATTACAGGTATGTGGCTGCATGTAGGTTAAGATGTTTGTTTACATTAGGAGGTTGTGCTTCTTTGATTAGTCACGTCCCTAACTGAGAAATCTACATTCATCTTTTTATAAAGGTTTGCGCAGACAGATGGTGGAAAAGGTTTTGACAGGGTAAGGCGGACTGAAATTGGAAAGAAACATTTCAAACTAACTCATTTTGAAGAGGTAAGACAGGCACTGATAAAGACATTAATTCTGTGGGTTTCATGTTGTATGGAGCATTCTGTTGATTTATTATATAAGTTTCATGTTATTGAAAGACTTGCTCTTGTGAGTGAGATGAAGTAGTGACAAAAATTAACATGGTTACTGGTTAGTGATCATCACATACAGTGTAAGTTGATGCCCCTTGTTTCATGCTATAAATGGATACCCTGTGGCTGGAAATAAATAAAAATGGAGTTCAAGGATGTTCAAACCCAACTCATTTACCGCACAGGCCCTAATTTTGAAATTTGAACTCTTACTTGGTTTGTTTACATATTAAATGAACTTGAGCTGATCCTCTAATGAACTGATAGCATAGCTCCAGTCACTGCTTGTTTCATTTTCTTAAATAGATGCTCATATTTGTAAGTTCTGAAGGGTATCTAGATAACCCATAGGCCTTAAATTGCTCTGTTAAATTCTCGCTTTTAAAGTCCATTTCGTTTCTTTATTGGTATTTGTACATGTCTAGATATGTTTATTTACTGCTAAACGTTCGTCTACATGACTGGAACTTTAGGTTTTTACAACTCACCATTGGATGGTTCGGATATACAAGCTAAAACCTCCAAAGAACAGGATCCGTTCAATGACAAAGAAATCGAAATCGGTATAGTGTTTCCGTCATTATATTCTGCAGTTTATACTTCTAGCTTCTCTAACAGTGTCTCCTCTTCACTGGCAGAAAACTAGCTCGACAACAAGCTTGAAAAGAAGTAGAGCAAGAAAGAAAAATCCATGGCACTAGATGCATAATTTGTAGGCATTCATCTCAGGTCAGTTATCTGTAATAGATATAGATTTGTGTGCATGAGCCTCTTCAGAGGGATTCAGCCAGAAAAGGTAGTTACGTTTCTTACAGAAACCAAAATGCCAAATCCAAGATTTTGCAGTGTATTCCGATAATGTATTTTCTTTAGCGTTGTAACTTTTGACACATTCTGGAAGAGAAAAAATCAAACAGTTTTGAGCCAGTTTCTCTTTTTCAGAACTAGGTTTTTACTACTGTCAATCAAAATTCGTGATCTGCAGTATAAATGGATATCCTTAAATACTGGGTGCCGGATCTCACTCTCTCTCCCGCACCCATGACATCTGTCAAGACTTCTTTGATGAAATATGTCGGATAGCAAGTAGAGTAAAAATTATACTCCCTATATCAATTGTTTGGTTCTGGTTACTATTATTTTTGTTTAAATATGATTTATCCATTTATAATTATTATTATTTTAATCTTTGACATGATAATTGTTTTTATTATAGAATGAAATAATTTCCATTATTTATATACGAGGCCAACAGAAAAATTAACAATGCAATGTGTTAACAGTGGAAATAGGTTTAGCACAAGAAGGAATAGTTAAAACTACAAAGCTTAACTATTCGAATGAATTTTGTCATGTTCGGTCTTAAGTTCCTAAGCCAGGCGAGGTGACCAACATTTTTGGCTGGTTTTACACGTAAAAAAGAAAAAAATAAATATTCATCAAGCCAATTGGGCACAAACATGATCGAGTCCCGTTGATTCATTCGCCAACCCAATTTTTATAAAATGATGAGTCGATTTTAAGAAAAGTTCTTTTTAGATTGTAGCTTAAATGGGATTACAACAAATTATCTTGAATCTTTGTTTTATTAATTAATGTAATGATTGTTAAAACAGGATATGATACTACTGTACACCTAAAATATTAATGGTGCTACTTAAAGTAACTTTAAAGTTACCGTGTATATATATATATATATACACACACTATAATTTGAAATACACTTTCATGTCCGAGACGTTTTCAGTATACATTTCAAAAAACAAAACACTCGATACCCTTGATTGCTCCAGCCACACGGAAACAAAAGGGAAAGAAAGAAAAAAAGAAAAAGGAAAACACACTTGTCAATTATATTTACATGTAATAAAAACCCTCAATGCCGCTTGTTGTTTCGTACAGTCGACGACCTCATAAACAAAGAAAGTAGCTCCAGAACATGAAGAAAAGTAGTATTACTAGCTATAGACTATAGTCATCTTTTCTTTCCAGGCTTCTCGTGTCACCTTTTAACCATTACAACCATAAACATTGTATACAGTAGCTGTATTCTGTGTTTCAAAAGCCTTTGGAGCCGAGGGTACTATGATAACCGCAAGTGTAATGTAAAGTTAGTCTCAAAGGCCTCTGGTTATAATTTCTTCGGCAAATTGTATGTCTTTTTAAGAAAGTTTGAGGCCAACTTATCATTCCGATGACACAAAATTCGCAAAATTGTGTTAGGTTCAGTAGGATTCCACTTACCAGAAGTTGGAGGTAATGGGAGCCTGGATTTAGCAGAACCACCATACTCATCCAACATCGAGCATTTGAATTGTTCAATAAGAGTTTCAGTGTCAGCACGGAATAGAGGGAGAATGCACCTCACGGTGGTTGCAAATTTATCTATCAGTTCAGCTGGCAATCCATCTCCGCCAGACCAGAACAGATCGGTAAGAAGCTTAAAGTCATCCTCAATCATTGTAGAATCCTCTATGGTAAAAGCTCGAAAAGGTCCTCCAGCAAGCAAAACCAGCAAAAACCCATCTAAGGAAGCTTTCAGTACATCAGTAATTAGGCGTGTCCGGACTCTATCATGAACTGTGGAGGATATAATCTCTAAATATTGCTCTAACTCCTGAAGAAAGGGTAGTATCCTGGAAGAAGAAATGTCCCCCATATATAGACCATTATAAAAGACATGACTTAAATCTTGAAATATGACCTTGTATGCCGTTGCCACACAGAGTTGCTGGACACCTTCCAATGAAGTAGTTTGTGAAAGCTCAAACTTTTTGCCCATAACATTATTCACGTGGTTGGATTCAATACCTCTCAAATGAGCAATCGTCTTCTTTTCCAGAAGATCCAAACTTTTCCGAATGTGGTGCAGAGTATTTATACGGACACATAACTGCGGAACACCGGAGTAGTCATCCCCATTTGCAATCCCAACTTGAGATTTCATCCTCTGAGCTAATCTATCTTTCTTTTTGAAGACACCGGGGACTTTTGAGCCAACAGTGCATCTGGTCAAAGGAGGCATTGCTGGAATAAAATCACTCCGAGATCCTGCAGATCACACGAGATTTGGTTACTGAGTACAGAGGAACCACTGGATCAGATGAATTGACAGCAAGTTCGTTTACTATATAAATCTTTACCACAATCAGATTTTGCATTTAGTATGTATTGTTGAAGGCATCTATCAAGGCTGCTCAGCATGTCGGGTAGTAATGCAGGATGTCTTGGTATTGGCAACATAAAGAATGCCTCCAAAGTTTCGTCTATTATTCGTAGAACCTCTACGGATGATGGAGCAAGTTGTTCTTTGTTTGCACGAGGGTTCCACACCTGTAAAGAAAATATTGATATTTTTGATGAATGAATTTAATCGTAATAAGTTATATATCCTCATGCAAAATATATGACAAATAAATAACTTCAGTAAACTCATATATTTAGTTCTACTTTAACTGAACCTTGACTACACAGATGCCCTTGTGTTGACATCATAATCTCAGGCACTACTAGAAATAACTACTTATCAGACAAGAGAAAGAACATAACTGCTGCAGGATATGTTAGTAGTTAGGAAAGACTTGAACTACAATCACATAAAGAACCAGTTCTAAGGCAATAAAAGACAAGAAAGAGATAAATGACAAACGCGAAGTTAATCAGAATTTATTGATGTAATTTCTCATGCATGAACTAGTTCATCCTTGCAAAAATGGCAGTTTAGTGATGTAAATGATTTCAATGGGCCAGAGATTTTTCAAGATCCATGAATCACATTGGATTAGCTCTTACCAATAACAAAGCTATATCAGTAGGATTGTGATTAGATCCTGATGCCAGTTGACAAAATTCATAATAATTGTAACAGCAATCCAGCAAACCAAAAGCTGTACTAGGAAGCTAACCAAGCACAAAGAAACAAGAAAACAAAAAATAAAACTAATGAAATATTCAAGTACCTCTTGTCGTAAACTCCTGTCAATCCTTTCCATAAGTCCATCCAATCGTGTCCTTATCCATGATTTCACTAAGTTTAAGATCACACCTTCAGCCTCATAAGGAATCATCTCCTGAATTATAGATTTTCCACCATCATCACTGTCCACCGAATCTTCAACTGCAATTTGAACTAGATCCTTTTCTAACTTGTCAGCAGATATTAACACTTGTATACTATCAGGAGTGAGCTCAATATTACCAGAAACAAATCGCTTTAACTCATTTCCATAACATGCATGTAGAGTGGCCACAACTACACCCATGGCAAGAGGGTGCCATCTCTTCAGTATTGGACTGTATATTTCCTTCTCATTGTAAACCAAATCAGTAATGTCTTGTGCGAGAACAGAAAGGACAGGAAGAGGATTTTGCTTCTGTTTAGTTGACCGCAGGCTTGAATATATATTCTCCCTTTCCTGTGTGAATGTAGATCAAACAAAAATTAGGACTCATGTTTGTGGCACAGCAGAGTAAGAAAGCTTGCTGCTTTATCCTATAGGAGCTAGAATGTTCTGCAAATTTTAGTTTTTATTTCTAAATAAATAGTACTCTAAGAAATGATCTTGGATTATTTTAACTTAGAGAAGAGAACCATAAGCCATAGAATGTTGATAAAATATGACGGAGATCAAATCATATTGACATAGATAAAAATTTAAAGGCATGGCATTTGCATGTGAAAAAAAACCAATATTCTAATCTACACAGAGCTTTTGCAGTATGAATTGAAAAAACCAATATTCTAATCTACACAGAGCTTTTGCAGTATGAATTGATTATGACCACCGAAAAGAACTTCCTGTTGAATATATATTTAACCTTTGAGTATCAAAATCAGGACTTTGATAATTGATTATTAACGTAAGATTATGTTCGTTAATGTGTTCTACCAGTCTAACAAAGCGGAAATGCTAAATTGAAAACTTGCCTTTGAGAAAGCATTGCGCACTGACGATCTAATGTAACTGTCAACTTTTGCACGTGCAATGTCAACGTCTTTCCTCTTCTTACGATACTCAGATGATATATCTTCCACCAATATTTTGGATGCTGATACGCTGAGGGATAGGACACATTGCATTACATCGATATTACCCCTGTAAAAATTGTCATGATAAACATTGAGTTTTTTATCTGCCCAACTCAATATTGTGCTCAATGTGGAACTCAACATCTTGGAGTAAGCAGGATCCTTGGTTGCCTTTGCATCCTTTTCAACATCCAGCAATAAATTATCGGCAGCAAATAGTAGGCTGTTTTCAACTTGACCAGTGGTAATATAGCAATGAAATAAGACCCATGAAAAGCTTAGATTATGAAACGTTTGGTTTATACCAAGAATAACCCAAGTCTTTTTTATGAGCTCTAATACCTCATCCACCTCTTCAATAACAGATGTAGAATCGTTTACATCAAAGCAAGCTTCTAGAAGTATTTGGTAGAGCCGGAGATTCAAAGGAACCCCATCTGCCCAATGGCATGTCTCGGAGATAGACCCGTCACATGATCTGCAAGCAAGTTGCATGACAATGTTCCGAAGGACCTGCATTGCTTCACTGTACTTTCCAGTCTCAATGGGTTTCTTTAAGGCCCCACGTATGATCTGCCGAAGTTGTTGACAAGCAGTATCATTCTTATCCAGAGGCTGGTAAGGATGCTGGATAAGCCCAGCTTCAAGTACCTTTACAATCCTACGTTGCCATGCTTCGTAATCTTTTTGACTAGGAAAATCTAAAGACTTAAACTGCTGTAATAGCTCTAATGGTAGAACAAAAGTCTCAATGCGCCTTCCAAGCTGAAATCAAAAGTTATAATGCAATCCTTAATTAAGAAATTGTGTGAAAATTCTTACACCTACAGCCTGCTACGTAACCAATGTACTGCCATATATGTGAATTCTCAAACTTCATAGTCTACGGGAAGCTATTTCCATGCATTCTCAGAGTGCATTCTAGTCATTAATTCAAGCAAAACAAGTATCCTTTAATGGAATTTTAAATAATAACATATTCTCAAAAAATACTACTAAAAATTTCGCTGTTGCTCAGAGAAATTCCTAAAGGAAAAAAAATAAAAATTGATCCAGACAGCAAACAGGAGAGGAAATTAATCCCTAAATGTAATACACCAAAACTTGAGTGCTCAAACAATGTATGTGAAATTACCCAAAATAACACTTCAACCAATAATATCGAGCGTAATGTAAATGTGTGCAAAACAACTGAATAAAAAAAATTAAGCGGAAAAAAAAAACTTAAAACGATTCAATTTTTGTACCCCATAAACATTTGAAGAGATATGAACCATAACTTCTGCTTTCTCTAAGGAGACAAAATAAATTAATATATATAAGAACGCTTAAATTCTAAGGCCGTTACCGAAAAAAAATTAAAAATTAAAAAACAACAACAATAACAGCAACAAACAAAATCAAAAAACAAAAACTTAAGTTCTAAGGATTTGCCCCAAAACAAACAAACACCAAGAACATAAAACTTAAAACTAAAAATAAAAAAATTACCTGACCAGCAGCAATTCTCAACAAGGCACGTCTAACCCTAGAATCAATTTGCTCAGAAACCCTCATCTGAACCCTCATCAATTCCCCCACTGTCACTCCCCTTTTCCCGTTTTCCACCCCCTTCGACGTCGATTTCAATCCCAAGGCCTTCTTCACCTTGCTCGCCGCCGTCGCCGTCAGTGACCTCTGCAGCGACGGCGCCGACGAGATCGACGGCTGCCTCTCGGTGGTCCTCTCCGATGAAGAAACAAAAGTCAGTGGCCTGCCCCCACCGGAGCTCCGGCAGGCCCCGATTAGGATCTCGTAGGCGGTTTCTCGGAGCTCCGAATCCGAAAGTTCCACACCCAATTCCCCAAAAGGGGTAGTGAGATCAGTATCACCAGTGACTACCATGGTGTTATTAGCCTAATTATTAACTTTACGTAGTGGGATTTTGCAGCTTTTGTTTATAATGCTCAGTTTCTTGATATAGGAGTATATGACATTGTTTACAAATAAATAAAATAAAATAAATATATGTATATAATTATATAGTAGAAATCTTGAAAAGCTACAAAAATATTGCATTTTTAGTGTGGGAAGAAGTGAATTTTATGTGGGTTTGTAGCCTTTTTCATTGTTTATGACACAGTTGGGTAAAAATTATTGCTTGAGTTTAAAGGAATGAATGAAGGTACCGTTTCGTTATATGGTTACATGTATAGAAGGAGGAGGAGGAGGAGAGAGAGAAGGTGTTCGAAAATTTGAATACGGTGCTCCTACACGCAACTGGAGTTTGTTGGTTTGTGTGCGCTGTAGGGAAGATTTGGGGAGAGTTCGACAACACAAAGGAATAATAAATTGATTAATCTTGTTATATTTCTTGCGAATTCGAAGTGTATTAATTTTCGAAAACATAATTTAATTTTGAAATTGACAAGGAATAATTTTATGCTTAGTATTACTTTATCAAAGTTTGCAATAGAGTATAAAACTATATTAGATATTAGACATGCAATTTGTAAGCAGGTTAATTTCAATTATCGATTAATTATGTTATATATCATTCTTCTATAATTTCAATCATAGATTAGATTATCGTCTAATTATGTTGTATATAATTATTATTATATTATAATTACTTATTTTTATATTGATTGTATATGATTTTGACTTAGATTTGGATTAGATGTATCTTTGGCATAGTTATTAGAATTAGATTGGATATCGAGTTAGTCGAGATACTGGTTCAGTGGTTTAGTAGTTCAATCAATTGAATCAGTCGTTAAATCGATTGTGCCCGTGGTTAAATCGTTTGAGCAGAATTTTTATTATTATATATATGAAAATAATTTTATATAATTAAAATTTAGTTTTTCTCTACCAAAATTAAATCATAACTATGTTTAAAATATATATATGAGCCTAAAAAGTAATTTTTATAATTATTTACTACACAAAATTAATTAGTACTAAAATCAACAAGATAAGATAAACTAATTTTTACTATTATTATTTACTCATTCTAAAAATTTTATGGTTTAAACCTTAATTCTTTTTTTAATGAATATATAGTAACGTTAATAAGTGTATTGCATATTTAATTTTGTTATAGAGTGAAAAATATGAATAATAATATTAAAAAAAGTCATTTGAGTCATTTTAAAAATTTTAAAAAGTTTAGTCCGATTTTTTGAATAACCCATCCAATTCACTGATTTTAAAAAAATCATTTGGTTTATATAGTTCGCTCCGATATTTTTGCTTATCTTGTATTTTCTATGAATTTGACCGATATAGACACCGGTTCCTGGTTCAACTGATCAAATCCGATTTTTATAAGTATGATTTTTAGCTTAATTTTAGAATATAATTGAAAATATAATATCCAAATCTAATTTAAATTATGACGATTAATTACAAGGTACTGATGAATTAATTGAGTTGGAGCGAGTTAGTTGAGTCAAATATCCGGTCGAAATCTCTTTTAATCGGCATTGTTGAAATAATATATAATTATAAAAATATATAAATTTTGGTTCTCGATTATAACCATATAATTTACATTATCGAAATCTAAAATTTAAATTAAAATAAATAGGCCATAATATACTCACATATTTTATTTTCAAATTTAATTTTGAAATATTAATTCTTGGTGGAAAACCTCATTAGATTCTTATCCAAGCATAGAGTAAGAAACAAGAAAAGCAATTTTCAGGTGACACACCCAAAAGGAAAAAAGGGGAAAAAGTACATTTTTTTTTTTTGTTAAATTGGGAAGAAAAAGTACATATTCATAGTGCAATAGAAGCTTGTTAGATTTATTTTATTTTAAGTTTTTATTCTAGGGGCGGTGATTCATGAATCATATCCGCTGATAACGCAAGGAGAATTATTCTTACTTGTAATAAACTAGATTATATAGTGGGCAGGACCAGTTCTCCACAATTTCTGCCACCATTATTTCCCCAATCTATAATTATTTTTCTCTTGTTAAATGTGTTTTGTTAGTTTTTAGGTGGATAGAAAATAATTTAATCCGATTGTTTTGCAGCTAGCTTACTTTGAATTACTCCCTTTATCTTTAAAAGTGTCTTAAAGACACACAAAATATTATCCTAAGTATAATTTTCTTTTAAAAAAATCAAGTATACCGTTTTTTTATAATTTGATCGATTTGAATAATCTTCTTTATCAATCCCATCTTAACCTAGCACGACCCGTATATATTTTCTTTCTTACTTTAAATAGCACATCTCAATTTTTCTTTAATTCTAAATCACATTTAAAAATCATATCAAATGTAAAAAAAAGATAAATATACTTTTCTTTCTTCTTAATTTAATGTTTGTATATTCTTTGAACACCCTAAAGACGAAAAGAATGACATGCTTATATATTAAAATTTTCTTATATTTACAAAAAAAGAAGAAAAGAAGAAGAAATTGTTAGGGAATATCAATTTTCTATTATATATAATATTATTGTTTAAAAATTCACATATAATTTTTTCATTTAATTACCGTTTGGTTTGATTTTGACAATTATCTAGTATTGTTAAGAATTCCAAATCTATTAAGATGAGGGTGAAGGATTTGAACTCTGTCCATAACCGTAAGGTAGTGGTGGGCCTTCACAAGGAACTAATGCTCCGACTCGACTCTCGTAAATTTTAAGAAGATACAACTCGAGAACATATGATATATATTAATATAGTTTGAAAAGTTTGTGATTTATAAGAATGTAGAACTCCGGAATCTACCAACGAAAATATAATGACGATGATGCATGATTTTATTTATTTATTTGGTTATGGAGGTTGTTGTAAAGCACTCGTGCACACACTCACACATTTATTAATTAATTTGTAAAATTTTTTATTAACATATAATATTTGAATTTTTTTTTTGTTACATATGAAATCGTTGTTTAAATACTCACGCATATATTTACACACTCATCAACTAATTTACAAAATTTTTTATTATATATGACCCCCTTCCTTTACAAAAGAAATTGCCCATGGCCAAGTCAGGGTTTGAAGAGTTTGTGATTTTTAAGAATGTAGAACTCCGGAATCTACCAACGAAAATATAATGATGACGACGATACATATATATGATGCATGATTTTATTTATTTATTTGGATAGGAGATTGTTGTCTAAGTATTCATGCACACACTCATTAATTAATTTGTAAAATTTTTTTATTAACATATAATGTTCGAATTTTTTTTTTGTTACATATGAAATCATTGTCTAAATACTCATGCATATACTTACGGACTCATCAATTAATTTACAGAATTTTTTATTAACTTATAATCTTCTAAATATGACCCCTTCCTCTACAAAAGAAATTGCCCGTGGCCAAGTCAGGCATGAT
>CM025780.1:54213457-54309669 GCA_014636745.2 Centella asiatica
AATCCTTCATTATTAATTTATGTTATAGTGTACTTAAGTGAACACCATATCATTATTGTACAAGCTGCTATTATAAGTTCTATCAATATTATTAAATTTTATGTTCTCATTATTTTTACGTGTTAGTGTCCGTCGAATTGTCAGCTTTTAATTTAGTCTTTTATTGATATGATACACCAACTAAGAATAAACAGTCCTTATTAGTTCAAATGATGTTCACCAACCATATATAGTAATACTACCTCGACCAGAAAAATGAATTTAAAAAAAAAAAAGAAATAAAGAATTAGGCTGACTAAAGTGAGAAACATGTGCCAACAAAGCAAAGCCTAATAATTAATCATCATAAAAGGCGTGCGTAGCTGGAATACTATTTTTCTATTTACTATCGTTCAGTTGGACCTGTTTGTTTGGATCATCATAAAGCTTCAAATTATTCCCCCTATTTTTTTTAGTTAGTAATATAGAGTACCGAAAGCAAGATTTTATTAAAATGCAACACAAAAAATTCTGAAAGAAAAATTTAAAAACTCTACAAAGTAATTGTTAATGGTGTACGAGTGCATCCATAAATATCTAGCAGTGACTTTCTATGGATAATGCTAAAATGTTTTTTTGTTTTGTTTTTGAATGAGAGAGAGTAGAATATGTATCAGGATTTATATTTGGAATTGCTTCTTCCAATTTGTTGATCTCAATTCCGAAAATAGTCAAGTAAATTTGCTGTGGGGAATTATGCCCATTTGAACTAGTTTATTTAACACTTGATTTAATTTGATTAGTACAGTATTTAAAAATTCAGGGTGAATTTGTGCATAGTCAAAACCGAGTTGTAACTCAATGAAACTCATTCCGTAAACAAGTTAAATAAATTTGATTCCATTTCTCGACAAGTTCAAGTTAAGGTCGATCGAAACTCGAGTTAATTTGACTCGTTTTCAAGGCCCAACTTCTGGTTCTATATAGCAAATTCAAGTTTGGCTCTTCCGTTCTGAAATTTGTTCTCCAACGCCACAACATTTTATGATGAATTACATTCACTAATATTTTGGGCCATTTGCCTTTTGGGCCTTGTCCTATCAATTTTAACAGTTCACTAGAAAGTCCAAGATTCATGAGTGGAGAGGAATAAATGCCCCGTTTGGTAATTTTAACCCCCCCCCCCCCCCTCCCCCCCACAAATATATATATATTTCTTTTCAAGAAAATTTTATTCTAAAGCACATGTTCTTTTCTTGTATAAACCCACGGTCACTTTCATAGAATTATCTATTCCAACTTACTGCTAAATTTTGGGTACCGGTAGGACAAGAATTTTCCTATATATATATTTTAAAATTTTGGTTACTTTATGGTTGAGAAATTTTAATATAGGCCAAATTGGGTATATACCCCTCTAAACCTTGCTTATTAGGTATTTACCTATACAAACATTAAATTATAGTATTTACCCATGAGTTCTTTGTTTCCTTATATATTTGTCCAAAAAAATTATTTTTAATCAATAAAAATAGATTTCACTTAATAAAAAAATATATTAATTTGGAATGACAGATTTACCCTTCATTTGTTTCCCTCCAAATGAAGTATATCCTTTCTAAACCTTACTTGTTTCCCTCATTCAAGAATTTATATGCTTATATAAAAACACAACTCAACATAAATGACACTGAAATATACGACAATCATTAAATAAAAAAGACCTGGTATGATTAAAAGGATGTTGCTTAACTCACATTTTCAAAATCAGTTCCAAAGTTCAACATAATTCTACTTAAGACAATAGTTAATATATCCTATTGGAATATGGAGCAACTATCCAATTGAGCATCAGCACATTCCAAACAAAAGTCACCGATAAGTTTGCAGCTATCAATTTGTTGCTCAACCTAACCAAAATAGAAACTGTAGCTATAATTTATCTTCTTGAAGAATTTTGAAGATACTTGCTGGACATGCTTTCTTCTTTGATTGGTTATTGCCTTTGCCTCTACCCTTAACAAAAAAGATCAAATATTAGAGACAGTAAATAATCACAATAGACAGTAAGTTTACTAGAAAATCAGATCACCTTTTAGTCTTCATGCCTTGCATCGTGGCCACTTCATGATCACCTTCGCTGCCTTGTGACTGAACCTCATTCTTACAGGTGCTCCTATGATGACCATATTGGCCACACCGTGTACACTTATGAGATTTCTTCTTTGGTTCGTCAGAGGACTTAATTCGACTCTTGCGAGGTCTACCTGGAGGGCGTTTCAATATTGGGGGAAGCATCATATAATCCAATTCATGTCTCATCCACTCATTTTTGCTCGGCATTGGAGCTATGGCTAACAAATTAGCTGCTTTAAACTGGGCCACTGTAAAGTAGGAATCAACATAATTTTCCCACTTAACATTCCTAATTGTAGCAATAAATGCTGCTGCATGGGCACATGGTGTTCCTTTCACTTGCCACGCCCTACAAGTACATGTTTTCTCCTCTAAGTTCACAGCCCACCTCACTCCATCTTTATGTATTTCAGCACGATAGTCCATACTTATACGCACATCGTATTCATGCAAAGCCTAAAACAAAATATAAATTACTAGTCAGAGCTTCAAATTTTATTTTGTTAGAAGAGTTATGTTCATTTGAGTAGAATCTTAGAATTATTGAGATAGTTAAAATACCCGAGAAATTTGTTTTATGTCGTCTGCCACCTTAGGTACCAACAGGCCTTTCCAAGTACTTGCAATCGTTCTTCAAAATTTTCCATTATCTTTTGCCTTATGGAATCAATCAAATCTACAGTTGGCTTGTTCCTTTCTTCATTTATCCATGAGTTGAATGTTTCGGCAAGATTGTTGGTGACATAATCACATTTTGATGTTGTCCCAAATTGACTTCTACTCCATAACTTATTATGCTCAGTATTCAGATAGTAAATGATTGCCGAACTTATATTCTTCATCTCAGCAATGAGAGCTTCGAAATGGGCTGGAGAGTAAGTTCGTGCAGCTCCCCAAAGTCCAAACTTGAAAATATCTCCATGATAATGCTTCTTAAAGTTGCTAAAGAGATGCCTCATGCATTCTCTATGCTCTGCCGATGGATAGACCTTTGCAAGAGCATTTTGTAATCCCTTCTGCATGTCAGTAGATATAACAAGTCCATGTGGCATTTCAATTGATTTGTACAATTGCCTTAAAAACCATTCCCATGAATCTTCATTTTCACCTTCCATAATGGCAAAGGCAATCGGAAACATCTAATTGTTTCCATCAATTGCCGTGGCAGCGACTAGCACTCCTTTCCACTTGCCTTTCAAATAACAAGCATCAAGGCTTATGTAAGGTCTACAACCATTCAGAAATCCACTTATGCAAGCCCCAAGTGAAACAGAAAATCGTTGAAAGTGTCGTTTTTCTCCTTCTTCGGGTTCTGTTATGAATTCCACAACACTTCCTGGATTTGTTTTTAGTATCTCCTCCTTGAAGGCACCTACTTGGATGAAAGAATCCTTCCATTTTCCATATATCTCTTCTATTGCCAATTCTTTTCCTGCCCAAACCCTATTATATGGTATCGAAATGCCAAACTTTGTTTCTAACCTCGTTTGCAAGCATTTTGCTGGTATATCTCCCTCCTTCTTCAAATCATTGATAATTTGATCTGCTACCCATCCTTGTGTTGCATGCTTATTGCCTCGCTTATTGATTCCACAACATGTGTGCTTTGGTTGAATTGTCTTCACAACAAAAGTTACTCCATCCTCCCCAACTGATGCATGAATCCTCCATCTACAATCACGGTTTAAACAAGTTGCAGTCACCCGTGTTGGATCACTCTTTTCCAAATCATATTCAAAATCCTTACAAATCGCATGATGATTGAGAGCCCTCCTAAAAGCTACAACATCTGGAAATTTTGCAACTACTTCCATTTTGGGGTTCTCCTTATCATATGAATAGAATTCACCCTCAAAATCTAAATCTTTGTCAATCTCACCTTCATCCTCAGTATCACTATGACGGTTGTGATAACTTATCTCGCTATGACAATAATCTGACCCTTCTTCATGATTTTCAGTTTCTTCATTTTCAACCTCCAGACCTTCAACTACATGCCTTGGATTAGCACCATCCTCTACAGCAACAATCTTTTCAGTTGTGGCATATACCATTACTTTCTTCTCCTCATGCATAGAAAGCATCAATTCAAAACCTTCATCATTTGCCAACCGAATGAAAGACTGATTACTAGCACACTTGTCCATGAAGAACAACAAAATTTCATGATCTTCATCTTCATCTGAAGGATAGAAGGTGGCCACTTTTTTAAAAAATTCAGTATAACCATAAGTTTGTTTGTCGAAATATACAGTTCGTTGTCTACCGAAACAATATTTCTTTTTTGCGCCATTTCTGATTGATTTGAAACATCCACCATACTTTACAATTAGTTTGAAGCAAGATTCCTTCTTGAAATTAAAATAGCAATTTTGTAAGTTAATACAACTCTATAATGGATTAGGATGATTACAAAATTTGGTTTGCATTATAGTAACATTCTCACGAAATAGAGTCAAGGCTAGATTATAAAATAAAAAAATACTTAAGATCAATCATTCCATGTCAAAGAGTGAGTAGTGCACACAGTTTGTAACTTATATACATGTATTTTTATAAATCGAACAGTAAAAGTATAAGTGTCCGAGTGTTCTGTAAAAAAAAAAAAAAATGAAGACGAAAGGTCAGGCCAGGTTACTGTTAAGATACAAATCAATCACACATATATAACTTAATTGTTATATATAGCTAGTGAAAAGTAAATGCATAAATTAACTAAAGATACAAATCACACATATATTTGGTACCTCAAATGATCGAGACCAATTTCTTTTTCCTTTCTTCTTGTTTTCAATTTCTGTCGTGATGACCCATCTTCCATAGCAACTTCACTTGTGTGATTTGGTTGGTGAATGATAAATGATGAAAAGTAATCACTGTTAAGATTGTCTTCTTCTTCCATCATGAGGGTTTGAGAAATTTGGGAAGAGTGGCTGGGAAGAATAGAGAGTTGATTGGATTTCTTGGAGAGAGAATGTTCCTTGCAAAAGAAAGGATATTTCATTTCATGTGGCGGGAAAGACACAGGTAAATCCTTTATTTGGAGGGAAACAAATGAAGGATAATATGTCATTCCAAATTAATAGTTTTTTTTATTAAGTGAAATATGTTTTTATTGATTAAAAATAATTTTTTTGGGCAAATATATAAGGGAACAAAGAACTTATGGGTAAATATCATAATTTAATGTTTGTATGAGTAAATACTTAATAAGTAAAGTTTAGAAGGGTATATATCCAATTTGACATTTAATATAATAGCATCAGTCAAATGTTTGTACAAGGTTTGAATTTACATTATTGGTGTCGCTACTTGGAGCAGACTTGATCAATGAAATGTTCTCTAGGCTTTTAGCCCCTTCCCTAACCAAAAAAAGAAAAAGAAAAAAAGGACAGATGAACCTAGTGAATGTAGTCCGTTTTCATATGGACTATTTTACACGCTTACAGTGCCCCAAACTGAAACCAGTCCATTTTATAACGTTCATATCATGAATAATTTAATAAGAACCAAAAAGTTGGCCTTGTGCGTCACAAAACAAAATCAAAATAATAGCTAAAACAGAAAATTTGCAGTACAAATGATGCATAATGTTTGAAGTTATTAATATAAACCCAAAAAATCTTGCAATTTTGGAAATTAGCAATTATTCCTTTAATGTGTAAGCGTGTATCAACCCAGATGAAGCTCGAATATAATAAAATGACTATTTAAATTTTGAATTGAAATGATACAATTTCACAATATTTAAAACAAATAAAATTTGCTAAAAAAGTTAGCTCAGATGATAAAATTCGACAAATATTTTCATTATGTTGAAATTTTAAGTCTTGTTAGTCTTTTTTTTTTTTTTGTATTTAATCAAAATGAGTCATCATATTATTTATAATCATTTTTTGAATGAAGTTGAAAATCGATAAAAATATAAATATTTATTATTTTTTTTAAAAAAAGGGGGCCGGAGGTTTTTTTTTTAATCGCTTTCATTTCCATTCATTTTCTCTCTCTCTCTCTCTCTCTCTCTTCGATTATTCATTGCTTACTTTCAAATGAAGCTGACACCTGTAGATCTACTTGTGCTTTTTCGGGGGCTTGTACGAGAGGCAGGGTCTGGAATTGCATGAAAAGGCAGCCTCCCCAAAGGGACATGAATTGAAACATATTAATTGATGTGTCAATATGTTTGCAATTAAATGAGACGAGTTTCTCTTCACATGCAATCATTTTCCCCAAGACAACAGCTACATCTTCCCCTTTTTATCGGTTAAGCTTCGTATCGCACTATCTTGTCTTTTTTAGATTTATTTTTGATTTTTTAAATCCCCTTATTTAATTTCAAAATTTATGTAATTGGTAATAATTTAGAATGTAATTGTGATGTGATCAACAATTTTTTGTTATAAACTATAATATTTTAATAATTAACGTAACTAAAATCCATTTTATATATGCGATCTTACCCTTGATTAAACCTAATTTTACTGTCACAAATGAATTAACATGACTGATGAGGACGTCAAGCTACCTTTCCCCATGATTGGGAGGAGTTCTCTCATCAACCAAAAGAATAACGTGATGCATTTATAATAGCCTCTTTTTGAACTGTAAGGGTATGTTTTTTTACAAGTTTTTGTTGGTTAAAAGTTATTTTTTAGTGAAAAAATTATTTTGGAGTATTTGTTTTCAACTTTTTTTATTATTTAACTTTTAATTTTTAGTAATAATCAAAGAAGTAAGAAATTCTTGTTTTTTAAAAAGTTGAATTTTAACTTTTATGGAGAAGTAGGTTTAACCAAATATAAAGACAATACTACCCTTGAACAAAAAAAAATATTTTATTTGGTAGTGTCCATTTTAATAATTTTACATTTTATTTTAACCAAAAAGTCATTCTCAACAAAACACTTTTTACTGAACTTCTGACTTTAACTAAAAATTAATACCAAACACTTTTTAACTTAAATTTCTTTTAACTTGTAATTTTTAGTCATAAATTAAATTTTAACTAAAAATCATAATAAAAAGGTAGGAAAAGAATTGCCCTAAATCATCCTCAGAAGTCAGAAGTCGTTTTTGTATAAATCAATTTCCAACCGCTAACTATTTATCATGAGACTTAAAATTATCTTCCACATAAAAAGTTCTTGTAAATTATTTGATGTTCCAAACAATCTAATCAATTAATTAGTCGAAGTATTAATCCTTATCTAGATGTTAAGTATTACTTTTTTTTAATTGTCTAGAGCTGCCTATATCTTTTATAATACGTCAAACCTCCATTTTCTTTTCTGGGATTAAAAATAAGCCTCAGTTTTAAGTTATGCTATAGAAAGTAATAATTTTTTAATAATTATATATAACTACATTTACTATTAGAATTTTGAGAAAATGTGACCGATTCAAATAGTAAATTAACTAAGTTGTCACAAATGTGTACGTTTTGTGATTGTTGGTTTGTCATAAATCATAATTATGTGAGTTCCATTCTAATTTGTGATATGTTAAATTATGACGGATCATATTTGTGACCAAATCGGTCACAGTTGAAGCTAAAATCAGTTAGAATATCTCAAAATTCTAGTAGTGATTAAAATTTTACAATAAGGGAGAAAGAAATTGTTTGCCCCACAAGATGGTTTGTAAAAGAGGAGGGTTTGAATACAAACCACAAAATTCTTTCAAATTTTGTGAGTTTAGTAAATATACTGTATAACAAGTTGCGAAAATGAAAGAATACAATATATCACAAGTGTTTCTAAACTTTTATAAAAGAATGAAATATTACAAAAAGCTCACTGGTTTGAATGACTAGTTTCTAATAATTCTGTTAAAAATAACAGCTGCTCACTAGAATATGATTTCTAACTTCTCTTTCTGTAAACCTAATTACAGCTGCTAACTCTCTAAATATGTATGAAAGTGTTATTCTGAGCGATATGTGATCTGAGATAAGATGTATTCCTGTTGTTAAACTCAGAGTTCTCAGATGTCTTACCTCAGCTGCTCTATGTCTATTTATAGACACAACTTCCATATACTTCAAGCTTCTATTCTGAGTTGTTTACCAAAAATATCTATGTAGTTTATTGGTACTTACAGCTTTGTCACACAACTTTCTTCATTATTCAGCCTCCCTTAGATACTAGCCTGTTTATGTGACTTTTCTAGTGTATATTCATTGCACCAGCTTCCATTTTTCTTCTTGAAGTTCCCAAGATAAGATATCAGCAATATATATCTTATCTTTGTGAGATTCTCTGGACATAATTTGTGACGGCCCCAAAAATCCTGTACTGGATCTCGGGCACCGTCAAAATTGACAAAAGAAAAATATTAACATCCAAGCATGCATAACATGAAATTAGAGAAATAAATAGTAATCTCTATTACAATAACCCAAAAATAATTGTCTAACAGCGGAAGTCTATGGGGGACCCACACAGGCCATACAATCTAAACATTTCACGCTTCACTCTCCCTTGAAAGCCGTCCGCAAGAGGACGATCAGGAAGCGTTCGTCAAACCATTCTTTCTTTGCCTTTAGAAGACGACTCGGTCTTCTCGCCAAAACCTGTAAAACATTTGGTAATAACAACATGAGCGATTTACACTCGCAAGTATATAATCAAGAATTGGGTAAGTTCTGAAAGATGGATAATTGATTTGGGTTTAAGTGTTTATGAGGTTTGACGGAAACAATGTCGACATCTCTTAATATCTTGAAAGAAAATAGATTCTAGGGTCTCCGAGTGATAACGAGGGATTTGACCCTTTACTTAAAAGAATAAAGAATAATTTCACATGCGCCTTATAACCATGTCCGTTTGGCGCACGTGCCCTTAGGAATTTTGTATCAAACAGTATATCAGCTGGTCAGCCTGACCACCGTCTGACTTCATCATAATGACATACGTGGTCGATGCAGAAACCTTTTGTCTGCGAGGGTCTAGTTACCGATGCCTTGGTTCCCGTTCCCTATAAATTTTAGGCCCGGGGTGCCAAGCAGATGCATCCCACTAGCCTTTAGTTACCCAATGGATATACTTTACAAGTATGGGGTGGAGAAACAAGCTTTCTATATCCGTATAGGAATTTCTTTGGCGTGTTAGCAGAATTTAAATAGCTAACTACCGCCCAAAGAACATTTGATTCAAATACAACATTTTTCACGTATATCGGATCAAGGGATCGTACGTTACTACTTTGAAGAAATTAAATCATGAATATTGACAGAATAATATCTTGAATATATTACGTATATCGAAAGAATGATCATACACATTAATTGAAAGAAAGTAGAGTGAGTATATACTTGCCTCAAGTTCTTAGTGAAATTTAACACTCGCGTAGAGAGAGTTCGGTAAAACATGCACATGCATTAACATGAGAAATCTCAACTTAATTACATATCAGAATGTACAAGCGAAGTGCTCATGGAATTCTCAAGTCTCGTGATCGACTGATCGAGTTGTCAAACGTTGAATTGGGATTTGGTTGGAACCAAATCGGAGTTCGAGAGATTTGTGGACTTGATAAAACGTCGTTCGTAGGCTCTCGATAAATAAAATTTATTTATTGGAGGCCTTAGATTAATTAATAAATATTAATTAATCAATCTTTAGCTTAAATGACTTAATTAAATCATTTAACATTTACCAAAAATTGTTCCTTAATTATTATTTAATTTTTTTAATTAAAAAATAATCATTTCTTAATCATAAAAGATTTATAGGTGTTTTATCAATTATTAAACATTTGTTCTTAAATTATTATTTAATTGCTTTAATTAAATAATAATTATTGGTCATTGAAGTAATTTATTTCTTAATTACTTTTAAATTAAATAATTTATTGATCATTTAATAATCATGTAAAATTTATTCGTTAATTATTATTTAATTGTTTTAATTAAATAATAATTGGTCTTGATTCTTCAATTTAATTAATAAAGGATTATTCCTCAATTAATCTTAGTATAAATGATTTATTTAATCATTTAATAAAATTTTAGAGTTTATTCTTTAATTGTTATTTAATTATTTTAATTAAATAATAATCATTTATAAATTAACGAGTCGTCACTTAATTGTGGTAATTAAGAGACTCTAACATCATAAATTTATTCTAAATTTTAAAATATAAAATTTTAATCATGTAAAATATTTATTTATATGTCAAAATAATTATTTAAAAGTTGTTTATTGAATAATTAAAATGTAAAAGTATTTTATTATTATTATTATTATTTTTATTTAAAATTTTGGATTAGGCCGGATCGGGTCAAACTGGGTCAACAGACTGGGTCGGAACCTG
Organism: Centella asiatica; assembly: GCA_014636745.2. Classification (NCBI taxonomy): domain Eukaryota; kingdom Viridiplantae; phylum Streptophyta; class Magnoliopsida; order Apiales; family Apiaceae; genus Centella; species Centella asiatica. Next base: position 54,223,886 of record CM025780.1, read on the forward strand.
GTCAGTTCGACCCGACCCATCATCTTCTTCTTCCTCTGCAGGTAACCCTAGCACCGCCGGCGCCGTTTGGCTGCCGCGGCTACTGCTAGGCTGCTGTACATACACAAATACGTAACTTTATGCGGCGAGGCTACCACCATGACAATCGCCATAGGCGATTACCCAGCTTCCCTTCATGTCGTCGCCTGAAATGGACAGAAGGAGGCTCGGTCGGCTGCCGGAGGCGTTTACCTCCATTAATTCCGGCAAGCTTTGGTCCTCGCCGTCAATGGCTTTCATGAGTCCATTTCGGTTGATTCTTATATGAAAATGAATCTGGGGACTCCCAGAAACCATTTCGTGCAACCAATTTCAATTTTCAACAACTCAAATGCAAGGAAAAATTAAGAAAATGTTTCGAGTATTTCCAAAATTTCGGTTGAACAAGATCGTTGGAAATACTCAACCATTTTTCAAATTATTTGAGATAAAATGAAGCCCTCAACAACAGAAACAAAGTTACAAAATCAAATCGAACCAAAACCAACGAATCTAGCCAGAAAATCAGTCGGAAAGAACTAGGGTTCTTCGGGTTCATATTTATTTCTTGAATATTTATTTATTTTTTTGTTCAAACTTTAAAAATTAATAACTCACAATATATAAATGCTATAAACATGTGCCATATATGAAAATGATACTGAAAAAAATAATCTACACAATGGAATAAACAGAAATAATAATAAATGCAAAAATAAGAGAGCAGTGGGGTACCTCTTTAAAGTTTTAATGAACAAAAATCCAAAACTTCAATGATTTTCAAAAATGAAAAATCCGAATTTTTGAGAAATATTTGCTGGAGAAAATATCAGAAGTGGAGGCTAGAGTTTCTATAATGGTATATTTATATAACTCTTAATTTAATTTTGACCATTGGATGAGTTTTTTAAAAAATTTACTTAGATAGGTAAAAAAAAAATTTCCTTGTTTTTGCCATTTAGGGATAAGCTGAAATTTGAATTTGATTTGTTTAACCACTAATTAAATTTAATGGTTATGCATTGGTTAAACGCATAAGCCAAAAAGTTTTCCCGCATCAGTGAGGCAAAAAAAATGCACACATACGATTATTATAACGATTAACTCTTTAAAATTTTAAAAAGTTGCGCTCGTTATAATTTGGTCGTTAGTGGACGCGCGCGCGTCGATTTGCACAGAATACATGTAAACTTAAACATAAAATTTATCGATCGTTAAACGCAACGAAAATTTCATTATAAAACGAATATAATAGAATTACATTTTATTGAATTTCCGGTTTCTCACATTATTAAGTCCAGCTTGAATGAACTTCTTGCTTCAAGTTGTTATAAGTTGTATCTGCAGTATTTCAACTTGCTGTTTTGCAGGTTTCATGCTTGTGGCTTTGCAGGTTTCATACTTGCAACTTGATGTGTGTGTGTATATAACTTAGTTCCTTGAAGCTTCCTTGGTTGCCAATCTCTCCTTATTGAACAACCATCCTTTTCTTATTTCCACCGTATTTAGCCATATGTCATCCCTTATGTTAGTGGAAATTTATTCTCTGATGGATAGTCTCTGGTTGCTTCAACATTAGTCTCTTATGAACAAACACTTAGTCTCCGATAGACCGAAACTTAGTCTCCGATAGACAGAAACTTAGTCTCCGACAGTTCCAAAACTTAGTCTCCGACAGTTCCAAAACTTAGTCTCCGACAGTTCAAAAACTTAGTCTCCGACAGTTCAAAAACTTAGTCTCCGATAGACAGAAGGTTGGTCTCCGACAGTTCAAAAACTTAGTCTCCGATAGACAGAAGCTTAGTCTTCGATGGGCTAATTTTGCTTGATCAACTTTGACATTTGTTGAACTCTCCAAGTGTATTCATTGTAGTTTCTGATGCTTTCCTGCAGTTTCTTGATAGTATATTCTCATAATGCATTACTGCAGGTACTTGTACATTTACAAAATTTTAACAATTCTAAGTATTAGACATCATCATCAAATGCTATAATTCCTAACATAAATCATTGCTTCTCTATTAAAACTCAATAATGTAAGTATATTTTAAAACTCATCGTAGCTTTGTAAACACAATTTTAGAAGCAAGACATACATAAAACTAATTAAATGTAAAGGCGACTTAAACAAAATATATTTATGTATTTATTTGTTTCAATTTAAAATTATGAAATTATAAATTTTAATGATATAATTTATACTGTCAAATTTTAAAAATTTCAAAATTTTAAACAAAAACAAACTAAGTTTATGTCGGCTTGATGGAAGCTTGAGTGATTCTCAAATCAAGAACCTCTTTACACAACTAGAACTTTCTTCAACTTATTTGTACGTGGCACTTGCTTATATATATAATCTTTACTTCGGTAATAAACAATTAGGAAACTTTTCACCTACTAAGAATCCTCCCCCCCCCCCCCCCCCCCCCCCTAACCCCCCCTTATTTTTTAAAGAAATTATAACATATACAATGAAAAGGACCAACCACACGTGTTTTGACTTCATTTGATCGTTCGGATCCACTAGAAAGCTGGCAGAGAAGATCTGGCGGAGACGCACACATATATGATATATATATATATATATATATATATATATATATATATATATATATATATATATATAATATTATATTAGAAACAATTATACATTTATATCATTACAAAAAAGTGATATCAATTGAGATGGTTAAAAAATTATTATATTAAACTCTAACGTTATAATAGGCTAAGATTACATTTTTTGTGACGATTTTTGACCAAAATATGTGCCGTGACACAAACATGTATAATCATACAAATATGAAAATTACCAACAATAACTATGAACTGATATTTATCATATACGTAAAGATTCAAAAAATTTAAATAAGAATAAAAAGTAAATAGAATTAATTCTTATGTTTTTTGTATGAATATTAATGCATGAGTTTTTATATTAATGTGATGTTCAAAATTGATTATTATAAGTTGGTGAATATATCTTAATATTTAAACGATTATTTTAATCAAGTGTGAACAAAAAAAAAAAAATGAAAACTTGGGGAAGCACACTTGGAGAAGAAAAAAAAAACAGTAGTGTAAATTGCTGACCTAGAGACTATGGTGTACAAATAATATAACCACCATATTTCAGGAAGTTGGTTGAATGCAATGTATTCACTGATGAACCAACTTAACTGTACAATCTAACCATAGTTATCAACCTGGTTATACATATACATGCATTTTTTTAAAAGGATACTTGCTACAAGAATACCAACAAGAGAAAGTTTTCTGTTCAACTGAATGTTGATTATCATAAGCGATTCGCTGATATTTTGGCAGTAGCTATATTGGCCAACCTAGTCAATCACATCATCCCAAAGACATATTTCTAGTCAATCCAGCCAAAGACTGAGAATTATTCATCAAAATAATTCAACTGCTCTAGTTGATTTGTAAGTACTATAAATACATTACTGAAGGTATAATCCTAGCATCACTTCCAAAACTTCTCTCTACCTGACAACCACATAAATTTCATTATTTTCAAAGAGCAGTTGTCATTTTCAAGAGCAGTATGAGTATTTTAATTCCTTCTTTAAAACTTAAAAAGGTAAGAGTTTTATACCAATTGTATACTTTCTTTCGTTTTAATTTATGTCCTTATTTATTCATATCATATTGTAAAACACTTTGTTCAAAAACCATGTTTTAAAAAATACTCATAACATCAAGAGTTATTAGTTTGCATACTTAAAAAAAAAGAATAAAGAAAATATTGAAACATACGAACTGTACATACTATATTAACTTCCAAACAATTTTCATATTAGTAGTTAAAACACTATCTTGAGTGTAAATAATGATGATGATTTTAGTTTTGTCTGTGCATCTGTACATACTACAAAAAAAATGGCCTTCAGTGACGATCGATTTTTGGTCACTAAAAGGACCTTTAGTGACGAAATATGGTCACTAAAGGCCTTTAGTGACCAGAAAATTGGTCGTCACCTGCTCGTCACTGAAGTCCAGTCACTAAAGGCTTTGGTGACCATGATTTTGTACGCGGTCACTAAGTTGCTACAGGGAAAGTGGTCACTAAAAGTAAAAAAAAAAAAAATACAATGGGTCAAATGTCAAGTGGGTCGGATCCGGGTTGGATCAACCCGTCTTCTTCCTTGCAGCACGTCGTCGGCGCCAGCGCTGTTTCCGGCCGGCCGCGACATGCCAAGCTTGATACACGCACCCACACACAACAAAACGAGGTAGAGGCACCACCGAGACAATCACCATAGGCGATTACCCCGTTTTCCTTCACGTCGTCGCCTGAAAACCACTGAAACGGAAGATACCAGTTCACCGTCGGCAGTCGCCATTAACGCCCGAAACCTCCATTAAAGCCTGACATTCGAAACCTCTCAAACTCAACCATTTTTGACGAATCAAGTATGGAAATGAATCGTGAGATTTCTAGGAACTTATTCATTGAATCAATTTCACGTTTTAACAACAAAATCGCAAGAAAAATCAAGAAGAAGAATTCAGTTTTCAAACTATCGGGTTTTACAAGGAAACGAGTTATGTTTTGCCATTTTTGAAATTGATTGAGGGTAAATGAAGGTTATAAGTTCAGAAACGATTTCATATAATCAATTTGGAGAAAAAACACGTAATCCGGATGGAATTCGCATCTGAAAATCTCGGGTATTATGTTCAAACGTAATTATTTCTTGATTTTTTATTTTTTTGTTGATTAAACTTTAAAAATCAATAACTCTCAAACCATAAATGGTATAAACATGTGTTATATTTGAAAATGATACTGAAAATTATGATCTACACAATGGTATAAATAGAAATGATAATAAATGTAAAAATAAAAAAGAAGTGTGTATACCTCTTTAAAATTTTAATAAATAAAAAATAGTAAAAAATAATATAAAGTAAAAAAAATAGTAAAAAAATATAAAGTAAAAAAAGGAAATGATAATATAAAGTTAAAACAGAAATGATAATAAATTTGTTAATATAGAGAGTTAGAGTAAAAAAAAAATAGTATCTTTTTTTTATAAAAATGTTATCACTACTATTACACAACAAAAAAATAATATATCATAAAATTATATGTTATTATAAAGTAAACAAAATTGCTATACATTATTATATCATAAAATTATATAGAGTGAAAATTTAATTTTTTACCAAAAAATTTAGTGACCAACATCTCTAGTCACTAAAGAAAAATTTATTGACGATACCAAGATGTGGTCACCAAATTTGGTCATTAAAGGAAATTTATTGACCACTTTCTTGTTTTGGTCACTAAATTTGTTTGTTCACTAACATTTGGTGACCAAAAAAAATTAAGTCACAAAAGGCTACTTTTGGTGACCAGAATTTTGTTCATCACTAAAATTTTCGTCACTAAAGCCCATTTTTTTTGTAGTGACATACTCAGGGTGTTCTATAAACCTAAGTATCTGCACAAGTTTTGCATCCACTAATGATCAATTTAGTCTTCAGGAGATGAACTGTACTTCACTAGGCAAGTCACCAATTGAAACTACTAAAGGACTTAATATTGAAAAGGGATGTTTGTTGTTATTCAAAAACTCTTAAGTATTTCGTACATCAGACATTCCAAAAAAAAAAAAAAAAGAGCTTCAGTGATTAAAACCATCAGGGGAATCTGTCAGGGGAACCCATCAATGGATGACAAAGGCAGACCAACCTATCAGGGGAACGTGTCAGGGTATGATAGTGGCAAGCCAAACTCATTAGGGGAAACGCGTCAGGGCAAGATAGTGACATGCAAACTTGTTAGGGGAATACATCAGGGTATGACAGTGTTAAGCTAACCCGTCAGGGGGAATGCTCAACACTGCATCAGTGGAAGCCATGAGTGTATGCCTTGAGTCCTAACTTCAGGAGATTAAGAAGCACTTGGGTAACTCAAGTGAAGTTTGAAGCACTGATCTAGTCTTTGACAAGACTTGTCATCAGGGAATCCAGAAGTATTGATAAAGTTCACATCAGGGCTTGTCATCAGTGGATAGTTATAACTGCATACACTTATCATCAGGTTTTACATGCAAATCAATGAAGCTTGTTATAGAAGCAAGAGATATAAACTGGAAAGATATCTCTTGAAGTTTGGTGGTCCAATGATAACTTTCGATCATTAAATGCACGCAGATCATGGGATGAAAAAGAAGCAACAAAAATAGCAGCAGTCTGACACATAGTTCCTACATGACATCGATGTGGCATATATGCGGCTAAGTTGAAAAGAACAGCACGTCTAAGCACGTGAGTTCAACTATTGATTTTCTATATATGCAAAAGAGTTCTCATTTCACAGAGAATCAATCCAACGGATTTACCAACACATTGAAACACACAAACACTAGAGAGAAGTTTTGTAATATATTTTGAGAGAAATATTCAAAGAAAGAGTGAAGATAGTGAGTGTGAGATTGTAGCTGTAATTCATTACAGAATTTGTAGTTGATTAATCACATTTGTGATTAACCAGATTTCTAGAAAAACCTCAAGTTTTAATACAACTATTTTAACTTGAACTCTTGGGTGTTCATTTCAAAAGTCATTAAAATTTTTATGATATTATAACTATTTCCATCAATGCTTAACAAAGTGTTTTAAGATCGAAAAAGTTTTGAGTATTTGTATTTATCCCTCTCTTCTACAAATACTTGAGCCTATTTTGTTCTAACACACTATGCTTGTGTCCTAGGCAATCAGAGTTCTTGGAGTCTAGTAGTATCCTTGAGAATAAGAAAATAATAAGGAATACTCACGTTTTTTCTCTCAACCTCTCCAAAGATAGAATAAGGTTTCAAGAACTATATGACCCTGCAACTATAAAAACTGCAGTGAACTGTAATAGTATATGTTTTCAAACCATGTGTTTGTGCCTTGTAAAAAGAAATGATACACACCGCAGAAAAGATGATGAGGGAATAACCTAAGTAAGGTTATCTATTGATAACACCATTCATTAAAGAATGAAAAAGTCACCACTATAACCGAAACAAGTTCTAAACTTAGTCTCTTACAGTTTAGAATTAGTCTCTGATAGCGTATAAAAATTAGTCTCTGACAGACTAAATATATTAGTCTCTGAGAGTCTAAAGTATTAGTTTCTGAATAGTACAAACTACTAGTCTCCAAGAGTACAAATGCTAGTCCCTGGCAGTATAAACTGTTAGTCTCCGACAGACAAAAAGTCCTTAGTCTTCAACAGGCAAAAGATGTTAGTCTCTGATAGGTAAAATTGCTTAGTCTTCGAGAGACAAAAATACTATTCTCCGACGAGTTTGGAGACAACCAAGAGAGTTTGGTGTTGGCTTGTTAAAGTTTGGCGACGAGTTTGACGCTGACTTGTTAAGTTTACCGAAAAGTTGGGCGATGAACAAATGTATCAATTGATGACCAATTTATCTCCTGACGGGTAATTTATCCCCTGATGAATTATATGGATATTTAACAGTTTGAAAAATCACTCAGGCTTGTTTAAATTAAAAATCTCAATTCCCAACACACTAAATAATTAAATTAAAACATCAAGAGATAAGAAATGCACATACATCATATATGTACATACTCATATTTATATTCAAGCATAGATTCTCATGCTATGTCAAACATACATGTTTTATAGAGGTATTTCACCAGACAAGTGAATTATATTAGTCTAGCTAAGGACAAATACAAGTATATACTCACTCTTATGCTTATTTCAGTTAAACACATGATCAATTGATTTAACATGCGTACAAAGTTATGACTTTTATGTTTAAATTTCCTTGTAAATCAGAATGTTATGATTTAATTTCCGCTAACATGATGTGAATGAAAGTGCATAGATATAACTGAATTTTTGATTTATCAGTTATTTTTTAATATTATATATGTCCAAATATATGAGACTGTTATGTTTCAAGCGAAGAGACTGTTATGTTTTTTAAAATGTGGAACATGCCACATAATTGGCAAAAAAAAGGGGAAGGTGCTGATGTATTCTATCACCTAACCTATATGAGTTATTGTGACTACGTAGTTCACTAAAGGACCATGTTGTACAGTCTGACCCACTGATTACTGTATGGTTAGCAGATCCAACAAGTTTAATACTCGATTGATAAGAGGTCGTTTTATTCAAGTAGGATCAGATGATTGTGTCATCATCTGAGATCTTTAGAAATTTTATGAGAACTTCGAGGTGAGGGTATTGTTTCACCCAAGCCTCACAAACAGAATCGCACTATTAGTAAGCAGTTCAGAGATTCTATTTTCTTTTCCTCTGTGATTATATACTTACTGAGCGTAAATCACTCATTCGTGTTTAGTTCATGATTTTCAGGATCTAAGTTAGACGTTGTACCAGGACAGCAAAGAAGGGGAATAAATTGTTTAGCATATAAAAAACACACAAGGAAGATAGTTACAGTTGTTGTAATAGATTAGTTTCCACTGCAAGATTTATAATTTGAATTGTGTAAAGATATACTATTAAATACTTTAGTACATTTATGTTGTATGGATGTGTATGTTGTTTGTTTTTCCTCTACTGATGGTGTTCGAGTCCCGTATGAAATTTTGGAGCTGTCATAATATCCGTTATAAGTTAAAAAGGAAAAGATTTGATCAAGCTTTAACAAAAAGCGAAAGATCTAACCCCAAAATTTCTTTAATTTGCAAAATGTATATACTTTCTTTGTTTTAGAAGGAAAAATATATTTTAAATATTTTAGGTCAAATTATGATATATTAACTTTAAATTAATACTTTATATAATTTAATTAATCTAAATTAATATAATTATTATAATCTAATAATAAATGACATTTTTTTTACATATAACATTTGACTTTAAAATTTATATACTATTATTTAATTCAAAAAATTAAAACTCACTTTAATTTGAAATGGGAGGGTAGTAATTTTCCGGTTCCATGAATAATCCAGTTTAAAAGAACACCGCTAATTAGTGAGAGGACGGCCCTTCTTTTCATATGCGTCCTGGGGAGTCGGGTCCACGAACGGGTCGATATAGACCGACCCCATTGGATTATGGACGTAGTAGCATCGTCAAAGATCTGTTAGACAGCTTTACATGATAATAAAAAACACATTACTCCACTGTATTAGCTTTACATGCAGATTACTTTCTTTTGTTTTTTTTTTTTTGGGTCATTATATGCAGTTTATTTTATACTCCTCCGTTTCTTAAAGAGAGAGATTCATTTCTAAACACAGTAAATTATGGAGTAAAAATAATACGGAATAATATTTGTGTTTATTTTTTTATTATTATATATTGTTGTAATTTCTAAGTGTATAATGTAAAATTAAATAATGAATAGCGTCTACCAATTAAAGTTTTGGGTGGACGCATAGCTACCTTGAGACAATGTGTAACGGTTGCTCCTCGTAATTTTTTAAAATTTGTATACACATCCTTAAAATTTTATAAAAATTTTATGTGTATTCTATAAGATCTTTACTATTTTCTTTCTCCATGCATACTTAAAGAATTTGTTGGTACATCTACGTCGGCATAAGTATATTTCTCTGTGGGTGGGGTGGGGGGGGGGGGGGGGGGGGGGGGGGGGGGGGGGGGGACTCACCTGTATCTGTCACGCATTTCGAGGTAGTAGGTGGTCATATCTCCCTATCATCCCATATCTTCACGAATCTTGCTGCTTTTTCTCAACTGATTGTACAAGCGCGCCATGCACCAACGTCCAACTAGGTCTACCAAGTGATAACAAATTTACCCAACAATTTACGTTTACATTCGATCTCCTATGCATAATTAGTTTATTTTTATTTTTTGAATATTTACCAATTTTTAATTTGGTCTTCATTACATTGATATAACACGTGTTTATATGTCTCACTTATAAAATGATAAAATTATTTTACTTATTGTATTGTCCAGATTAAAAACGACGAAAGAATCAAGAGAATAATTTGAGGGAAGATTAATGACAGTATAATGAGAGAGAGTGTATTATTTATAACCATTTTTCTCCCCACTTCATCACAATGACAAAAAGTATTAATAATCATTATTAATCTTTTAATAGAATTTTTTTTTTGAAATGTAAAGATTACGTTATGCCGAAAATGCTGTCTTATCCATTTGTAACATATTAATCTTATATTTTCCTTAAATGTAGAAAACTGGTTTTTGATACTGTTGTCTAAAAATGGAAAAAATTACATGAAAATGGGTTATCTAGAGCATGCAATATATAATTCGAACTTGTTCCATTTATGCCTGTTTTTATCATTATCTTCCAGAACTATGCATGATGGAGCTTTGTCTGCCATTTTGATAATAATACTGCTTTGGACATATTGGAATCTAAAAAGTTCTTGTTCACAATCATTAGTTTCATCTCTAAAAGCTAATAAAAATCTGATGTGATCAATAGTTAAAACAAAAGCCAAAATTAAAGAAGCCATCACTTAACGTTTGGAGTTGGGTCTATTGATAATAAAATTTGGTTAGTAAATTTTAATTACTTAATGAGAATTAAATTAGCGACGCAAAGACTAATGATGCGTTTAGTAAAAGAAATATAATGAAACGAATTTTACATGATTTGTTAGATCATTTATATATAAAGTTTATTAATTACCTCATTATTTCTCACAATATTATGTATATTTTCTTAAGCTGTCGAGATAATTACTGTTCATTGCAGAGCTCTTCCTAAGCTGTACAGATTAACTTCGACCAAAACATAATGACTATAAGAAATTACATATATATATATATATAGGTACACACACTTCCCCATTTTACACTATTATAAAAACTATTTTATGCGTCGTTTTATTTGCGGCGATTTTTAATACAACTGTCGCATATAGTAAAACGGTGGCATTATGGTAAAAGAACAAACAATATTTGCGTTGGTTCTTTTAAAGGATCGACACAAAAACTATAAAAATAATTAAAAAAATAAATTAATGACACATTTGCGTTGCTTATTTCAAGAACCGACGCAACTAATATTGAGTATTTGCGTCGGTCCATTAAAAGAACCGACGCAAAAACTATAAAATAATTAAAAAATAAATAATTAAAAAATAGTGTTGAGTATTTGCGTCGGTTCTTCTAAAGGACCGACGCAAAAAGTGTAAAAAAAATTTTTAAAAAATAAATAATCAAAAAAAATTATTTTTTAATTAAATAATTAAAAAATAGTGTAGAGTATTTGCGTCGATTCTTCTAAAAGACCGACGCAAAAAGTGTAAAAAAAAATAAATAATTAAAAAAATTATTTTTTAGTTAAATAATTAAAAAATAGTGTAGAGTATTTGCGTCGGTTCTTTTAAAGGACCGACGCAAAAAGTGTAAAAAAATTTAAAAAAATTATTTTTTAGTTAAATAATTAAAAAATAGTGTTGAGTATTTGCGTCGGTTCTTTTAAAGGACCGACGCAAAAAGTATAAAAAAAAATAAAAAAATAAATAATTAAAAAAATTTATTTTTTAGTTAAATAATTTAAAAATAGTGTTGAGTATTTGCGTTGGTTCTTTTAAAGGACTGACGCAAAAAATGTAAAAAAAAATTAAAAAAATTTATTTTTTAATTAAATAATTAAAAAGTAGTGTTGAGTATTTGCGTTGGTTCTTTTAAAGGACCGACGCAAAAAGTGTAAAAAAAATTAAAAAAAATAAATAATTAAAAAAAATTATTTTTTAATTAAATAATTAAAAAATAGTGTTGAGTATTTGCGTCGGTTATTTTAAAGGACCGATGCAAAAAGTGTAAAAAAAAATTAAAAAAAATAATCAAATTTTTTTTTTAATTTAATAATTAAAAAATTAAAAAAATAAATTTATAACACATTTGCGTCGATTGTTTTAAAGAACCTACGCAAATAATTGTACGATTAATTACGAGTATGCCACCGTACGAAAAAAAATACATTAATATATTTTACCGCCTTTACATTTTCAAATCGTGGCATACATTTTCATTTTACTGCTTTTTGAAGACGAATCACCTTCTCTCTAAATTCTTTATATTTTCATTGCGCGGTATACGTTTTCATTTTCATTGCGCGACATACATTTCATTTGGGTGATGATTTATTTCTCCTCCAGTGTTAGGTACGTTTTTTTTGTTATTTTCTTATTCTATGTGTGGGCCTTTGTATCTTTGTTTATTTAATATGTAAAACTTTATATTGAAAGCTTGCTGCTATAGTAGGTACAACATGAGTTCATTTTTCTTTTTTCATGGGTACCCTGTATTCTTTCTTCCTCTTTTTCTTTACAGCAGCTTAGTTCTCATCGGTAACATATTTATACTTTTCTTGTCAAATCTGAAAATTGAAATAATTTTGAATAGTGTTATTAATTTATATTTTATATATTTCAGGTTGAGGATTTTACAGACCGGTTCCAAAATGTTGCAAGGGCAGTAGGAGAACCATAAGTACAAAAAATAATAAGTGCATTGAGCTTTCAATTCGGTATGTTTTTGACTAGTTTCTTGAATGGTTTAATTTTGATTTGTATATATTCTTGCTTTGCAAATAACCTTTGAGCAGATTGTAAATTTTGATTTGTATATATTTCTCTTTTGCAAATGAAGTAGTTCAATTTTGTATTTCTGGCTTGTTGTGACATTAGAATTAGTTTTTTAATGTGGTTGGATATGGTATTTTAAAATGAATTTTTTTAAAAAATAATAACATGATTTGCGTCGGTTGTTTTAAAAGTCCGACGCAAATGAGCATATCATTTGCGTCAGTTGTTTTAAAAGTCTGACGCAAATGACCATATCATTTGCGTCGGTTATTTTAAAAGTCTGACGCTAATGATCATATCATTTGTGTCGGTTGTCTTAAAGGTACGATGCAAATGATAATGTTTTGCGTCATCTCTTTAACCGACGCAAAATAGTCAAGTTTTTGCGTCTCCGCTATATGCGTCTCCTGTTAACCAACGCAAAAGAGGTAATTTAACCGACGCATATGATCAATTTTGTACTAGTGTTAATCAAAGAAGCTAAATTAAAACAATAAACCATTTAACTTATATATATATATATATATAGGCACACACACTTCCCCATTTTAATCAAAGAAGCTAAATTAAAACAATAAACCATTTAACTTGTGGCATATTAAGTGGAGATATGATTATAATGCTAGATTCCAAGTAGATACTATAAACAATTTTCATTTGTTAATTAATTTCGCTTTGCGGAACGTACGCGCTGGACGCTGGTGGTCATTGGTTGGTGGATTTACAATATTTAAAAAGGAAAAGACACATTTTTCATGCTAGCTTGCTAGGCAATACCTCAATTAAATAATAATAATCGATTAATTAAGAATCTTTTTGGAGAGCATAAATTATATATTTATGTCACTTTTAATATACAGAAAAAGAAAGGTAATGTACGGTGTATCTTTCCCAAAGTTTCTCTTTTCTTTGTTTTTTCTTTTGTCTTTTTCTTTTCTTTTTCCACCGGAGAAAGGTTAGGTAGGGAGATAAATAAAGACAATATTATAATTATGTAGAGAAATTTATCTCATTGTTAAGTATTTTCCAGAATTTATTATATGATATTAATACATTGTTGATAAAGGGGACGTCAAGCCTCGTTATTCATACATTGGATCATATATTTTATGGCATTATATGTCGGAATCATATATATGAAAAATCAATATGGGTCCTCAAAGGCTTGTGAACAACTTAATAATTCATTTACTAATGTGAATTATTGTGGGATGCATTGGAACGTACGTGTATCTACATTAAAAATGTCGTACCATTTGGCATCATTAGGGATATATTCTTTCCTTTTTTTTTTAAATGAGATTTCATTGATGAATTATTTTCGATATTAAAGCTCATTTTCCTACCAAAAGATATCGCGTTATTCTTTTATCATGTAACAATTTTATATTGAATAAGAAAAACGAAAGGTAAGAAGTTTTGTTGCATAACCATGCGTTTTAAAATTAAAAATGCGTTTTGAATTTTTGAATCAATTGATGTTATATTGAATTTCAAAATTAACATAAGTTTATAAAAATTTGAATGTAAATTATATTGTGATAAATAGTTTTTGACATAACTACAAGATTATTAAATTAATATTAATTAAGATTTAATATTTTGTCTTTTTATTCAAAATGTCCAAATATCTTTAATTTTAAGATGGATGATAGTATTAAACTTGTATTATATTATTATATGGCAAAATCTGAAAATATGATTACATTTTTAAAAGCACACACACACATATATATATATATAAAATTCCATTTAAGGACGTAGTTAAGCTCAGCTCGTTGACCATTTACATTATTAGCCCCCAAATTTGTTGAACTTATCTATATAAAAGAGAGATAAAAAATAAGAAAAGAGAAAACAACTAGCTTTCTAAGAGCCGCAAATCTTGAAAAGAAAGAAAAATAAAACATGGAAAAGAAAAACAGTCCTAAAAAGGGGACCAAAAGATATCCGTAGTAACTTTTTCGCCTTCTGCTGGAATATAGTAACAGTATCACGTTATAGTGGAAACTGTTGGTAGCTTGGTTGACGAAGATACAAATGATACAACATGTCGATCAATCCAAATTGCCGACAGGGAAAATTTAATTAATTTTATATTTTCTGTAAATTTCATTTAAAATTTTAGAACTAATAAATTAGTGCTATTCACAGCATTGGATTTTTTATTTATTTTTATTTTTATATGTATAAATTGAATTCAATCAATAGCATATCAAATTAATCAATTAATCATGTAGTTTCCTATATTGATGTAATTATTAAAAATTTCTGATCAACTCAATTATATATGTATATAGTCGGAGAATTGATCATATTTATACAACTTTTTGTCAATGTAATATAAGCATTTTATGCATGCAATTCAGAACTCACACATATAAACGTAAAAAATATTTATGAAATTAAGTGATTGTGGAATTAACTCCCATCAACAGTAATTTATTTTCTGTTTTTTGTTCTTATAAATAATCATATGTTTTTAAAATTGAGAGAAAGAGATTCATAAATTCTTGATCGCCTTCGGATTCCCAACCTCCACAACTGATGATTTTTTAAATTTGATTCGATCAGACTTATTACATCAAAATGAAAAGTGAAGCTTCCTCCGGCGGTGAAGATGAGGCCAAAACAAAAGAGAAGAAAATGAATTCAAAAGGGAAGTTGAAGAAGAAGAAGAACAGTAGATATTGGTTAAAAACCGACGGTAAATCTTCAACATGTTAAAAACTATCGACTAGCTAGTGTGCTATAATAATTTGTACTAGATAACTATGAATTTTGGTTTTATTTATTTAGGAATACCGATTGTTTTCCTTATATATTTTTTAAAATTACGTTCATTATTATTATTATTATTGAAAATCTATAGTGTAATTGCTAAACATTATATCCTGTATGGAGTACTTAGTTTTCAAGTATATGTCTAACTTTAATTTTTCAATATAAAAAACAATAATAAGATTGGGAAAATTTGATTTACTAGATAATATTCATATGATTTTCAATTCAAATAAGAGTAGAACTCTTAATACTAATTTAATAGAAAAAAATTTGGTTTATCCTCTAATCAATTTTGTCTTTAACACAATTTTTTTATATGTGTTGAATTAAATTTCTACTTGAATCATGACTTTATATTAGAGAATAACTTTACTTTAGTCTCTTATAGCTTTCGATAATACAATTATTAGTCTATGATAGACTTGGCTAATTTTGACTTGTTTTTAGTCTCTGACAGTTAGTTTTCGACAAACTACTAAACACAGTCTCTGACTCTGATTTTGTTGAACTCTCTAAATTCATACAAAACATTTTAACTTACTTTCTTATCAATAATATTTTACATATATTAGAGAATAAATTACCAGCTACAAAATAAACTAAGTCCTAATTTTTTCTATATACTAAAGTGCTAAGTTACATCATCAAATTTATATACATATTCCTAACAATAGTTAGTTCATCAGTAGTTCATATTTTTTTCATCAACAGTTAAAATTTCTTCATCAGCAGTTAACATTATTAGTTTATTAGCAGTTAATATTAGTTCATCAGCAGTTAAAATTTTTTCATCAACAGTTAATATTAGTTCATTGACAGTTAATATTAGTTCATCAGCAATTAAAATTTTTTCATCAACAGTTAACATTAGTTCATTGACAGTTAATATTAGTTCATCAGCAGTTAAAATTTTTTCATCAACAGTTAACATTAGTTCATTGACAGTTAATATTAATTTATCAACAGTTAAATAGTAGTGAAATAAGATTTTATAGTGAATAGAAAGATAATATTTTTTATCCTCTGCTGCTTTATCATCTATCAACATATATTAACCCATCAGAGGATAAATTCTTTATTAATCGATATTATCCTTCGATGTTTGTTTACATTATCATCTAATGGAAGTTTTTGAAACTTTTTCGAGTTCTTGTTCTTTAAAGTAATTAAACTTGCGAAATATAAATAACAAAATAAATATGTAAACAATTGTTTATTGATCAACAATTGATTACAACACAAGTCGATTCTCAACAATCTCTCGATTTACTTAAGAGTTTCAAAACCTGTAATTAGTGAATAAATCAATGAATCGTATAACAAAACTCGTCTTACATCTTCTAATCTACTAGATAATATTCATATGATTTTCAATCCAAATAAGAGTAGAGCTCTTAATACTAATATAATAGAAACACTTATGGTTTATCCTCTAACTAGTTTCTTGTTCAACATAATTTCTTTATATGCATTGAATCAAACTTCTACTTGAATTATGACTTTTTACTGTATCAGGAAGTAACTTTACTTTAGTCTTTTACAACTTTAGTAATAGGCTCCGATAATACAATTCTTATACTCAATTTTGACTTGTCTTCGGTCTCTGATAGTTAATCTCTGATAGACTTAAACATAGTCTCTAACTTTGATTTTGTTGAATTCTCCAATATTCATGGTAGTCTCTTATAATACATTTTAACTTACTCTCTTACAATGATATTTTACATATATTATAATGTAATTTATTAAGTCAGTAATTATTAAGTCATAAATATTGATAATTATAATGTAATTTATAAACTATTAAAAATATAAATTAAACTGAAATATATATGTAATTTATATTGATATAATTTATGTAATTTTCATGATTATAAATTATCATTGATAATTATTATGTAATTTATAAACTATTAAAAATAGCAATAATATATTTTATAAGATAATATATTTTATATAAATAGTAGTGAAATAAGATTTTATAGTGAATAAAAAGTTAATGCTTAAATGGTAGTTCAATAAAAAATAATGCTTAAATAGTAGTGAAATAAGATTCTGACAAGAATTTTATTTGATTTTTGAAATTATTTAAGTCATAAATATTATATAATATAGTTTATATAATTTTCATGGTTATAAATTATCTTTGATAATTGTTATGTAATTTATAAATTATTAAAATATAAATTAAATTGAAATAAAATAAACACGTCAGTAATAGTGGTGTGGTTCGATATACTACGTTACTAACACTGGCATGTATAATATTTTAAAATAATTTAGGGTTTAGAATACACGCTACTAATAGAGATGTGAATAATGTAAACTGTTATCAAAGAATAAAAGTATTATATGATAATGTAAACTATCATCAGTGGATAATGTAAACAACCATCAGTGGATAATGATAATATAAACTGTAATTAGTGGATAAACTGTCATCAATGGATAACGATAATGTAAATTGTCATAAGTGGATAATAATAATAATAATATAAATTGTCATTAGTGGATAAGCTGCCTTCAGTATAATGTAAACTGCCATCAATCGATAATGTAAACTGTCGACAGTAGATAATGTAAACAACCATCAAAGGACAATATCGACTGATGAAAAATTTATCCTCTGATGGGTTAATATTTGTTGATGGATGATAAATCAACAGAGGATAAAAACTATTTGCTGAAATAGACTATTAGAGGATAATGTAAACAACTATTAGAGGATAATGTAAACAACCATTAGTAAATAATGTAAACTGCCATTAGTGGATAATGATAATGGAAACTGCAATTGCTATCAATGGATAATGATAATGTAAACTGTTGTTAGTAGATAATGATAATGTAAATTGTTATCAGTGGATAATGATAATGTAAACTGCCATAAGTGGATAATGTAAACTATCATCAGAGGATAATGTTTGCTACAGAAGATAATCTTCATATCTTTTTATTAATTGAAAATTTATAATAAAATTTACCAAAAAACTTAAAATTTGAACATGCAATTGTCAATCAAATTATGCAATATGAATAACCATCACATGCTCAAATATTGTAGTTGTTTTATGGAACATGCGGAGTATTATAATGCTACTGAAGTATTTTATGGAACATACAGAGTATTATAATGCTACTGGAGTATTTTAAATAAAAAAATTATATCAAAGTCTAGTATTTAAATTATAATGACCCATCGATGAGATTCCAAGACACATATCCATGGGATTCAACTCCACCATCCAGGGATTCAGTAATAGAATTTCTCAAGAATTGTTAATTTAAATTTATTAATTTCATTCGCATCCTAGTAAAATGGGTAAGGAGAAAATAGTTAAAAGTTTGAATAAGTAATTGGTAACCGGTAATTGGTACCAATCAAATAAAAATCCATACTAATACAAATTCTGGTAACTGGTACTTTTAATTTAGAATATAGTTTCAAAGGTTATTTGAGTGATGGATATCTACTTTGCAACAAATACGGTAGAAATTTAGAATATAGCTTTGCAGCAGAGTAGCATAGTAGCAAGAGACCACGCCTTTAATGAGGCGAGGAAGAGTTAAATTTCAAATAGATCAACTTCAATTAGGGGCGTGATTTGTATTTAAAATTTTCAAATATTCGATTCATGCCACTAATAGTGACAGATACATAAAAAGTTTTTTTTTTTTTTTTTACAATAGTTGGATAGCTGATCCAACAATGTTTCTTGTGTTAGTTACTAGAGACCTATAACTAACACAAAATATGAATCATTTGCTTATATATATAGATGTATATATGTATGTATGTATGTATGTATATATCAGAGATGGATGGAGTACATTACGTAGCTTAAAAGCTGTTAATGATTTGTTGCGGCCATTAACTGCTGATGAATAGCTGGCTGTCATGTTAAAGTACTTTCGTACAAAGAAATTTATACGATAAATTGATGTGTAGTAATTGACTAGGGTTTTGATAAAATTGAAGCAAAGCAAGGTGGGGGGCCTTTGGTTTTTTTTTATATGTGACTTCATTCATTTTACAAACGTGTGCTCTTTTTCTTATTTGTAAATCTGGTTTTTGTTGAGGGAGTTTGTGAATTTGTTGCTTTGGAAAAGTTTTCACTTTGCAATTTTTTTAAGTTTCCAACTCCCTTTATTTGATTTCTCATCACAAATATTTTAAAATTATTAGGATTATAAGACTTCGATCCTACAAATCATGGCATTGACCGAAAATAAGGGTTAATATAATCATTTGATATTTTATATGTAAATTTAAGAATTATGCACGTACAGCGTACTTCATTTCCCTTTTTATCTTAAGAATGTATGTAAAGAATAGAAATGATTGCGACGAGGATTAGGTAGTACGTGTGCAGTGATACCAATACAACCATTTGAGATTTCTGATCGAGCTCAATTGTCTCAAGTTCAATTCTCAAACTTCTCTCCTAAAAATAAATCAAAAAATAATTGAGATAGTTGAGTTGGAATAAATGGGACAAATTTGAATATACTATGCTAAGTTAATTACTTTTATTTTAAGGTAAAGTTTATACTGATATTAAATTCTTACTTTTTAAGGTAAAGTTTACACTACTATTAACTTTATACTCAATTTACCAAAAAAAAAAAAAACTTTATACTTAATTGATTATAAATCTCATATTGATCAAATTCACCTTAAAAATTAGAAGCCAAAAAAACTTTAATTTTTGAAATGTAGAGGTACTATATGACTATATCTATCTAGAGCATTAATGAATATACGTCCTCAAAACCGTGTATTGCAGGCAATATGCTGGATTGATTCCTGGTCGTGCAAGAGGAGGATTGTATTGTTTGGACATTTAAATGTGTAGGGAAACAAATTCGCTGGCAGTACTAATGGAGAGGTGCTATATATATATATATATATATATATATATATAATTGTACTAGTAATATATATAGTGTCCATCGTAGGATATATGTAGTAGTGAATGCGTAAGGGTCCTTTAATCAAAACTCACTACGTACAGTTTTGTAATAAAGACAACTTTAATTTCATCTCTTTAAAGACAACCCATAATGCTTTGTCCCATCTTTAATTTGTACATAATCTCTTTTTGTGAGAATTTCATGTAATTTCAGCATTTTCTTTGTCTATTTTTATGGGACTTTTTTTTTTCTTTTAAAGAGAGATTAATCATTAGTCTAATATAACAAAAAAGAAAAAAAAAATCATAATTGAGATTTTCTTTATTATCTATGTTGTGTTAAAAAGATATCTATATATTACTCTATATTAATTGACAAACCATGTTTCAATGACAGAGTTAATTTTACTGAATCAGTTGTTAAATCGATCAATTCAATTATTCTTTCTTTTTTCTATTGTGGCCAAAACTATTTTTAATTGACTCAAATCAAAATACTATTAGATTTTGACTTTTGATGGGTTTTTTCATTCAAGTTTAAAACAAATAATTATAAAAATATTACCTTATATGGAGTATATAATTTACATTTATAAGAATATTACATATAAAGAATATTTTTTTAAAAAATCTAATTCTCTTAATGTTATCTAAAAAAATAAAATAACCCATGCTATGTACAAACATTCGAACTAATTTATATGATCCGAATATAATAAATTAGGTTTTTAGGTCAGGACATAGAAGTAGTTCCACAAGAATGTATAGAAACCTCCACACTTTCAATATATTTTTTTTAATCATACACTTGACAAAGTTTACGAAGTTTAAATAAGTGAGTACGAACTCATGTGTTTTATGCATAATGACAAAAGCAAAGAAACAAACGAAACAAAACCTACCTAGCTGTAAAATGACTTGAATCTACTCAAAATTAATCCATTGTAAATAAAAATTGGGTTAATGAAGCTTCGTGTTGACAAGGCGGCTCACTCATTTAAGGATGTATTTTTCATTGGAGTTCAACTTCAGTTTGTTTCTAGTTGAAGCGAGCCCACTCCATACTCGCAAATCAGAACAACTTTCTCACACACCTCCACACTAGAGTCACTTGAGTCCTCATTATGTTAATTAACAAATTGATTGAAGTGCGAACGCAAAGTTAATTCAGCTGATAATTAAGATTTGAAAAGTATTTTTATTAGGTTAAAGAGTTCAAGTTTTATTAGTTGTCTTTCTTGGTAATAATTTATAAATATTATTGTAAGTTCTTAAAGAGTCTGATAACATGTCATGACCCTAGTTTGGGGATAGACTTCTCTTTAAGTACTATTGTAAATTCTTATTTCTTAAAAACACCGATAACATGCCATGACCCTAGTCTGAGAGAGTCTACACTCACCTAAATTTTATGTGGTCAAAAAAGAGCGAAGGAAATATTCGAACATTATAAACCGAACCAATTCTTGTCGCTGAATTCATAATATTTTATATTGTTCATTAATTCAATTACATTGTAAAACGCATAAAAAAAAGTTTTACGTATAGATAAAGATTTATCTGAATCATATCAACTGAATTGAGTCAAGGCAATATATACGTCCTCAATATTCCATCAAATTATGTGTATTACAATTATATATCACATATTAAATTTTATTTTAAATTATAGTAATGTTTGGCACAAAGAGAGCAATCAATTAATTAGAGCATAACTACTCTCACTCTCATTTTAATGTGATAATGAACCTTGAAGTTCCCAAAGCCTTGAAAACATAGGTATGCCACAATGGACCACAATGGAAGTTGAAACATCAAAAGGTGCTTCTTTACCTTATGCATGAGGAACACTCAAACCCTCCAAAGGACCGATATGTGACTATTGAGCAGTTGTGAATTTAAAGAAAACTGTTGAGGGGGCCTTAATTATTTTGTAATGCATTCAATTTATGATCACCAAAATCTTATTCATAATTCACCTACTTATAATATTTATGTATCATTTATGATGATCACCACAACTCAGCTTATTCACGTATCACCAAATCGTGATATGTCCCCGTTGCACGGTTGCCACTTCACCTAATGCATTACTTATATCTCAACAACAGTTATTAATATGGCATTTAGCCCAAAAAAAAAACAATTAATATGGCCATTTTTTAAATATTTTCGCCTAATTGTCTAATTAGTTTTCCCAACTCTATGTCCCTAGAGCCAGTGATAAAGAAATTTTTTTGTACCATAGATTAGGCCATTAGGGCATCCTTTATGTTTGTCAATTCAAAACTCAAGCAATTTCTTTGAATTCTGTGTAATTATATAGATTATAGACTCAGAAAATTTTCCAACACAGTTGATTTAAGTTATGTGGAAGGGATCCGATAATTTCACATATATATATTTTTTTAAATTTATATTTTCATAGGTGGTTCGATCTTATGTTGTGCATAAAATACTTATACCATGTACATAAAACAAATTGTACAAATATAAAGTTCCTTGTGGAAATGTAATAAAAATATTGTGAGAGAATATCAATTTTCTACGTGGAATTATTGAAAATAAATTTTTTTAAATTAGTGATTTTAATATGTGTTGTTGTCTAACATAGAGGTAAAAAAAGACTCACGTGTTTTACTTTTTTGACCACAGGGGAGTATTTCGCTTCTTTACGAACTTCTAGCATAAAGAGGCAAAGATGATGCACAAATAAACAAAGCATTAGCATTTTGCTCACAATACAAATGTTAGACTACAAAATCTAGGTTAGCATTAACATTACATTATTCCCTTAATTATTCCGGGATGCCCTAATTGTATCATATCAACCGAGATATTAAAAGAATTAATTTCATCCGATTCGTGACCGATTTAAATAGTAATTAACTGTGTTAGTTATAAACAAATGATATCAGACATAAAAGTATATTATCTATAATTATTATTATGTTATGACTTTGTCACCAATCTAGTTAGTCACTTGTTAAATTGTAACCGACTAAATTCGTGATCCGTTACCTAAGAGACTGAGATATCTTGGAATTTCAAAAATTTAAGAGTGGTGTTACTTGTATTCGAACAAATATACACAAACAAATAATTTGATTTAAAAGTTAAATGTTAAAACACCTGATATGTTTCTAATTATTTAGCAAGTAATTTGACTTACCTTCAAAACTATCCCCAGTTATAGCTAGTCAACCTTTAATAACAAGCAAGTAATCATGTCCGTGATGCGCGAAACTAAGATAACATATCAAATAGATGAGAAAAAAAATATATAATTACGAGTAAAATATAAAAAATAATATAAAATATATATAAAAATCTTATAAAATTATGTGGGTGATAATAAAAGTTTTGAAAAATTAAAAAGAGTGGCCGGCCACCGATGCCAGTCATCGTTGTTCTTGGCCAAGCATGTGATGCAATATTCATATATTAACTTGGTAGTTCGTGCGCGCTGCTCTAATACGGAGTAATAAAAGTTCATATTCTTTGACAATAAATTAAGATTCAAATTTCTCTCCCTATGTAATAGATGTTAGAATTTTTAGTAGTAGCAAAAAAAACAAAAGAGAAACTAATCAGATCGTGGCTTCGTGCATAGTATGATTTTTTTTTTTTTCATTTGATTAAAACTATTAAGTTTAATATGTATTACTTTTAATTTCATTAATTTTTGTTGTATTAAACACGATATCAGTATTTTATATCATTGTGCTCAATAATATTAGTTTTAGTTTTATAAATTTAAACGATAACATGTATATTTTATTTTTTTTAAATATGAGCTATTTAATAAGTTATTATTTATTTGATTATATTTTTAAGTTGTTTTTATACTTTTAGTTTTTTTTTTCTTATTGTAATTATCTAAAATAATAACCATGATGTAGTACCTAATATATTTTACTTTATATTAATTTAATTTAATTTAATAATTCTAAATTTTTTTAAAGTTTATTTATTTGTTTTATTTAGTAATTTCATTGTGATATTTTATTTTCATTATTGTTTCTATAAGTTGTTGTAGAAAATATTTTTAATTTTTGATTATCTTGTTCGTATTTTATTATTTCTTGTTTTGATGTTTTGATTTTGAGAAATGTATATGATCTTATTAAAGGGTTGTACATTTATGGTAATAGTCGTTGGTTAATATTTTATTGCGATGATTAGATATGTGATATGATTTTTTTAATTGTAATATTTACAGATGAGATGATTTGAAAAATAAGAGTATAGCTAAAGGCGGAACAACTATATTTTGAAACGGTACGTGTATACTAAAATAATTGATGTCGTCGTTTGACTTATGAAAGCAAAACATATTTTTAATTTTGAATATTCTTTGCGCACACAAATTATTTCACAACAAACATTTACAAAAGTGCATAAATAGAAAAAAATTAATTTACCACATATATTAATAAATAAAGAGAGTCTAAAATTGTCTAAATGTTAAATTTTTATTGATATGTGAGTTTTTCTTGTAAAATTTATTTGTGTGCGGAGATATGTTCATCATTTGTCATTATTCCCTCTAGTTCACGATAATAGTTGCTTTAGAAATGTTAAAATTTTATTTTAAGTGACATTAAATGATAATTTAGGTAATTGGATGAAAAAATTTATTATGTGACCCCTTATTTATTAGTGATGAGTTTATTTTTTTTCACTTGTAATTAATTCTTCTAAGTGTTTTAAGATAGTGCACAATTAAATTGTTTATGAGAATGTACAAATTAATTGAAAAATGTGAAAATTTGATTAATTATTATAAGGATAAAATTATAACTTATAACTATATTTGATTTATCTTATTATTATACCTTTTAATATTAATGAATTTCTTAAAACGATTGTTATTTTAAACCGGAAGTATATACCCTAGGTGTCTAAAACCTATTTGCTGATTAAGTTGACTTACATTTACATCTTGACAAGTAAACGTGAATATCATATCATATTATTACTAGTACTCTGTTTGCATCAAAGTTAGCGACTAGGTGGAAATTTAGTACTAATCACGTGATTATTGCTGCTAGGTGCAAAACCTTAAGTACCGGAGATACTGTATTCGTATTTTGTTAATTAAGGAATTGCGTCGGGAGGTGAGCTTATGGAAATATACACATTCTTAAAGTTTTTTTAATTGTGACTTTCAATTAATATATTCGACTTAACCGTAATTAGTCAACTATGGAATTAAATGCCACCTCACAAGACACATACTGTCTATGTTTCATAAAAAACGAGGTTTGATATTTAGGTAGTTGTTTTTATGTGTTAAATATTTTATTTAATATTAAAAAATTAATAATTAAAAGTATTTTAAATAAGAATTAGTGCAAATAAAATTTTTAATTATAAAATATATTTAACATATAAATTTTTTTATCTAAATTTACGTGTAAAAAAACTCATAGGTTACTTATTATGAAATAGATAGAATAGTTTTTGTTGGGGGGTGATTTTACTCCGTTTGTCTCATAAAAATTGGCGTTTAAAATTTTTGCACACTCATTAAAGAGAAAATGGTTAAAAAAATTAACTACTATTAATAAATATAACAAATGAGAATACCTAAGGTATTTTGGAAAATATGATGTATTAATATGAAAGAGGAGTACAATCTTGCAACAATAGTTGCCATAGCTAGCTGAAAAATAGCTGAATTCACACTGGCAATTGATTTCTTAAGATTTTTGTGAAACCCATGCCAAAAATGTACAACTATAATAATATTTCGATAACGTTAAAAATACCGAACCTGTCGCATGAAATGGTTAATAACAATTTATGTTCAGACATCAATATTTTTTCTTTGGACGGTTTTTATTATATAGATATATATAGATCAAGTTTAATACTCCACTGACATTGTGTGGAGATACTACTAATAATTTTATATGCTTATAGAAATTGGTGGAATTAATCACTATTTGCATGATTTATCGATAGTGAGGAAACAAAGTTTTTATTAAAGTTTGGTTTTCAAAATTTTAAAAAAAAATTTGAGGGAAAATTTTTGGTTTGAGCTGTTTATGCATTTATATGTCCCACATCTTATCTTATACAGGTTTTTGGAATTGAAGGCTTATTTATTAATGTACATCTA
The DNA here is from genome assembly GCA_014636745.2 of Centella asiatica. Lineage (NCBI taxonomy): Eukaryota > Viridiplantae > Streptophyta > Magnoliopsida > Apiales > Apiaceae > Centella > Centella asiatica. Next base: position 54,250,289 of record CM025780.1, read on the forward strand.
ACAATCTTAAGTCTAAATTTTTTGTTATGTTATGCCATCTTAATCATTTTATGTCTTACAATGATTAAAATATGTTTTCATATTTCTCTCTAAATGACCCTAATTTGAAATTCTATCGATTTTTGATAAGATTGATCTATCACTTAAATTAAACCCCATGTCTCCAACTACAATATTTAAATGTATATAACTCGCTAATATTTTTTGTAGAAAATTTTTAAGGTAGTGTTTGGAAGTTTCTAACGAAAAGAACAGAAAAGATGAAAAAAGTAAAACATCAATTTTCTTTTCTGTTATTTTCTTCTCACTTTTAAGAAGATTTTTTTTAAATAACATAACTAAATATATATTTTCTCTCCAAATCCTCTACTTTCTTTCATAAAAAAACTCATATACACCCTCTTAAATTTTTTTCCTCTCTCTTTCTTTACTTTTCTCTCCAAATTGAAAATTGAGAACTATCTTTTGAAAATCCAAATGATCTACCTTCTCATTTTCTTATAAAGGGAAATAAAGTTGGAAGCGTTCTTTGATTCTTTCATTTGATGTACAAAGGAATTATGCAAACTTTATCTAAAACATAATTTTCCTCATCTATTTATCTATTTATATTATTAAAGATGTAGAGTTCCTAAAAATTAGGATAAATTTGTGTCACACATTTAAAAAAAAATAAAAATTACCCACTAAAGAAAAACGACTCTCTCTTCATTACGATCTTAAAATTATGATTAAAATAGAATTACACACACATACGCGTGTGCCCATTAAGCTAATTTTTAATAAATAATGTTAGTATCATGGATAATTATGATAAAATCAGTAATCTAAACGAATGGAATTAAACGCACGTCACTAGACAACTAACCTTTTTAACTTTAAAGAAGAAAGCATGTGGCCAATTATAGCAATTAAATTACATTTACATTGTAGTTGTTAAAAACACTATTTGTTATATCTAAGTGGACATTTTTAACAATTTATTTCATTTTCCATATGATTTATGCCTCAACTTTTCATTTCAATATTCTTTCCCACCTCCATCTTGAATAAAATACATTTAAACAAGTTTAAATTCATTTTACACACCACACATGCCATATGATGGTCAACTAAAATAAATTATTATCTCTAACCCCCCAAAAAAAAGTAAATAAATGATCATCATCGTTAGGTAAGCCATAGTTGCCATAAAGCTAACAAAAAAAAAACTATGAACAAAACAAATAAATAATCCCTATTTGCCTAGTTGCCTTATTAATTATTACTCCTTTCATTTCACAATAAAATAACTTTTACACTTTTGACAACTATTAATTTTGCATATTTGACTAAGAATTAAATGTATAAATAATAAGTTTTTTTTTTATGAAATTTGTCATGAATCTTTAAATTGTGACGAGATTTATAAGTTTCTGATTGAAAATTTTTAATTTATAACAAAATAAGAAAAAAAAATTCAATTATAACTATTTTTTAGAACAATATTTTTTTTAGAACAGAGGAGAGTAGTTTTTATATTTTGTTGGCATATGTAGCATCAATTTATTCTTCTTCTTATTATGTTTTAACTATTATGCACACCAGCCATTTACCCCGTACAACGTACGATAACTCATTTTTTTCTTATTTGATTATATAAATTTAAAGTAAAGTTATTTAAATAATATTTTACTGACTTATTTTTTTGTACTTAATATGTTTTTAAAAAATAATGATATGCAAAATTTGTGTTTGTGCAATAAAATAAATTATATTTGTATAATTTTTTTATTAAAGTGGTATTTTTTAAAATAATTTGTCATTGTAATCGTTTTATACTATAATTGAATTTTTTGTAATAATTTGATAATTAAATTTGTTATTTGATATTTTAGTTTAGAATAAAACGTAAATATTATTATCTTTCAGTAACTAAAATATAAAATTTTTCGGTAACATGAATGGAATATAATATAATGTCGTAATGTGGCTAATGGAGAGTATTGAATAATAATTATAAAAATTAAATAATAAAATTTGAAACTTATGATGTTTTATTTATTGATTGATGAATACAATTTAGGAGGTGTTTTGTAATTGGTTATTATTTTAAACAGTCACTAAAAAAAAAGATAATTCATCTATTTTTAATATTAGTGATACATTAATTAATATTAATATAACGATGAAATATTAAATTTTAGAATTAATTCTATGTATAATAGTTTTGATTCCTCTATTTTCTTAAACTGTAAAATTATTTTAATTGTATTGAATAAAATTAGCTTAATATATCGTTGTTTCACTATAAAAGTTAGCCAATGCATTTTATTATTAGAATAAAAGATATTAGTACTAATATAATTTTTTAATATAAACGAAAATTCGTTTGATGCCAATTACAAATGGAATGAGTGATTAATAATTTTTTAATGAAAGTACAACGTTATGGAAGATAGTAAGTTAAAAGATTGAAATAAAAAGAGAAATGAACTAATAAGGGTGTTATTATATTTCTTAGTTCTCTTTATTATATAATTTAATATTACACATTCTTCATTTCATAAAAAAAATAATATTTAAATTTTTAATAAATATTAATATTGCATGTTTTACCGAGAATTACATGTACAAATAGTATTCTTTTCTCATAAAATTTATTATAAATGTTTAATTTAAAATAAGATAAAAAGATTGTAATGACATATTTTAAAAAATATATAACTTTATAATGAAAAATTATGCAAATATTGTTTTTTTTAAATAAATTTTATTATCAAATATTTTTTCTACTTTTTTAACGGAGGGAGTAATATAGATTTGTCGCATAGTTTCAAAATACTTAAAAAATAATTTTTTTTTCTAATATAGTTAGTATAAGACTATAAGTTGACTAAGTTCATTTTGACTGGCTGAATTGTTTCGAGTATAAATATTTGAATAAAATAAGAAATCTACAATACTAATTGACAATTTTAATAGGTTAGGATGCAAAGTAAAATAATGAAACAAAGTTCATGGTGAAAATTATAATTTAACCACAATAAATGCATATGCTATAGATTCCTCAATTTTTTCTTGATTGGCCAATTATATATACTAGCAATTAACCCCGTGCAATGCAAGGGATGACGAAATATCAAAAACAAAAATTTAACAATTTTAAATAATTTAAATTGTGTATTATTTGAATACCTTTTAAAGAAAAATAATTGAAATTAATTAAATACACAAGAAGAATCTACTTGTACTTAAAGTTTTATTATCTAATTGAGAATTCTCATATAATTTAGATAATACTACAAAGGAAAAATTTTACTTTTTTCATTTTAAAATTAAAAATATGTTTCATTTTTTTCTATGTTAACAGTGTTATAAAGAAACCTGAATTAGTGTGATCTATTGTAGTTTATTTTAATTAATATTATTTTCATAATCTTATAAGTTATGACAGAGACCTTGACTATAACATTATTTGAATTCAAAATATTTAGCATTAAAAATTTTTATAGGTCGATTATATTAATTTTAAAGGTTAATATGTGATTATTTGATGGAAAAAATTAAAAAGTTGTACAACCAACGACGGATGACAATCAAAAATAAATAAAACAAACATTAATTAAATTTGAATCTCCCTTACTAAAAAGTAATGCATTATACTCCGTAGTGTGCTATAAATTATATAGTTTAAAAAACTGGATTGGACCGGCTGATTGGACCGGTTGAACAGAGAACCTATGTTTGAGCCGACTTAATTCACAAAAAATACCGGATAAGCAAAAATATCGGAGTGAACCAATAAACCGAACGATTTTTTCAAAAAACCGACAAACTGGATGGATTTTTCATAAAATCAGATCAAATTTTTTTAATGGTAAAAATAAACTTTTAAAATTTTTTAATTCATATTTTTTTAGTTTATAACAAACTAAACATATAATTCACTTATTAACACCACTATATATTCATTAAAAATAAAAATTAAGATTTGAAATATAAAATGTTTAGTATAAGTTAATGGTAATAGTCTAAATTATTTTATCTTATTTTGTTAATTATTGTACTAATTAATTTTGCATAGTAAATAATTAAAAAGAAATTAGTTATTAGGCTCATTTATATATTTAAAACATAGTTATAATTTCATTTTGGTATAGTAAACTAAAATTTAAATATATAAAATTATTTTCACATATATAATAATAAAAATTCAGCTCAAACAGTTGAATCATCGCCACCGGTTCAATTGGTTGAACCTCTAAATTGTTGAACCAGTGTCTCGACTGGTTTGATGTAAACTATGATAAACTGTCAATCGCACAACCTTATAAAGTTAAGATATTAACAAAATGATAACTATTTAATATGTAAAATAAATAAATAGTGTAATACAACATCCAATTGATTTTCATTAACAATGTTTCTAATAAAATTTAATGAATATCACATAAGAAAAAGAAAGAGTTTTGAGATTCTTTAAATTCAATCCCCCCCCCCCCCCCCCTCCCCCTTCCCCCTTTATGTGAAATAAGAATATCTTTTTTGTCTCTTTCATAAATAAATTAAATAAATATTTAATAATTAATAAAAAATATTTGAATCGATGCTATTTCTAACATTTATAGAATGTAAGATTGATGTTACTTTAATTTTTTATTTACTAATAAATTGAAGTTATGATAAAATTTTACTAAAATTTAATATATATTTTAAAAAAATTATATATTTGAACGGGGTAAACAAATTTAAAGTTTAATAAGATCAAATGAATTATAAACCTTATAGTTTATATGATTTAAAAAAAATTAAATTAAAATAATGTAATTAGATTTTTCAGATTATAATTTTATTTTGGTTACAGTTGCAATTGTAAAAGAATAAGAAAAATTGTGTAATCATATATGTACCTTCAATTTTCAATCATAGTCGATAGATTGAGAAAATTTGTTGATCGCTTTATATTTTTTTGATACTTTTTCCTTTATGCAATTGAATTTTTTAAAATAAATCTGAATTTGTATATATATGTTGTAGTATATTATATTTCTTCGAAAAAGTTATAATTATTTTATGTTAAACACAAATTAAGTTTTTATATGTATATTCATAAATTAAAATGTGGTATCGTAATTGAAATATATTTTAGAGTTTTGTTTGTGGTAGTTTAAAAGTAAAAGAAAAGATTAACATTGAACTCATATATAATACGGAGAAATCAAATATGGTCTAAAAAATGAAATAAGTACTTTTCCAATTCAATTCAAAATTTTCTTGTTGGCCCTTTTTATATATAGATTACGTCAACACAATATCTGCCCTATCGTAACGTCCATGTCAGTGTGGTCCATGACAGGTGGAGATGAAGGAATTCAAACTTTTAAAAAAGGAAAAATTAAATGAAAGAAAATAAAAAGGAATGAGAGTAGCCTTTAATTATATACAATTAAGGGCTATTAGTATAACGAGCTAAAATAAATTACTAATTTTCTAGCCTAAACCAAATTGCATTGACTTTGAAACCCTAACAACCTTTCAAATCCTAATCACTTGATTTTGACTTGTTAGTTTGATTATTATATATACAATCGCTATATGAAAAATATTTTTTGTCGGGAAGTATATATTTTTATTTATCTTTTTTTTTTGTAATTAAATGAGAATCTCAATTAATATTTTACGTCAATTTATAAATATTAATGATTTATATAGCACATTTAACACTATTTCTTGCATGAACTTTTTATCTGTTGCAAATTAGCTTTTTATTGCAAACTTGTAATTAATTTTTATTTCTATTTTTTGGTGAAAAGATTTGTAACATTATCTTATGTATTATATAAGTTGGTTAGGATGAAGTTTTTGAGTACATGATTTAACTCCCTACAGCATATATAATCACACACTTTCAGCCGTGATATGACACTGATGCTATCGTAACAATTCTGATCAGAGTTTATGTATTTGTTTCGATTTACATTTTAAAAATTTTAAGTTTGAATAATATAAATTATATTATTTGTAATTTAAAATTTTTAAAATTTAAGTAAAAAACAAATGAGGTAATATAAAACGTAGTTAATTGACACCCCAATTTTAGAACTCCTAATATTAATCTTTGTTGAAATATTTTGCATATGAGAGAGAGAGAGAGAGAGAGAGACTATAAATGAAAATAAACCAAAGTGTATTGCCAAAAAAAGTACTAGCTAGATTAGTAGGATTTATAAAGACAACAAGGCTTATAGGTTCTCGGTCTCTTTCACTAAATTTTCGACGAATTCTTTTCTTTCAATTATATATGTTTTTCTTTTTCTCTTTTTATCGTGGTGTCCCTTTTGATGTGTCAAACTAGAGCTACTATATATACTTTGAACACTATATTTGAGATGTTGAAGTTTATAATACAAAATATTGATTCGCAAACCGTAAAAGAAGCTTAAATTTCTAATTGTATGATATCAAAATATAAGAAAAAAAAAACAAACAGAGAATATATTTTTCCAAATTAATTAAATAGAAATTCAACAATAGTAATCACATAAAAATAAGAATTGAGAAATAAGAAAATAACAAGTATAAAAATGTAATAAAAACTAAAATTGATTAGCTTAAAAATGAATAGTGGTAACAAGTACGTGAGTTTCTAGACAATAAATTTCTATATAATAAAAGAAAATTATAACTCCACTTATATCATCTATCTTACTAGAATTTATCTAATATGAAAAAATCCATCAAAGGCTTGTAACTTTCTTATGAATTTAAATTCTATTGCTTGAAATTCATATATCTTTATTCAATTAGAATATACCTAGCATTAGAATATTCTGCGTATACAATTGTTACAACAAATCACCATTAACAACGGATACTAATTAAATAAAGACAATTTAATAACTATATATAATAATTTATACCTTCTTGTTCTTTAAAAGAGATTTTCTACTAGTTCTTATTGATAGTAAAAACGCTTCAGATCGAGAGAGCAAAATATACTTATAAACTCGTAATAAGCATTAATACAGTAATAAGTTAATAACTGTCGGTGTCAATGGGTTTAATCCTAATCAAATTAATTAAATAAGCCCCATATTCATAGACTTATTTATAATTGGCCTTTCCCACGTGGACGTAGGCAAAGAGAGTCAATTTGAAAAATTATATGATACATGATCAGATTTGGGAAAATATCTAAAATATTTTTAATTATTAAGTGTGATTTTTTAGCACAATTAACTAATCATCAAATTGCGCTTAAAATTTGGAATTTATATGTAGGTATTGGATCCATTTGTTGAAATGGATCTGTCTTATATTCATCAATGTAAGAAGGCCACATGTCATGGACATAATGTTAGCAAGAAAAATGACTACATATATGGAGGTGAGCTGGAGCAGAGCTGTATTTATTGCTATTTAATTGAATTAATTGAGTGTCCAAATCAAAGTCATGAAAGTTTCACTCTTTTTTTTCCTTCTTTTTTTACTACAAACCTTTTAGATACCCATGTCACAAACAATAATATCTACTGGTGCATCTAATGCTCCTTCTACCCTCCACCACCCCCAACCCACCCACCCACCCACTCCAAATGTATATTACTCCCTCTAATTATTATTATTTAATCTTTTTAACACGTAAATTTTGAATAAATTTTTATAATATATAAAAAAATTTACTTAAACTTACAAATAAAAAAAAGTCAAGTAACAGTAATTATGAAATAAAGACAATATGATATATGGATTTTAGAACTATTTACTATTGACAAATCATTTTTTTATATATGCATTCTAATAATAATACAAATTTGAGTATAAATTCAACGGTTTGTGAGAAAATAGATCAAGTAGGTACACATTTTTATTTATACTAAGAAATGGAATGTCTTGGATTTAGGAACTGTAAAGTTACTGTGGTAACTTTAAAAGAGAATAAAACCAGAAGCTAGGCGAATAATAAGAGTAGTAGTAATATTAGGACTGTAGGGAGTACTATATATTGACAGTAGTTAATTATCAACCATCATATTTTAAAAGTACGTATTGCAGCAGCCTCCCGTGCATGAAATCGTGAAAACTCAAAAGGAGGAGCTTCAAGGACAAAGTGATTCCAATGCTTCCATACTTTCTATATTTTATACTCCCTCCGACCAAACCATTAGTAACATTTGATTTTTTACAATTATTTAATATTTTTTAAGAAATTGTTTGTGTTGTCATTCAAAATAAATAGTGAGAAATGAAATAATTTGAAATATGTAAAAATAATGAAAAAGTAAAAAGAGTTAAAGTAAAATAATGTGTCATAAAATAAAAGTTGTGAATTATAAATTGAATAAATTACAAAATAAATTTTTTTTAGAAGGAGAATGTTGCAAATAGATGATTCATAAAAAAAATATTACAAATGAATTGCAACGGAAGGAGTATATACATAAGCACTAACTCATAATTACTGCATATACATATTTGCTCTTTCTTTTGACAAATAAAAAATGTTAAAAGAATACTATTTGTGTCGTTAAATAACTTTTTGTTCTTAAATTAGGGTCTGAAATATAAATTTGTAGAAAAAAGAGTGATGAAAAATAAATAAATGTGATTATTGTGCTTCTAAACATCATTTTGGGTTGGGGGGTGGGGGGCAAGTCACATCATTTTATGGACTTTTTTTTTTCTTTTTTAGTTATATTCAAACAATTCTGAGAAAAGAGAAAAGACGAAGTATTGCCAAGAAAACTACATACACAAATTCAAACCTATTATCCTCTATAAATATAGAATATTTCAAATCTTGTCCTTTTAATTATCAAAATGTACATTTTCAACGCAATTTATTTTACTTGTAAAAGCAAGTATTTGGAAACTAATTAAACGCACACAACTTCTTTTCTGGCTTACAATCCAGAAGGCACAAAAGAGAACACTTAGCTCGAGAATATAACACGTGAAAAAGAAAAAGAAAAAAAAACACACACAAAAAACATCAATTCATTAATTTTAATTTACTAAGTAAGAGGGAGAGTACTATTTTTAATACTAATGTTGCCATAATAATTCCTCAAAACTAAAATTACTGGTATTCTCCAACTCTGCCATTATTCCTCCCATGTGCCCTGCTGCTGTCACAAAATCTTCCACTCCCTGCAACCACGGCGGAGAATATAAAAACCACCCATCGTCCACCTCCCCCACCAACGATTCCGGCGAATCGTAGCTCCGGCCAAGTCTCGGCAACTCCACTATCTCCCCCAGTTCCTCCGGCGATGCCGCCTCCTCATCGCACGACGCCGTAATTGACGTCAGAGAAGTCACAGAGGACGATGAAGTCATCGACGGAGACGACGGACCCAGGTGGTCCATGGCGGCAGCTTTTGCAGCGGCCGCTTGTACGTCACGTGGGGCGCACGTGGCGGGACGGGGAAGTTGGTCGGCGAATTCGGGGAAATTGAGTATGGCGCTGCTTCCTTTTATGGAAAGTGCCGCGACGTCGTGGGCCCGGGCTGCCATTTCCGGGTTGGAAAAGGTGCCGAGCCATATCCGAGATTTCTTCTTCGGCTCACGGATTTCGGACACCCATTTGCCCCAGGTTCGCATTCGGACCCCTCTGTAAACTGGGTGCTTTGTACCCGACCCATTTGTCGTGCTAGTAGTAGTAGTTGTCGTTGTTGTGGTAGCTGTAGTAGTTTCATTGCTCCTCTTGACCCGTTTCGGGTTCGGGTCTGTTGATTCAGGCTTTTGGTGTTTTACTGTTGGAGACGGTGATATAGAGCTCGGTGAGAATGAGTTGCTAGTTGACTCAGTTTCAGAATTTGTTGACTCACCCATCCGAGTCATACAGTAATCAAAACACAAACTGATATGGTGATATATATATATATATATATATATATATATATATATATATTGTTACTATATATAGTAATCTATATGTGTGAATACAAACACTTTTAGAAATATATTGAGGATGAATGTTGTAGATATGGTGTATAGCCAAGGAAGGAAAGAGATAGAGGTGATCACTGTATACGTTTCAGTAGAGAGAGAAATGAGATACATGTAGTTATATATATAAAATGGGGGAGAGTAGTATATATAGAAGGAGAGAGAGTCTAGTGATCAGTCAGTGATCACCTAGAGAGAGAGAAAGTGAAGAAGGAGGGAGACTTACAACCGACCTGCCATTTGACCACAATTTCTTAATGACGGTAGCTCACACAAATAGAGAGAGAAAAAAGGACTACAATTGTGAAATATAGAAATCTTGAATATCAATAATTACTCAAAGCAAAATAATTACTAAAAGGGTAATCATGTACTTCACATGAAATTTCTAAATATAAATAAAAATAAAATTAAAAGTACAAGAGCCGTAGGTGTTAATAGTAAGAGAAGAAAGGCACAGATGTTACAGGAGAAAGTAGATCTTCAGACAGTGTTCATCCGCCAATAGACTCGTGTACTTGTAACCATTCTTAGAAAAAACCGCTTGGCCCGTGTTGGCGAAGTAAAGATTTTGACAATTGTATAAATGGACCACCTTAATAATAGTACTGTATGACTCGAATATATTTTCTATTATATTTAACAAATAATTTGACAATTTTTTTTTGATCCAACATATGTTAAAAGGTATTTGAACCAAACAAAATATAAAAGTTTTTTGGAGACCAAACATGTAAAATTGATATATTTAAAAGTTGTCAAAAAAAAATTTCTCTTATTTTATTTATTAAAACGTTTAGTTTTTACTCGATTTGATTCAATTGACTTAATTTATATTTCGCAACTTGAATAGCATTGATTAATTATACTATTCTGAATATGAGATGAACCAGAATATAAATATTAAATCGTACAATGTATTATGTTCAATTTGATTAGATTCACTTATAATTAACCTCAATTAGACGGAACTTTAATTCATTTAAGACTCTTATTTTAACCGTTTACAAATATTATTGACTTAAATAAAGAAAGGTATAGCATGTGACACTACAACAACAATACATTATATTAATTAGATGGAAAGTGAAACAAACAATATAATCCAATAAAAGATTTGAATTTATCAACTTCGTTTTCCTTCTCTTCAACGCCTTTATTTTCTGTTATTTCAATTTTATCTATTTGCATGCGATTCCCTAATTTATATTGCTATAAATCCAAATTTAATTGCTTTATATGCGAAGAAATGCTAGGGAAATATCTTTTCTAACTACAAATTATTCTAACATTAAAATCTAGCTCTGTCTAGAGTCTAGAAGACGGACATGTCTCCGGCTCCATTGGTTTTGGCTTATGGAGTGCTTAATGCTATGGATGCTGAGTGCTGACCGAATAAGATGTAAGAGCAAAGAGTACATTTGTTTAGCAATAGCTATTAGGTGCTGATTCGCTCTTTTTGCCTCGGAACAAATAAGCGGTACTTGTAGTTCTTTTTCGGCCGGCATAACTCCTAATGCCCTTTTGCCTTCATTAACGTAGCTTAGCATGTTCAATAAATAAATAAAAACTTGAAAAGGGCTTGGAATGATCTAATTGTCACATTTTATATATTATATGTCAATTATGATAATAACGATTGCTTGTTTCAAATGTTATTTTCAAATCAATTTTATATTTTATTTCATTTTTTATTTCAAATGTGGAATTCATTATTTATTATCAAAAGTCAATTTACACTATAAAAAATAATTTTTCCCCCAGTTTCAATTAAATAATATTATAGATTATTGACGATTATGATGATGATGATTATTTTTAATAATACTTGGTCAATTATGTTCATGATGATTTTTTTTATTGACGGTTAAAATATTAATTAAAGACTAGATTCTAAAATTAGAGATTTAGCCATTTAGGATGATTTATTATGATAACGAAGTTATTAATTAGTATAGGGGTAATCTAGGAAAATAAAGATATTTAGATGTTCATTTTATTTTCTAAATCAAACAAACTTAATTATTCAATATTTAGTGTTCAAACTCGATGTTTAATAACTCAATACTGTGGCGGTCCCAAAAATTTTATATCAGACTTTGGATACCATCAATAATTGACAAAACAAAATAACATCATCCAAGCATGCATATTAATAAATGAGAGAAATAATAGTAATCTCTATGTATTTTAACAACAAAAGTCTATGTGGAGCCCACACAACCCTTACAATCTAAACATTTCAATAATTGTCCTACGCTTCACTTTTCTCCTAAATGTCATCCATAAGAAAACGATCAAGAAACGTTTGTTATGTCATTCTTATCTTGTCTTTATCAGACAACTCGGTCTTCTTGCTATATTCGGTAAAACATTTGATAATAGCAAAGTGAACGATTTACGCTCGCAAATATATAATCAAGTATTGAGTGACTCTTGAAAGATAGATAATTTATTGGGCTTAAGCGTTTATGAGTTTGGATGAAAACAACGCCAACACCTCTTGATAATTTAAAAAAATGTAGTCTCTAGGGTTCCGAGTGATAGCAAGGGATTTGACTATTTTCTTAAAAGAATATAGAATAATTTCACATGCATCTTATAACGATATCCGTTTGACGCACGTGCCCTTAGTAACTCCATATCAAACAGTATATCAGCTGGTCAACCTGATCACCGTCTGACTTCATCATGATGACATACGTAGTCAATACAGAAATCTTTTATCTACGAGAGTTCGGTTACCAATGTCTCGGTTATTGTCTCCTATAGATCCTAGGTTCGAGATGCCAGACAGATGTATCCCAATAGTCTTTAGTTATCCACACAGATATACTTTACAAGTATAGGGTGAAAAATAAATTTTCTACATCTGTATAGGATTGACTTTATTAATCATTTATCATTCATCAAAATTTGTTCCTTAATTATTATTTAATTATTTTAATTAAACAATAATCATTTCTTAATTAAATCTTCATCAAACAAGATTTATAAGTCATTTATCATCTATTAAACATTTGTTCTTAAATTATTATTTAATTTCTTTAATTACATAATAATTATTTATTAATTAAGTAATTTATTTCTTAATTACTTATGAATTAAATGATTTATTGATTATTTAATAATTATTAGAATTTATTCATTAATTATTTTAATTAAATAATAATTTGTCTTGATTAATTAATTTCATTAATCAAGAATTACTCCTCAATTAATTTTCGCTTAAATGATTTATTTAATCATTTAGTATAATTTTAGAGTTTATTCTTTAATTGTTATTTAATTATTTTAATTAAATAATAATCATTTATGAATTAATAATTCATCACTTAATTGCGGTAATTAAGAGAATCTTTCATTATTAATTAATTTATTTCTAAATCATAAAAATTTCAATCATGTAAAAAGTTTATTTACATGTCAAAATAATTATTCATAAGGTATTTATTTAACAATTTAAATTATATAGGTATTTTATTTTATTTTAAATTTTGGATTGAGCCAAAAATAAAATAAAAGAGATTGAGTTGAATTCAGGTCGGAATTGAGTCGGAACTAGGTTGGAGTGGCTCACGGACTGATCGGGGTTTGGGCCGGGTCAGCCCAACCCAAAGTCACTGTCTTCTCCAATTAGGATTTCGTTAGCTGTCGGCGCCATGTTCGCCGGAGCCACGACTGCCTCCCTCGAAACCACCACATACGGTGAGTATTCGGTGGTAGGGGCACCACCATGGCCTTTGACATAGGCGAATGTACTTCTATGCTTCATGTCATGGCTAGAAAGTGACTAGAGAGCCATTTTGTAACTCGTCGGCGGCGAGCTCGCCATGAACGGCGGCAAAGCTCGCAACCGAGCTTTCCTTATTTTTTTTTTTACCATTTTTGACGAAATAAGTATGAATTTGAAAGATATATCACCCAGGAACACAATCATGTAAACTATTTCAAGTTTTAACAATTCAAAAGTAAAAAAAAATTGAAAAATTTGTTTAGGTGTTTAGGAATTTCGGCCGAGGTTGAACAATCGCATACGTTGATGATTTTTTAAAATTGTTTGAGGCAAAATGAATCTTTTAACAACATGAACAAAGTGGTTTAATCAATTTGAACAAACAACAAAACATCTTGTCAGAATTTCAATTTGAAAAACTAGGGTTCTTGATATTCTTCATTTTATTCTTGAATTTTTATTTTGATTAAACTTTAAAAATCAATAACTCACAATTTGCAGATGTTATTTGTTAGATATAAATGATGATGATGATGATGATTAGAGTTTGTTTGTGAATCTATAAATACTCAAGGTGTTCTATAAACCTAAGTATATTTGCACGAGTTTTTGCATCCATTGATGATCAACTTAGTCATTAGGGAATGAACTGCTTTACACTAAACAAGTCGTCAATGAAAACTTCTAAAATACTTGATAGTGTAGAGAGGATGTCTAATGTTACTTAAGAACATTCGAGTATTCCACACATTAGACAAATCCAAACAAAGTTAACAAAGGATCAGTGATTAAATCTGACAGTATTTGAAAAAACATCTGTCAGGGGAACCTATCAGGGGAAGTCTAAAATACTGCATCAGGGGAACTCATCAGGGGAACCAGTCAGGGGAACCCATCAGGGGATGACATTGAAAGACCAACCCATCAGGAGATGACATTGAAGGACCAATCTGTTAGGAGAACCCGTCAGGGGAACCCATCAGGAGATGATATTGAAAGATCAACCCATCAGGGGAAATGCTAAACATTGTATCAGTAGAAGCAATCAGTGTATACAAGTAGGTCTTAACGTTACGGGATCAGGAAGCACTTGACTAACTCTACAAAACATAGATTAACTTAAGTGAAGCATGAAGCACTGATCAAGTCTTCATCAGAACTTGACATCAGGGGATCCAGAAGCACTGATCAAGTCGACATCAGGGCTTGTTATTAGGGGTTAGTTATGACTGTATACACTCGTCATCAGGTCTTACACGTGAATCATTGAAGCTTGAAAAAGTAGCAAGGGATATAATTGAAAAGATATTCGTTGAAGTTTTGTTATCCAATAACAACTCTCGAACATTAATTACATGCAGATCAGGGGATGAAAAAGAAGAAACAAAAGCCAATAACAGTCTGACGTATCACTCCTAAAGGACATTGATATCACATATATGCGGCTATGTTGGAAAAGCAGCATGTCTAGCACGTGGGTTCACCACCAAATCTGCTATACATTAAGAAAGAGTTGTTACACAAGAAAAAAAATGGAAGCACAAAGGAAGCACACAAAAACACTAGAGAGATGTTTTGTAATATATCTTTAGAGAAATATTCAAAGAAAATCAGTAGCTAGTGAATGTGAGAAAAGAAGTTGTAAGTCACTATAGATTGTAGCTGATTAATCACGTTTGTGATTAACCAGATTTCTAAAAAAATCTCAAGTTTTAATACAACCATTTTAACTTGAATTATTATGTGTTTATTTCCTTTTGAAGCATAGTTCTTCTAAACTCACAACTATTCTAGTCTTAGTGGGTTAACTCGAAAAAGATTAAAAAGTTTGTAGTATTTGTATTCAACCCCCCATTCTACAAACACTTGAGCTTATTTAACTCAAACAATTATGCACACGTAATATATATGAAAATAATTCTGAAAAAAATATTCTGCACAATGGTAAAAACAAAAATGACAATAAATGCTAAAATAAAAGAGCAATAAGTTACTTCTTTAATGCTTTAAATGAGAAAATGCTAAATCCCTTAAATGAAATTTCAGATTTTTGTGTGATAAATTTTATGGAGAAAAATGAACTGAAATAAAGGCTAGGTTTTGGTTATAATGATATATTTATATAACTTACAATTCATTTTTGACCATTGGATTAGTTTTAAAAAAAATTACTTAAATTAGTAAAAAAAATTCCTTATTTTTGCCATTTAGGGATGTGCTGAAATTTTGAATTTAATTAGTGTTTAACTTGATTTGTTTAGCCACTAATTGAATTTTAATGGTTATGCATTGATTTAATGCATAAACCGAAAAGTTTACCCGCACTGGCGAAGTAAAAATGTGATTATGAAATTATTTTCACAATTAACATCTCGTAACTTTTATAATGTCACGTTTGTTACAATTTGTCGTTAGTGGATATGTGTGCGTCGATTTGCATAAAATACACGTATACTTAATCGTAAAATTTATCAATCGTTGGAACGAAACGAAAATTTCATAACAAGACGGATTTATTTAAAATACATTTTATTTGAATTTTCAAGTTATCAAAAGTACATTTAGATTCAACATTCAGCACATAATATTTAATAAAACAAATAGCACTTCCATCACGTATATGGTTCAACCGATATATTGTATTTTCTCCATACCGTTTATATTCAAAAATAAAATTTGTTCCCTTAAAAGAATTTTGTTTGTAATCCTTTTATTATAATATTATATTTTTTTAAAATTTGTCATTATAACCTTTTTATATGATCATTAATTGAACATATATAATAAATTTTATAAAAAAAACTTATTACTCAAATATATATTATTCTCAATTAAACATATAATATTAATATTTGGTAAAAAAATTTAAATATAACTCTGTTTTTAGAATAAAACGAAAATGGTTTGACTATTTATAATCTGGAGGTTAACTGATTATATATGATAGAAGAAAGTGAGGAGTGACATCCAACGCTGCAGTGCATAGCAATGACTTATGATAATTACTTTAGTTATTTTCCCCCACATTCAATCATTTAGCATTAGAAAAAAATAAAATTAGAGAATAAGTGATTCAAGATGATGTATAATTTTTTATACACATGGAAAAACGGAAAATAGTCTAGACTGCAGTTTATTTTTCAAAAATAGATTGTACAGTAGTTTCATCTTGTATCTTGCAATATTTTTACGAAATTTAATCGTATGAATGGATAGAGCATTCAAAAACATGAAATATACAAAATTTTATGATTTTTTTTGTGATGTGTAGAGATATTTTTATAAGTATATAAAATTATACAAATTTTTACTCACAAAAAGTTGTTGAACTTACATCACTAAAATAACTATGATGTATCTCATATAAACTTAAAAAAAATTTGTATACTATATTATTTTTTAAAGTGGTTTTAATCCGTACGATTAGATTTTCTTAAAACGTAATAAAATATAAGAAAAATTACTGAACTCAAAATTGAAAAATAGACTGCAATTTATTTTCTATAATTCACACGTGTGTGTGTATATATATATAACGTAGTGTGTTATGTCTTGTCACAATCTTACTGGTGAAGAGCAAGAAAAGATACATTGACAAATAACTTTACTTTATTTCATTCTGTTTTTACCAATTTTAAAGACATATATATATTTACAGTATCTCTGAAGTGACAATATATATGAAATGATGTTTCATTAACAAGTTAAATAATTGAAAGAGTATCAATTATCTCATGTAGTATTATGTTCTCTTGTCCATTGCTCGTGCTCAAAGTTATTTTCAGTAAAAGGGGCAATTCACCCTGAAAAGACAGAAAGCGTTACATCTTCTACACTTAAAATAGCAATTAGGCAAATCAATTTTAGAATTTGTCTTCCAAAATTTTTCTTGAGGGAAAAGATTCATTCTTGCTTGTTATAGTAGTTAGTATCTTGGGATAGTTCACTCAAGGTAATTAGATGTTTGTTTTTGGCAAAGGCAAAAGAAAATATATTACTCAAAAAAATTTACAATCCAAGAGACTTGGATTAAGATGTTTGTTAGTTATAATAGTAATATATTTTTCATCTTTTTCACGTCACTTATTTTGATTTTTTGAAATTAATTTGCAAAATTGCAATATTCAAAAATAATATTCATTCATCTACATGCATTTTGAGACTAACATGGTGATATTTATCTGAATGAACATTACTATAATTGGTAAAATTCAACAAGCGTAGTCAGTATTACAAATCATCCATTTTTAACCAAAAAAACCTATTATATGTCCTTTTTATCCTCTAAATGGAGAACTTCCTTTCAATCTAATTTTTTAAGAAGAAAAATAATAGTGGTATTTATTACTAATATAAGTAACCTAATGTAAAATAATCACCAATATTTTGAAAATTAAAAATTAAATTCATTGCTAGCGAAGGTTGGATCAATACCTTTAACTTGAAATATAATTAATTAAGATCTAGATTTTAATTCTGTTATTAACAATCTCTTTTAGTAAATGTTTAATTCTATTATTAACCGTCTCTTTTAATAAGTGTTCCACAAGTACCATTAATTTTATATCTTATTTGATCTGTATACAGCTTTAATTCTTTCTGTAACATTTATTGATGGCTTGTTTAATTTCTTCTTACACTTTCTATTGTTTTAATTAGGAGATTAACACTCCTATATAAATTATAAAATGGATCTGAGAGCATGGGGCATTACAACAAGGATATTACAGTAAAACCATGTCCCATAACATCAAACTCTTTAATGAATTGGTCCCATATATGTAATATAGGTGAAACCCAAGGAAACTTCCTAAATGCATGATCCAATTTTCATATATATATATATATATATATATATATATATATATATATATATTAATTTTATGCTCGTGAAATATAGCTGAAACTGAAACTCATTAATGGTTCAATTACTATAAAGATAATTTTTTAATTTATACTAGTATTATTTTAACAGAATGCTGCTATCAATTTATCACCTCTTTCTTAATGTTATGGTATGATGTATATAACTAGATATTACTGACACTTTCCGCAGTCCACATAAATGAAGTCAATCAGTACTAAATTAAAGATTGTGAGATATGACTGTATATATCTGGACCATAAGTGATATCGTAGTTATTTTTGTAAGGAAATTAAAATTTTATGTTATTATTTTAATAATTTAACGTTTTTGTCCTTCATTTGAGAGAGAATTTTATAAAAAGGGAATGTGCACACATATAAAGAGAATGCAATAGAGTAATTATTTTAATAATTCACTCAAGAATAATTTATATTAACAAAAAATACTTGACAAGTATAATAAAAGAGAAAAAATTCATGTTAAGTTTCCGTACATTTTTATTTTTCTTGTACAGTTTATGTTACTAAGTTAATGTTTCTATTTGAAACGATATTATCATATTCATGTTATCATCCGATATATTATGTTATTATGTATAATATAATATTTTTTTATAACACTATATATGATAACATAAATTTAATTAGAAGGGTTGAATCACGATAGAACTGTACGGAAATTGTTTTT
Organism: Centella asiatica; assembly: GCA_014636745.2. Classification (NCBI taxonomy): domain Eukaryota; kingdom Viridiplantae; phylum Streptophyta; class Magnoliopsida; order Apiales; family Apiaceae; genus Centella; species Centella asiatica. Next base: position 54,269,512 of record CM025780.1, read on the forward strand.
TTCAACATGTATCGATCAAAAATTGCCTCATATATTAAATTTCTATGATTATGTAAAATGCAATATTATGAAAGAATTAGACTAAAAGATATCACTTATTATAAAAAAAGTAACTCAGAAAAGAAACTCAAGAATCAATTTTTTTTTGACATATGTATAATTTAATTTATTGTTCTTTCTTTTTCTTTAATCAATGTGTGTAACCCATTAATTTTCTGTATTTCTATGTACTTTTTTAATGAATTTTTGTGAGTTTCTGCCCTGAAAATTTTTAGCACAACAGGAGAGATTCACATTAATATATGGTTGATCACTGGATTGCTTAACCATTGGTGAATCTATTAAGAAAATCCCCTCTCTCTCTCACCCATGAAATTTTATCTCCATTTCTCACTTAGTAAATTTATAATCTTCATAATTTTATCCTTTTAATTATTTTATCATTAAAAAACGCCTCATTAGTAAGAGAGATTGGCCTTAAAATTTGAAAACGACCAGCCTTTAATTCTCTAGTTAATGTTTAAAGAGTAGAAACAAAAGTAGAGTAAGTTTGTTCCTCGCGTTTTTTTAATCTTAACTTGTTTCTGGAAAATAAATTATAAATTCGATCTTTTTGTTTATTTATTTTTAAGGCTTTGGACCTACACGTATTGTAGACCAAAAACAAGTGTTCCATAGAATTATTTTACCACTAGAAAGACGATTTAACTCATTTTTAAATTTTCATAGTTTATATAAGATAATAAAACTTGAAATTAGTAATATTCTATGAATATTTAACAAACTTTGTGGTCGTACATATGGATTAAAATTAAGTTAACATTTACATTGTCGTATGGATTCTAAAGTTATAGATTATCAATTACATAGACAATTAGTTTGTAATAACTATAAATATAACAATTTGAACGCATAAATAAATAAGTTAGCTTTACAATAGTTTTTTTTTTCAAAAATAAATTTAATTTATGTTTAAAAGAAAGAAAGAAAAAGGACCGAGACCAGCCTATTCCACGACCAGTCTAAATTGAAGTTTTCAATAATCCCCTTTTATTGAATTAGAACTGACATGATCCGGCCTAGTTAACGTTAGTCTTTTTAAAAATTAGTTCAATTTGAACTAGTTAGTATGTGAGAACTCAAAAATTCAAATAAAATGTATGAACATTGAATTCGTTAGTTATGAAATTTTCGTTCATTTCAATAACCGATAGATTTTACAATTAAGTATACATGCAAATTACGCAAATTGATGCACGCACATCCACTAACGACAAATCATAACGAACATGACATTATAAAATATATGAGACACTAATCATGACGAGTGCGGATAAACTTTTCAGTTTATGCAATAAATTAATGCATAACCATTAAAATTGTAAATAGTGAATAAACAAATCAAATTAAACACTAATTAATTCAAAACTTCAGCATTTTTCCTAAATGGCAATACAAGAAGATGATTTCCAATCCAAGAGAAAAATTTTGTAATCCAAGTAAAATTTTCAAAAACTAATCTAATGGCAAAGAATGATTTACAAGTTATATAAATATATCATTATAACTAAACCCTAGCCTCCATTTCAGTCAAATTTCTCCAGCAAATTCACCACAACAAAAATCTAAAAATTCATTTATTAGCATTTATTAAAAATTTGACATTTTATTCATTAAAGTTTTAAAGAGATAAATACACTGCTATTTTATTTTAGCATTTATTGTCATTTCTGTTTTTACCATTATGTAGATAATAATTTTCAATATCACTTTCATATATAATACATATTTATAGCATTTACGCTTTGAAAGTTATTGATTTTTAAAGTTTATTCAAAAAAAATATAAAAATTCAAGAGCATGAATATGAATTCAAGAACCCTAGGTTTTTTGGATCAAAATTTCCAGCAAGACGCATTTGTATTTGATCAATCGGTGTTAGAACCTTATTTCTGCACTTGTGCCGGTCATTCTCCCTCAATTATTTTTTAAAAATGGTCAACTTTTGGGTGAGTTCAAGCTTGACCGAAGTTTCAAAATACCATAATTGAAATTTCTATTTTTTTTGTGCGATTGAATTCTTAAAACTTGAAATTGATTGCATGATTGTATTCCTGGGTGTCCCCTCTTTCAATTCCATACTTGATTCGTCAAAAATGGTGAAAAAAATGAGAATTTGAAGTTTTGTCGTCATTAATGGCGGGCTCTACGACGACGAGTGACGAAATCCTTCTCCGATCACTTTCTAGTCATGACATTAAGGGTGGGGGTACATTCGCCTATGGCAAATCTCATGGCGGTGCCTCCACCGTCGAACGAACGTCGTATGTGATGTTTTCGAGGAAGGCAACCGCGGCTCCAACGACTATCAAAACCCTAATTGGGAGAAGACAGTGATTTCGGGTCAGGTTGAACTGACCCAGACCCGATCCGTCCTTGACCCGGTCCGTGACCCAGTTTCAATTCGATTCGACCCAGTTTTGACCTAGATCTGACCTAATCCCCTTTATTTTATTATTGGTCCAAACTCAATTTAAAAATAAAATAAAATATCTATACAATTTAAATTTTTAAATAAATAACTTGTGAATAATTATTTTGACATGTAAATAAACTTTTTACACGATTGAAATTTTTATAATTTAGAAATAAATAAATTAATAATGATAGATTCTCTTAATTATCACAATTAAGTGATGAATCATGAATCCATAGATGATTATTATTTAATTAAAATAATTAAATAATAATTAAGGAATAAACTCTAAAGTTATATTAAATGATTAAATAAATCATTTAAGGTAAGATTAATTGAGAAGTAATTCTTGATTAATTAAATTAATAAATCAAGACCAATTATTATTTAATTAAAATAATTAATGAATAAATTTTAAATGATTATTAAATGATCAATAAATCATTTAATTCAAAAGTAATTAAGAAATAAATTACTTAATTGATAAATAATTATTATTTAATTAAAGAAATTAAATAATAATTTAAGAACAAATGTTTAATAAATGATAAAAGACCTATATATCTTTTATGATTAAGATTTAATTAAGAAATAAGTATTGTTTAATTAAAACAATTAAATAATAATTAAAGAACAAATTTTGATGAATGATAAATGGTTAATAAAATCATTTAAGCTAAAATTGATTAATTAATATTAATTTAATTAATCTAAGGCCTCCAACAAATAAATCAAATTATCGGGAACCTTCGATCGACGTATTATCAGTCCAAAAATATCTCGGACTCCGATTCGGTTTCAACCGAATCCCAACTCAACGAATGACGACTCAATTAGTCAATCGCATACTTGAGAATTTTACAAACACTTCGCATGTGGATCCTCATATGTAATTAAGTTGCAATTTCTCATGTTATCGAATGTACATGTTTTATAAAATTGTTTGCTACGCGAGTTGTTAAATTTAAGATTCACTAAGGACTTAAAGGCAAGTATATACTCACTTTATTTTCTTTTAATTTATACGTATGATCATTCTTTTGATATACGTAATTTATCCAAGATATTATCATGTCAATATTCATGCTTCATTTTATTCAAAGTTAAGTAACGTACGATCCCTTGATCCGATGTAGGTGAACAATGTTGTACTAGCATCAAGTATTATTTGGGCGGTTGTTAGCTATTCAAATTTTGCTAACACGCCAAAAAAATTCTATACGGATGTAGAAAACTTATTCTTCACCCATAGTTGTAAAGTATATCCATGTGAGTAATTAAAGGTTAGTGGGATGCATTTCTCTGGCATCCCGAGCCTAGGATCTATATGGGACGGAAACCCAAGCATCGGTAACCGAATCCTTGTAGATAAAAGATTTCTGCATTGACTATGTATGTCATTATGATGAAATCAGACGGTGGTTAGGCTGACCAACTGATATACTGTTTGATATGGAGTTTTTAAGGGCACGTGCGCTAAACGGACATGATTACAAGACACATGTGAAATTATTTTATATTCTTTTAAAAAAAGGGTCAAATCTCTTGTTATCATTCAGGAACCCTAGAAACTACATTTCTTCGAATTATCAAGAGGTGTGAGCATTGTTTCTACCCAATCTCATAAACACTCAAGCCCAATAAATTATCTATTTTTCAAGGCTCACCCAATACTTGATTATATACTTGTGAGTATAATCGCTCACCTTGCTATTATTAAATGTTTTACAAAATATGGCAAGAAAGCCGAGCTGTCTGATAAAGGTATGTTGAGAATGACATGACGAACGTTTCTTGATCGCCCACTTATGAATAACATTCAAGGGAAGAGTGAAGCGTGAAGTCATTATTGAAATGTTTAGATTATACGATCTGTGTGGGCTCTTATAAACTTCCGTTGTTACACTATTATTTTTGGATAGTGTAATAGGAATTACTAATAATTTTTTTAGTTAATGATATGTATGCTTGAATTATATTTTTGTTCTCTTGTTAATTATTAACGATACTCAAAGTCTGGAATAAAATTTTTGGGGCCGTCATATAATATGTATATCCATCCTTATACTAACGCACACAAAAACATATATTTTGAGTTTCCTTTAGTACAAGTCACATATGAAAATACTAACTTATTCCATGCAACTAGTTAATATGTATGTCCATCCTTACACAAACGCGCACAAAAACATATATTTTGAGTTCCCTTTAGTACAAAGTCACATATGAAAAATACTAACTTGTAATTCCATGCATAACACGAGTAAGTATTTTAATATTATTAATTTAATATTATGATAGAATTTAATAAATATTAAATAATCAAAAAATCATTAAAAAAATTAAAAAATTATTTTAAAAATTATTTTTTCTTGATATATTAAAATTTAATAATAGTGTTGTGTACATGCATAATATAATATAAATTCTTTTTTGTTGCAAATTGTTGTCTTATATGAACTTCAAAATTATAAATTCACTTAATTTTCTTATTCATTACGTAAGTGACTTTGATAAGAATCGTAACAAACTTCATATTGACTCAACAAAGTTTTTATAAGAAATAAAAATATATTTTAACTTGGACTTTTAATTTAGTAAGTTAACTCGTTGAATCGTTTTTATGCTATTTAAAATTATCTTAAGTGCTGTAATATATAAAAAAAAAAACAGAAATCACTATTTTATCATTTCTTTTTTTAAAATAGATATAAAGGAGTTTTTTTTTTAATTCAAAATTTCAATTATTCTCGAAAATTTATGAGTTGTCTAAACGGGCGAACTGGTATGATTACATAAACTTTTTAAGGACCACCTTCCTCAAATTAAGAATGGACCAATATAGTGAGGCTTAGCTACCCATGGCCACAGCTTACCATGGCCACAGTTTATGTCTTTGTATTTATTGACAAAAAAAAATCCCATGAAACGCGTCGCTAAAAATTGTGGCCACTTTACTTTACAAGCAACCAGTGGCTTAGTTGCAGAATCTTTTTTGGACACGTTTGAATTATGCTATATGTCTTGTATAGTGCAATTATTGTGAAATTGACGAGACAACTCCCTTGAAACACACACACACATATATGTATATATATGAAGAATTAATCTAAGGGAGTATTAGCGAAATTTGCCCAAAAGTAGTATGTACGTTGTATTTATTTTCCTGTATAATATATTTAAGTGTTATAACTATGAACAAAAGAAGAAGAAATTTATTTGGTGCCTTTAGTTAATTTGTTTTATTTGGGAAACAGAGGAGTACGTCAATCGAACATATTTACAAGAAAATGATGCGACTCCTTAAAAGAGGAATATTTATTTTTCATTTCATTATCAAAATCGGCGTTGTTGGCTACAACCTAAGACAGAATGTAAATGGTACATTCTGGGAAAACATCAATATCCTTGACCCAAAAATAAAATTAAATGAAAACCAAATAACCCCAGGGTTATTTAAGGATGAACTGTTCTCACCCTAAAGGAGGAGGCAAGTGTAAACTTTTTGGGAGCACAACATAAGATCAGAGTTGAGGAAGCAAACAATTACAAAAACAGGTGTTTTTTTAAAAATGTTTTGACAAGAGCAGTACAACTTACATTACACAAAAGAAGATATTTACAACTGAACAATTTGCCAAGAGCTTCTAAAGGATCATTCTCACATTCAAAGTTCATTGCCTCTTGACCTGAGAAGAGACTGAACTTTCCTTCTAGTTAGAGGAGATATATATATATAACACGAAATGTAACTTGCTGGCACTTCTTCGTTCGAGGAAATACCTCATATTGTCATCTCTGTTTAATCTGAAAAACTCTGTTATACCATATTGAATGAAGGGTCATATGGAAAAGATCATACTTTGTTGGTTTCCCGTGCCAAAGAAAATGTCTTTGCACCTTCCTCACCGCGAGCTGCATCTCCAAGTACTTCTCTTGTGGTATAGCAACTAGTATATTTTTCAAGTTGGGAATATCTTCCTCTGCTAGAATCACTGAGAAGGCGTCCCAGTTCAGAACATCGAAAAAGGGTGGCACAAAATTGTCAGATATAATGACAGGGACACACTCGTAAAACAAAGCTTCGACAACTCTAGGGCTGTTGACCTCGTATCCTTTGGGGCAGATACAGTACTTGCTCCTTTTCATGTGCTGGATGTAATTCATTTTGCTTGCAACACCTGCAGGCATTGGACCAAAGATCTTCATATCAGCATCTTTGTCCTTCCAGTGCTTAAGCAAAATTGGACGTAAATATCCGTGAATGTTGCCGGCATAGAAAGCAAGGATATGCCTTTGAGAAGGCGGTTGTCCTCCGAGATCTCTAAGTGGGTTTCGGGCAGAACGAACATATGTTTCTGGAAGGGACACATCCCTTCCAATTTTGAAGCCTGCAGTTACATCAGCATTGCAGAGAGCTTTGATGCAGTGTTCCATATGGTGCCTTGTTTCATATGGAGCCTATAGGAATACAAGGCATCACAATCTATGCAAGCATAATCTGTTTCCAGTTTTACATGGAAAAGCTTATTTTTGGCATAAAGTAAAATTTCAAAAAAATCTCACATTTTCACCATAAATTGAAATTCCCCATCATATTTTAGTAAAAACTGATGAAATATATTTCCTAAACTTGTTGTCAACCCCCAAATAACTGTGGAGAACAAGATGAATTATTAACATCATCACCGGATATGATAAATAACGTGTCAATCATGCATGATAAAACTTAGCCCAGCTGCATATCTAAAACCTATGTTTCTCAACAAATTCGTCCACTAAAATTTAAACAAATCATGAAATTAAAGATGAAGAGGAAGAATTACCCAGTCATGGCAAGCAACAAGAAAATGATCTGCCCCGCCAGTTCTGTTCCAGAATGGATATTTAGCAGCAATCTTCTCCGAGTAGTTTCTCAAATACTGGCGTAGATTCGTTCGATTGTGAGAGTTGCGTACATACAAAGAATGCTCTAACATTCGTGAACTGAAAGGCATATAAAACAAGTGTGCTTTGCGAGGATCCTTTACAGCAAATTGCTTATTTCCCTCCATCAGCTTCATAAACCATCCTTCGGAGGCATACAGGCCTTTCATGATTGGTTGATGGAAGATGGGCTTTTCCCCTTCCCTGTAGACATAAACTCGGAGAACCTGTTCCATGAGTTCATAGCTCCTAAAAAGAACAGAATATTTCAAGTTAAGAAATTCTTTTATCAAGGGAGCGACAAGCCGACAATGCAAACTGAATTGTGATGTCTAAATTACAAGTCTCAGGGAAGCAAGAAAACATGCGTGATTGAATCGATTAGCATAAATATGATATAGGAATCATATACATACAAACACACACACACACATATCATATGTTTCTCTCATTGCCAACATGTTCTCATTGCGAACATGTTGGCAATGAATGTTGAAGAACATAATTTCTGCATTGCTAAGAAATTCCTGTGTTCCAAAAGATGTGCTTTTCCGCGCAATGCCTTTAAAAGGAGTACATATAAACATGTGGAATATACAGGACAAGTTCATTCATAAAGTAACTATAGACTAGACTAGACGGCTGTGAAATATACTCCGTATTATGTTTTAAAATTTGAGTCTCACCAAGAACAAACAAAAAGTCGAAAGTCACAAACACACCAACAATTAGAATCTTTACATGCATGAATGTTTGCTAGCTCTAGCATGTCACTCTTCACTAAGAACAAAAATTATATTACTAAAAGGTCGCCTGATGTTTAGTCCACGAAATGCCTGAACGGGTGTTCGTCTCACAAGGTAATAGAAGAAGCGAATATATTCTTGGCAAAATTCAGTTAAGACTAGTACAAACTTAACCAAGTTATAGCATCCAAATATTGCTACAACTTATGTGCTATAATTCGACAATAGAACCACGAAGCTAACCTCTTAAACATGGAAACATTACGAAAGAGAGGAGCAAAAAGATCTCGATCATTCCTCAGTACAGGGGCATTCTGAATCTGTAACTTCGCAGCTAGAATTTCCTGATCAAGAACTGAGGACCATCTGGGTCTCTGAATCCAATTCAAACGTGTAAAGCAAGTCTTATATGTAAATCACAACAATAGAGAATGCACATAAAGATTTCATACCATTGCACGTGAAGAACGGCGATGCCGAACTAATAAATGGTTCATCTGATATAATGTTGTTACTGATTTAGGTGGCATCTCAGACTTCATCTTTTTCTTCACAGGAATACTAATCTTTGCAGAAACATTGCTTGAAATGTCAGTGGGCAACAGGATTAGGTTTGCAACTTTTGGAAATTCTTCAAACAAGGTGTTATTGGAAGTAGAATTGTTGGATGTGCTTACACTTAATGTCAAATTACTCGGAAATGCCATGTTGATCGAGGAGTTCACTTGCATTGACTGAACAAGAGATGGACTAGTTCTTTCAATTGTCCCTACTGAATCTGACATCAGACCTGTATCTGAATCACGGCCACTCTTTTCTCGAATTAGATTGCTTGGTTTTGAAATCTGTTTTAGTGAAAGTCCAGGTCTAATTTCGCCAGTCTTTTCCGACACGAAGTCATCCTCTTGAATATCATCATTCTCCTCGGCAAACCCTTCTTTCTCCAAATAATCAACATTTCTTTCTGCATCAAATATGGGATCATTATGTAAGCCATCGACATCTAAATCTACTATGTTTTCCCTACTCTTTTCCCATGTGGTCTCATTATAGTTTTTACCACGCTGCTTATAAATGTCCGAATCCTTAACTTGCTCAACAAATGAATTCACACCTTCCATCTCCGAGGCATTAACAAGAGAGGAAGAGGAACCATTTGTCGCCATCGCTATGGCGTCAGATTGTTTAGATGAAAATCTGTCCTTCGCCTGTACTCGAATGTCGCCTCCACCGGGCAACATGGAAAGTAGAGCATTCCCATATGGAAGCATGAGCGACTGACAAATTAAATGAGTAACGGCTACTAAAACCACCACAAAAATCCATATCCTCTTCCCAGTTTGTGAAAATGCTTGAAGTTGAAACAGGATGTCCATATTAACACTATTATCAGTTGAGTAATTCTGTTACTCATCAACTAAACATTATTGTACCTATACCAAGAAAAATTCACATCAGCACCAAACACAGAACCCAAAAAACATGGGTTTCACATGATCGAAAGTAAGCATCATCTACGCTTAAAATCACTAAATTGCTTCGGGTTTCGAGTTTCTAATATCATTCTTGGGATGTAGACTTTCTTATTGAGACACGCAAAACAGAACAAAAATCTATAGAATCAATCAATAAACTACAATTCATGAAATTTTACACTAGTCAGCACTCAACACTCACACAATAACAAATTAAAATATAAAAACAAAATAGTTGGAAAAAGAAAACCCAGAAACGAGTTGCACAGAGCATCTATAAGCGTGAACAAGATGAGCAGAATTGAACACAATCAACTGATCTATAAGCCATAAAAACACAAAAATTAATCTTTGATCTGGTAAATTGAAACATACCCAATTGCAAACATATGATAAATATGGAATCTCTACATATAAATTGAGAATTAGATTGAAAGTGAGTGTGTGAACAGAACAAACATACTCAGTAGAGTAGAAGCTGAAGCAATTCCTGTAAGTGCACCAAACCCTAGTAACAGTAGTTTTGGGGTTTTAGCTCTGAGCAGAAAAACAGATTTGCAAGAAAAATACAAAAGTTGGTAATAATTAATAGCTTTACCGACAATTCCATGACCCAATGGATAGAAACAACAGAGAATCTTAATTTGTCTAGATGATATGCTAATTTCAATAAATTCAATACCAGATATGTTACACTGAAACTTGAGCTTAATTGATTATGTTATTGATCTTGTGATTTTAATCACTGCTAATTTCATACTTTGTTGTTTTTCATTCTATTACTTTCTCTGTTCTAAAAACAATGCATTACTTGTTTGGAATTATATATAAATACAAAATTGAGAAAATGATTAACTGGTTAAATTGTCCTACTAAAATTTTAGTGATTTACTTTTTAACCGTTTTCAACACGGTATAAATTAATATAGGGCATGTAGTAATGTTAACAAATCACTTAATAATATTAATAGATCAATCAGTAACATTAATATTCTTTTTTTTTCTTTTTTTTTTGTAATATTAACTTAGCATTTATTAATGTTATCGACAAGTATATTAAAATTACTGAAAAAATTATTAAAATTATCAAGGATGAAATTTGAATTTGGAAAGACCTTAGTTCCCTTGGGTTTTTTTTTTTTTTTTCATAATAACTCCAGTGTCATAACCTACTTGTGTAAAAGTGTATGTCTATATATAATACTTCATCAAAATAATATTAAGGTATCAGAATCTTATCAAACAACTTATTTCATTGTCATTATTATCATCATTATTTGAAATTAAAAAAAAATCATCTACAAAAATATATTTTGTTACATTAAAGAAGAAACTAAAAGAATAAATTAGAAAAAAGATTATCAACAACAAGAAGATGATGTCTGTTAATGGTTTATTCTATTAAAAGGCAGTCACTTCTTGCTTTTCTCTAATTTGTCCGAGAGGTTGGACTTTTATAGAGTACTAGCAATTATAAAAAGGTCTGCTGATCTAGTAACGTGAAAGCAAACATTATTGAAATTTAAATAAAGAAAATATCTGCAGCATTATTAAATCTGAAACTGGACAGAGTACTGTTTGGTGGATCAAATTTCTTATCTTATTCTTTGTTTTCCAATCCTATTATTTAATGTTTAATATTTAATATTTTTATTTCAGAATTCTGACGTTTGAATGTGAAGGTATACGATGTGGACTGATATGATAATATATCCGTTTTCCGTTCTAAAATTAGCAATATATTTTAATCCATACAAAATATGTTTATAAAATTTTATAATTCAAAATTAAAGTAAATTTTGTTAGTTTTAATAAATTTGAAGTGAAATATCAAAGGTGAAAAGAGAGAATATTAACAGGTGAATAGCTACCGAGTATGATCCCGAGTACTGATTCTGTATTTAGATAAAACTCATTCACAAGATTTTATTGATAAAATTTTTTTTTCTGGAAATCCGTTATATTTTTATAAAGTAAATGGACTTCGATTTTTGAGCAACACTTTCAAATCAAAATTTAAATATCAAGATCTTATATTTACCAAAATATAAGTATCAACTATCTCAAATAATCTTTTCTTCTCCTTAAATAGTGGAAGTATTTGATCTTTATTAACCTACGTTTGAGAAGGGTTCAAATCCCCTCCCCTAATAAATAAGATTTCTTAATGGTATAAAAAAAAAAGCCCTACTCCTACGTTTGAAGACCATTACAATTTTCAGCATTTGCTACAAAAATCTTTAATAAGTTTAGAGCACAATGATATTACAAATCCCTGAAAAGAAAAAAATATTCGCTATCAGATTAACATATACTCCAAGATATTCTGTATAAAAATACTCCAAATCCACAAGCTAAAGAAACTCGTGGACTTTTCACAAATTCCTTCGATACTTCCTTGTACCATTTGTAGGGAATTAGGGTTTTAGTGCAATTGTCCCAGAATTGAGAGCGTTAAATTTTATTAAAATAGTTTCATTAGTCTTAGACGTGTTATAAAACGAGATCCTATGTAAGATAATTGAGAGAAAGATACTGAAAAATAGATTCAAATACAATAAAGGACCTCTTGTGTAAATATCAATTCCCTTCTTTATACAGAATCAGTTTCGTGTAAAAGAGAATAATATAATATTATGGCTCACTTTATCATCCATTTCTTGAAAACCAGTGAACAAAACAATAGCATGTAGAACACAAACAGGGTTATCAGCTACAAAATATTACAGCATATGTACATTCATGATTCAATAACATTTGAAGTCTTTCATCAACACAAAAAAGTCCAGCTTACTCCAAGTCTTTAATCGACTAGAGCAAAAGAGTCCGACTTATAATCATCAGATAATCTTGTCACTGACAAGCTACAGCAATATCAAAGTCACATTCCCAGCTTCTTACATGTATCTAGGAATGTGATATACTGTATGATACAATTTTCTTGGAGTTGCAATCTCCCCTACTAGGATTATAATTTCAGTTCAAAAAGAAAATGCACCAGCGGGGTGTGTCATAATTGAAAAGATAATACAGGCAATGCATTACCATTTGGTACAGCAAAATCGGACTCATTCACTTGTGGCCTTGGTAGTCCTTCAATGAAGATTGGTGTTTGAACGCCAAGATGATATAACCCAGATTACGAGTTGAATCTTGACCCGGTTTTGAGTCGCGTGCATCTCTTCTTTGCTGGCCTGTCTACGTGAAGTTCATCTTCTTGATTGATCTCTGATGCTTTTCTTGTTACACGTATCACCGAAACTGCGAAATTCCTTCAGGCACTCATGTAGATTTCAGTTGAAATACTCTGTTGTACCAAATTGAGTGAAGGGTCATATGGAACAAGTCATACTTCACTGGTTTTTTGTGCCAAAGGAAATGTTGTTGTACCATTTTCACCCTATGCTGCATTTGCAGATACTTTTCCTCAGGAATTGAGAGAAGTATGTTCCTCAAATTTGGAATGTCTTCCTCTAATATAAACACAGAAAATGCTTCCCAATCCAACACCTCCAAGAATGGGGGAACGTAATTATCTGATATAATAACTGGTACACACTCATAGAATATGGACTCAACCAGACGCGGTGTGTGGACTTCATAACCCCTTGCACAAATACAGTATTTGCTGCTTTTCATAAGTTCTCTGTATCTGGATTTACCATCAATATCACGAGGCATAGGCCCTGAAATTATCAAGTCGGACTCTTTATTGTTCCAATATTGTATTAGGATGGGACGGAGATAGCCGTGCATTCCACCAGCAAAGAAGGCAAGAAAAGGTCTTTCCGAAGGAGGATTTCCTCCAAGATCTTTCAGGGGATTCTGTGATGTACGAACCATGGTGACAGCTAATGAGACATCCTTCCCTATTCTGAAGCCTCTGGCTAGATTAGAATTGCATAAAGCCCTGATACAACTCCCCATACTGTTCCTTGTAAATTTGAGGGCCTGTGAAATTGACAGACATCATTCACTAGAACAAGAATGTATACCCAAGTCCTACTTGAGATGATATAGGATTTGTTTAGTTTAGACTTTTACAAAGAAGACTTTATAGCTACTGATGCCTCATAAACTCAGGCAAACAAACAAAGTAAATAAAAAGAGAAAAAGAAATCCAGAGACGATCTATAATAAGTAATAACCAACTCTGAGCTTCAGTTATATAACAAAGTCCTAGGAAGCATACCCAATCATGACAAGCAACCAAAAAGTGATCTGCTCCGCTTGTTCTGTTCCAAAAACGATATTTTTTGGCAATCATATCGACATATTCCTTCAAATAAAGCTCTCCCCTCTGACTGGTATAGTTTTGTTCATGAAGATAAATCCTAAGCTTTTGCGAACTGAAAGGCAGATAAAACAGGTGAGCTTTTCTGGGATCCTTCACAACATATTGTTTATCTTTCTCCATCAGATTCATGAACCATCCTTCCGAAGCATAAATACCCCTCATCTTTGGTTTATGAAAGATGGGCTTTTCTCCTTCTTTATATACATAAATCTTTAGCATGTGTTCCATCAAGTCATAGCTCCTGTAATTGTAATCATGAGGAGGGCAGGAGGCTCTAGTTAAAATTCAATTACATATCTTCTGACTAATTGTTCAGTTGGCTACTTCTTAGAACAATGCTAAAAGTGTTAAATACATGCAAATTCTGTATTCACTTTTTGTGAAGAGACATCTACTAACCCCTTTTTATAAACTTCCAAGGTGATGCTGTCAGAACAAATTATGACATGAAAACATATCCCATGCAATTAATTTAAATTGCGTAAGGTTTACCTTGTAAACATGGAAACATTTCGAAAAACAGAAGCATGAAGTTCAAGAGAGTTCCTTATTACTGGAGCATTCTGAATCCGCACACTTGCATGTTGAAGTTCCCGATCACGTGCAGAGGACTTATGCAGCCTCTATAAGAAGTAGAAGAAATAAGCCAAAAAAAGAAGAAGAAAAACTATCTATGAATCAGAAAATTGAACTAAAGCCTTTTAATTCAGATCCATACCATTGAATTAGAAGTAAAGTCAGAAGTTTGGAGCCACAACGCAGTCATGCCGGATAAAGTTGTTGGTCTTTTCCAACTCTTGTTTCTTAAAGGATTAGGAGCTGTCAATGACATATCTTCCAGAATAACTGAAACATTATGCTCTGACTTCTTATGCTGAGTCCTAACACTAGTTTCATTTCTGAATTTCCATTTTCTTGAAATGGCTCTGGGTTTGTGCTCATTTTGTTTGGAGGAAGTTTGGTCTGATTTATTAACCTGCTCTGTAACAAAAGGTTTAAGCTGCATAACCTTTTCGTTAACAGAACCGTTAGTCGAACTTCTGACATGTCTCATTGTGGAACTCTTATTGAGGATTAAATCCCTCTCCTTCATGAAATGACTTGTTTTCTTGTCTGTTTCTATTTCAACGAAGTTCTCCATCTCATCAACATCATCATCTGAGATGAAACCATAATCTTTTTCCTCTCCTTCTACTTCGATCTTATACCTGTCTTCCCCATTCAAATAAGAAGCATTGCTACTACTACCTAGCCAATGAATTTTGTGAGAGCTAGGTAACTCTAGACTATCTGAAATGTAGCTTCCATTAGGTAGAATTGATCTACGCTTAAATGTATTTAACTGAAATAGAACAACTACAGCAACGATGATGCCCGTAGCCAACAACAATCTCTGGATTTGGACTTGACACAACCTTCGAAATTGAGATCCAATTGTCATATTATTCGTTGAGATATATTTGAGGCATGAAAAATTTAGTGTTCGATTGAATGATAACTAAACCTGAAGTTTTGCGTGACGTCCTGAAAAAAGCAGCCACAATCAGTGGAAATCCAACATTCTAGCTAATACGTGGTAGAAGCTACAAATACATTACGAGAACATGAAAAACACATATACTCGCGCTTGTGCTGACTTCCATGATCTCCTTCAACATATAATCGTGTTCTATACAAAAGCAAGAACAGAAATACCAGTATACTAGTAATTACTTCTTCAGAATTACTAACTCTAAGCTAATGGTCTTTGAAGGAACTTATATAAAGATTTTATTGCTTTCCCATTTTCGCATCCAAGACAACAGTTGAAGCTTAAATTATTTCCTCTACTGGGAAAACACAAACAGTACGTGGTGCCATGCCGCTCTTGATTTATAAATTTTTATGAAATGGTTATAAGCATATAATCCAGTTTAAGGTGATTTCAACAGAAAATTATAACCCCAAAATTAAAATAAACATTTATATAAGACCTTTTGAATCTGTACATATATGAAATGGACACAAATAAACATATAATGAGCATAAATCAAATTGTCAAAGATACTAACTAGTAACTCTACTGAGTTACTTATGACATTCGTTTTGGGAAAGCTAAACTCCATTCCTACAGGTTAAAGAGTGTTCGAGTAAATTAAAAATCTGGTGAAATGGAAGATCCAAAACTTAAAACAAGGGATGCAATTTGCTCATAAACATAATCAAAGACTATTCGAACCGAAAAAGTACCTGAGAAGTAGTGTGAATTTTGGAGCAAGAGCTCGAACACTTCAGTAATTGAAGTCGCAGTGAGCGACTGAATATTTAAAGAGGAGAGAGAGAGAGAGAGAGAGAGAAAGAGAGAGAGAGAGAGAGAGAGATTAAATGGAGATGTAATATTATAAATTTTAAAGAGAGAAGGAGAAGGGGAAATTTTTTTTACACATAATCTTTTATTTTATTAGTTTATTACACCTCTTGTCAATGTTTAGAAGCTTCAAAACTCGTCATAACTGTAATTCAACTTATATTAATATATCTTTTTTTTAAATAATAGTAATCTAGCTTAAATATTTCACGGTAAATAAATATTACTCATGCCGAGATAAGTAAAATGAATACTTTTAATTAATGCAGTCTTACATTTTATTTATAAAAAATTTATGGTGTGATTTTAACAAAACATTTACGATATATAATAAGAACTATTCTATGTTAAAATTTTATATGGTGTTATAATTATTATTTTTTTACAATTAAATCATAAAATGTTGTGAAAATACTAAGTTCTTTCTTTTTTTTTTTTTTGATCGAAGGTTAGTTAAACGACCTCTCTCACCTCCGAACTTCATTGAAAAAATGGCACTAAAAACTTTAATCCACTTCCCATTTTTCACACCGCCGACCCAACCCCACCACCACGGCCACCGTACCTCTACCGTAATCCGATTCTCGAGGTGGAACAATGCCAACGCCGAGAAGTTCAACCGCGAGAAACGTACTCAGAAACAAATCGAAGACGAACTCCGCTTCCGCAAACGCTTCGATTCCGCCGACAGCATCGTCAATAATTACCACGAGGCCGCCTCTACCACCTCCACCACCACCATCGAAAATGAAAACTTCAGGTCCATCGGAACACCCTCCACTCCATCTCCCCCTTCAATTCCTGGCAAAAAATCAAAGTACTCGAGAGTCCCTAGAAATCCAATAAACCCCAGACCCTCTCCCCCAGCATTCAATCCGAGTTTCCAGCTCAAAAAGCTTCCAGATGAATCAAAAAAATCAAACTACTCGGAAAACCCTATAAACCCTAATTCCTCTCACCCAGCATTCAATCCAATTTTCCGGCTCAGAAAGCTTCCAAATGAAGCAGAAAAGGCTGAGACGGGTATCAATTTTGGGGATAAAGGAGTTTCTTATGTAATCCCTGATGCCCCATTTGAGTTTCAGTATAGTTACACTGAAACCCCAAAGGCTAAGCCTTTGAAATTGCGTGAACCCGCTATTGCCCCTTTCGGGCCGGATACAATACCCCGCCCGTGGACTGGGTGCAAGCCTATACCACCCAGCAAGAAAAAGATTGATTTTGATTCATTTCGGCTGCCTCCGCCACATAAGAAGGGGGTTAAGCCGGTGCAGGCACCCGGCCCGTTCTTGCCGGGGTCGGGTCCTAAGTATGTGCAATCTAGGGAGGAGATATTGGGGGAGCCATTGACAAAGGAAGAAATTAATGACCTTGTGAAAAGTTGTTTGAAATCGGAGAGGCAACTCAATATGGGTATTATATTATTGCTTCATTTCAGTTTATACTTTATTTGGATTCATGTTGATTGATGATGTATTAAGTAATCTGATATAATCATTGAGATGATTGATTGTATGCATGCTTCTTTGTTTAAATTATCTTGTTCGCATTTAGGAAGAGATGGCTTGACACACAACATGTTGAACAACATTCATGCTCATTGGAAGCGGCGGAGGGTGTGCAAGATTAAATGCAGAGGGGTGTGCACAGTTGACATGGACAACGTGCGTCAACAATTGGAGGTTAGTTTGTCGGGGATTTCTCATACAGATTTTACTTTGCAGTTCTGATTATTTGTTTGTTTAATTTAACAAAGAAAAATTTAATCATAATTGTGATCAATCGTAGGAAGCCAGAGAGGTTATACCAGCGAAGGGAATGCCCTCTTACTTAACGAATTTGCAACAGAAAAAGTGTTTGCTGTTTCATGAACCCCAGGCAGCTTTTTTAACTTCTAACAAGTTTGAGAAAAATAGGGAGCAAAAAAGGGATGCATAATCTGACCAAAGTAGAAACAGGAGGAAGAGGTGGGGTGGGAAGGTGGGGAACAGGGTATTTCTCATACAGATTTTAGTTTGCAGTTCTGTTTATCTGTTTGTTTAATTTAACAAAGAAAAATTTAATCAAAATTGTGAGGAATCATAGGAAGCCATAGAGGTTATACCAGCAAACAGAGTGCTCTCTTACTTAACGAATTCTGTTTATCTGTTTGTTTAATTTAACAAAGAAAAATTTAATCAAAATTGTGAGGAATCATAGGAAGCCATAGAGGTTATACCAGCAAACAGAGTGCTCTCTTACTTAACGAATTTGCAACAAAAAAAGTGTTTGCTGTTTCATGAACCCTAGGAAGCTTTCTTAACTTCTATCGAGTTTTAGAAAAATAGGGAGCAAAAAAGGGATGCTTAGTCTGACCCAAGTAGAAACAAGAGAAGAAACGGGGAAAAAAGAACCAGGCCCCACATCTGCCTAATCAATAAGCATTTTATATGGAGCATTTACAAATTATAGAGCTGCCAAGTCCTATGCTCAGACCTCAACATATTAGCAGTTGTAAAGAAATTGATTACATTCTTATGGATCATTTGAAAGTTACAATTTTGAGGCAGCAGCACTGTGGAAAGTGAAATATTTTTAGTGTGTTTACTAAAACCCTAGTCCATCATACTTCACTAGCTATGTCAGGCACGACCATCTGTTCACTTTTGTTACCGTTTTTACTTTGAGGTCATGCCCACAAATAACTGGAGGCAGCTTCGTTGATTTTATAGATTTTCAGGCTTATTGTATATAATCTAGCTCCTGATACTAGAATCTGGAATATACTGTCCCAAGCATAGTAACATTACCATCATCATCTCAATTTATTTAGTAGTGGAACTGCTTCTCGACTTGTAGACCGAGGTTTATTTTTAAATTATCTTTTATCGGACACAGTTCAAATCCACATCAGCAAAAGAAATGAAAATGAGAACTGAAGTTATAATACAATTAAATTGAAAAGTTGAAAATCAAGTCCATTCAATCACTTCAAAATTCAAAACCAAACTTGGTGATGGCATGTCTATTCTGTGTATGTTTGATAATTCACTAATTGAATATAAGACCGTCCATCTGGCAAACTAAAGTATTAAATTGGTGAGGTTCTTGAAGCAATGTAGGAGATTCTTGGTTTTATAGTTGCAAACACATCTTCTAATGTTGAACTTGCTCCGTTTGTGTGAGACTTTCGGTTACTCAAAGTTTTCATGATCTTTCAGGAAAAAACAGGAGGGAAGATCATATATGGTAAAGGAGGGGTTTTGTACCTTTTCCGAGGTAGAAATTACAACTACAAAACTCGTCCTCGCTTTCCGCTTATGTTGTGGAAGCCTATTACCCCTGTCTATCCAAGGTTGGTCAAGCGGGTTCCAGAGGGTCTGACACTAGAAGAAGCAAGTGAAATGCGCAAAAAGGGACGTGAACTAAAACCAATATGCAAGCTTGGTATTTTTACTCACATTCTAATTAGTTTATGATCAGAAAATCACATATCAAGGTCGCTACTATTTTTTCGCGAAACAAAATGATGAAGCCTTCAATATAATCTTACAGGGAAGAATGGTGTTTACTCTGATCTCGCAAAGAATGTCAGAGAAGCATTTGAAGCATGCGAATTGGTGCGAATTGATTGTAAGGGGATGAATCCTAGCGACTACAGGAGAATAGGGGCCAAACTCAAGGTCTGATTTTATGTATATAAATATATGTTCATACCCTACACACACACACACACGCACATATATGTATAGATAGATATAGTTACATATCCATAACATCGTCTCAGTTTCATAGTAATGCTTTCTATCATTGCAGGATCTCGTTCCATGTGTGTTGATTTCGTTTGAACATGAACACATACTAATGTGGAGAGGAAGCGATTGGAAGTCCTCACTTCCAATGTTAGAAGAGGAGGAATTGAAGAAATCTGAGAGCAGTGCAACCTCCGTTGAAGGTCACGCAATATCAAAGTTGCATCTTCCATCAATGTCTACTGAGAGGGCTATGCCCGAGCCTCTTGAAAATATTGACACAAACCCCTCTCTCATCGATGGTGACGATGTAAGTACAGAGGGGAGCAATAATCTAGAAGAAGATGTGGACGTCGATCCTTTATCTGGGTTGGATGATATGCCTACTCCTCGTGTACTTGCAGCTGCGACATCTGTTGGTGAATGTAATGATTCAGAGCCTTTGATCAAAAGCTCTGAAGAACCATTAGGTGGTATAGACTTGAATGCTGCTGATCTGTGCATGACAGCTAAGACAAAGGAATCTGAAGTCATACAGGAAGGCATCGGTAATCCAGAAAATCAGTCAGATCACGTATCTGTGGTTCCCCAATGTCAGATCGAGATGCAATATGTGTCAAGTAACTTGTGTGGTCTTCAAGGGACGGCGACTACAAATTGTCCTTGGATGGAAGGAGTAATTATGCTTCGGAATCAAGCTATCGACGATGGCAGAGCAGTTGTCTTAGAGGAATCCAGCTTGGATGCTGATATTGTATTTGACAGGGCAGTTACCCTTGCAAAATCTGCCCCAAGCGGGCCTGTTTTTAAACGACGACCCAAGATGGTGGCTGTTGAAAAAAGTGAAAGTGTACGACCCAAGAAGGTGGCTGTTGAAGAAAGTGAAAATGATATGCAAGAAATAAGGAATTTAGAGGTGAAACAAGTGTTAAGATCAACAAGAAGCGGCAATGATAAGAAGAGTTCCAGAAATCAAAGAAACAAGAATTTAAAAGATGATTATCTAGATGTAGTTCCACAAGGAGCCTTGAGAGTAGATGAACTTGCGAAGCTTTTAGCTTAGCAGACCATTCTTATGCTTATGCTGTTACGCATATGTATGGGCATGTTTTTTTCTCATCATTATATAAACTTCTTTTTCATTTTCCCATAGTTTTTGTCATAGTTCTATCTGATTCTTTTGTAAATATTATAAAGTAGATTTTATTTTTTAAATTGAATGGGAATAACTCACTAAATAAGTAACCATTGATTATGCACAATGTTTATTGCCATTTTTTGATGCGAGATGCATCTCTTAAAATTAACGTGTGGAAACAAACTCGAAAAAAGTGGGTGTTCTATCATCTATGCCCGAGTAATCGTGCACATAAAATTACATTCAATCAATATTTTTCTTATTTGCAATTGAAAATATATAATCCAGATTCCCTTTAAACAAAGAACTTTGAAAGTAGAAATATCTATAATCTATGATTGAATGTAGAAATATCTATAATCTATGATTGAAGTTCTTTGTCATTAGGTGGGCAGTATCTTTTCCAGAACCAATGTTCCTGCCATAGGAAATGAATCTCCTCTATTGGGACTTGCTTGGTCTCCGGCAAGAGGAAATATATAAACACGCTCATGCAGAAAATCAAGGCTGCAAACAGCAAGAAGATTCCATACTTGAGGTGACACAGAGATACGAGGAAAAACTGCGCGACGAGAGCTGTGAAGATCATGTTACAACAGACAACTATACTTTGGCCTGCTGATCTGGTCTCCAGAGGGAAAATCTCACTTGGAACCAACCATCCCAGAGGTCCCCAAGAGCGTCCGTAGGCGAGTACGAAAATAAAAATGAGAATTATAAGGATGACACTGATTCCTTTCGAGAGCTCAACACCTTTGCCAAATTTTAGAGCCAAAATAGTACCAACCACCACCTGCAGCAGAAAAAGATATCGTAAAACACTAAATACAATGTTTTTTTCCGTACAAACTATCTTCATTAAGTGTGCAATATCCTTTTCGGACTATTACAAACTCAGATATGGAGTTTTAATTCAGATTTTAGACGGTAAAGTGGATGCTGTTATGAAGTGTCCTGATAATGTATGTCTAATATTGATCAATGTAGATATTGGATGTAGTATTTCTCATTGAATTACCATGGAGATGAACATTTCACAACCAGCCTCCAAGAAAAATTTTCTCCTGCCAAATCTGTCAACTAAAGCCATTGAAATTAACGCAGCCAGGACAAGTGCTCCATTAGTAATGGTCGATGAAAAGAGAGATGCATTTGTGCCAAAACCCAGGCTCTGGAATAAGACTGGGGCGTAGAACAGAATGGAGTTCATGCCTGTGAGCTGTTGAAATGATGGGATACAGATCCCTAGAACCAACTGGGGACGATTCTTTCTCTGTAGGAGGTTTCTAAATGGGTGCTTAATAGCTCGTGCTGCATTGCTTGCATCAATAAGATCAGCATATTCCGCGTCTACATTATTAGTACCTCTAACTTTCTCCAAAACTTCTCTAGCTTCTTTTAGCCTCCCTTGTTCTACAAGACTGTTAGGAGTCTCTGGGAGCACAAGGCCACCAATAAACATAAGCGTTGCTGGTACTGTGGCTAAACCTAGCGATAATCTCCATCCCCACGGATGAATTTTTTCGACTCCATAGTTTATGAAATTAGCCACAAGAATCCCAAGACAAGTCGTAAGCTGAAACAATTGATTAAACGTTCCTCTTACTTTTGGAGGTGACATTTCTGATAGGTACAATGGGACTGCCTGCATAATAGAGAAAACTTTGGCGTGTCAACATACGAAACAGAACCAAAGATACTGCCAATATGTTTGAAAACTAAATTCAAGAATCTAAAACGTTCTTTCACATCCAAATTCTAAATCTTCATGGTCATTGCTAAAGAACAAAAATGTAAAAAAAGAAAAGAAAAGGGTAGTTCTTTCTTTTTCCATGTTTCGCCAAAGCTAGTTAAACTTACTTGATTGCCAAATCCAATACCAACTCCAAGTAGAACTCTGCCGATGATGAGCATAGCAATGTTTTTCGCAGCAGCATTAAGCGCGCCTCCTGCAAAGAAACTGACGGCGCCACAAAGAATTGAAGCTCTCCTCCCTTTGTTCCTGGTTACATAGGAAGCAGCAAAAGTGGAGACCAGTGCAGCATAGTATAAAGAGGATGTGAAGAGTGTAAGAATCTGATTATCATATTTACAGTAATCTGTCTCTCTTAGATGTTCATGTTTTCTTCGATACACTTTTGGGAAGAATTCCTTAAGAAAATCATCCATGGATGTCACCCCACCTGAAAATCAGCATTTGTAGGTATTCTTTGAACAATTTATTTAAACCATACCACTAGAATATGTACTCAAGGAATTTTACAAATTTTGTACAATAACATACATTTGAGCATGGGAAATAATATTCCTGCCCATTTTTTCTTCTAATATACAAACATTAATTTAGAAAATTATCTTCTTATAGAAAGTGACAGTGTACTGATAAAGAACCATTACAAAGATACGAGCAATCCAAAAAAGGAAATGGGATATCATTACTTTTGGCCATTTTGACTTTTAAACTACAATTATCTTCATATAAAAGAACCAATAACAAGTTTGACATTATTATTTACTTTATACGATGAGTTTTAATTTTAAATAAAATTACAAAATGTTTGATGATTAATTCTTTAATTAAATGGCTCTGCATAATTATCCTTGTCCAATAGCAGAGATCAAATATATACTAGAATATCAACCAAAGGACATAGTAGGTGGAATATAAAGATGAGGCTACTGCTAACAGAAAAAGTGTAATAAATTTCTTGATGCAAAATTGATCAATTAATAGAAATAAAACGAAGTAGGCAACTACTAGCAGCTGTGGCTTTACGAAAGCAGCTACAATATTCCTTAAAAGGAGAAAAAATTGAAAGCTTTTATCTTTCATAAAGGAAAGTTTGATTGTATATTTCCCTAAAATTAGAAACCGAATATGGTTGCTTTGAATACATTCCAATGTCAAAAAAATTAAAAATTGAGTTGCCAAAAATGACTTAAGGTTTGTCTGTTTTCAAGAATAACGAGGAGAATGACAGAGATGGGGACAGAGGAGACTTGTTTTTCTTTTGGGGGGCGGGGGGTGGGGTTGAAGATAATTTTAGGTAAGGGAACAGGGTAGCGGAGGACCAATGAAAAATTTTAAGCAAGTTTGTGTGATTTCCATTACAACAGGATAAAGAAGTAGATAAAAATCCAGACTTTCTTCCGTAGGCAGTGAAATATGATTCTGTATTATTCTGTGAATATATGATAAAAAATTTCATGATTTTGTAATGTATATTCAATAAAATTATACGCGCAATGATTGTAAATTTGAGGAGAAATTAGTACATTAAACTCCTGTTATGACATCAAAAGATCACTTTTAACAGTTTCTGCAAACAAAGCCAGAAGAAAAGTATAGTCTGACACTATCAGAGTATTCAGATTAAAAAAACTATTCAAAACTTGTATCTAATTACTAATGCAACTAAATCTTTAAACAATTTGAGCCACAAAATAATGTCCACCCAAAAAGAAAAAAACAAAGGCATAAACAAGCCATATTTAAAATTTGAAAAAAAAAAAAAAAAAAAAACTCACCAGAAACACCAAGATCATAACCAAAAAGAGATCCACCCATGGCAGCAACTATACAAGCAAATATAAAATACCCTGTAATTTTATGTTCATATTGTTCTGCCCTTGCTCCTCCTTTCTCTACAAATCCTCCACCCGCCATTGTTGTTTATTCTCTCTCTCTCTGTTTATTCTCTCTCTCTCTCAACAGAAATTATTAACAACCTAGGAGAGTTTAGAGGGATAAATAAGAGAGATCTCTATGTCTATGTAAACACATCTTATATAGACTTTATAGTGAATATTCACACCCCAGTATGTGTAATCTGTTGTGGATATATATAGATTAAATCCATGTCAGTCGCCACAAAATTAGTCAATGATATGGAAAATTGAGACAGTTGTTTTTCTACTGCCAAATACGGACTAATAATACACTTATATTAATACACTTATACGGACTATATATTAATACACTTATAAATTATTTATAATAAGTTAAATTTATGATGATAAGTTGGAAAATGGACTTTTTTCATTTATTTTTTCCAACTTGTCTCATCCACTTGTATTAACTATTTATTTGTCTATACATGAGTCACCACTATTATAATTTAAAACAAAGTTATTGGAATCTCTCATGTTATTTTATTATTATTTTCTTGAACATGATTAAAAAATAATAAATGTCTTTGACCTTTGGATAAATTTTATATTATAATTATTTTGTCCTCATTATTGAATTTTATTGGGTATCTTCCAGTTTTATTTAGAGCGATGAAATATCATACTGGGTGTTACAGTTCATAAACTGACATTGTATCACTAAACTTTTAATTGATTTAAAATTATTTAAATTTGTATTCGATTTGGATTAGACTTTTTAAAAATTACACAATTAGATGCCTGTCAATTAGTAGGAGTACTAAACATAGTATGGAATAGTGTTTATAGTTTAATAAAAATCAAAAATAAAAAAATTAAGAAAAAGAACATATAATTTTTAATTATGGGTAAAAGATAAGAACGATTACTTTAGACCGAGTATATGTGTGTGTTTGTGTGTGTGTGTGTGTGTGTATATATATATATATATATATTATATCCACAATTTCAGCTAGATAAGAGGAGTTACGGTTGGATAGTCATGAAGTTGCTATTATATCGTCTCTTTTG
The DNA here is from genome assembly GCA_014636745.2 of Centella asiatica. Classification (NCBI taxonomy): domain Eukaryota; kingdom Viridiplantae; phylum Streptophyta; class Magnoliopsida; order Apiales; family Apiaceae; genus Centella; species Centella asiatica. The sequence goes on from CM025780.1 coordinate 54,295,328, forward strand.
GTTTGTTCAACTTTCATTGGTATTTCTCCTTTTCCTTTTGTATCTCTACGACTTGTCTTTCCACTTCCTTTCCTTTATTTCCAACAATATTTTCTTGGAAGGTTTACCCAATAATTTAGTCCTCATTTTCTTTAATTTTACGTAATATATTTGATATTGAAAATTGACAGGTTTAATTCCATATGACTCATTTTTTTTTCAATCGTATTTTGACTATCTTACATAGAACTGAATTAATTTTTTTTTTTTTTTGAGGACATTGATCAAACACTTCATCATAATTGATTATAGGAGATATATAAAATCATAAAAGCCTAACAAATTATGTATCCATCACATTAGGCTCCTCTCCTCCCCAGTCCCCAAATACAGTTATTTTGTCCCCTTAAGAAATTGTTTTCGTTTTCTTTGATTGGAAATTAGAAAATAATTTCAAAAAGTAGTGTTGACAGATAAATAAATGTGTTTAACCCATAACAGGCTTATTTTTTAGATTAATTATACATTGTAAAAGGAAAATTTAAGAAATAATTCTTTACCCATTTTATTATCAAGCATAATAATCTGGTTAAGGTATGTTTTATCATGGAGCGCAATTTAGAACCGAAATCTTTGATTCTTTCATGAAATTCTTGATTGACATTTACCATAAACTCTTACTTTGTTGGTAGAAATTTTAAAAATAAATGAGTTGGAGCATTAATTTTCATGCCAAAACTCATCTTACTCGGTAATAGGTCGAGATTTAAATTTCCTTCCTTTGTAATAGATAGGAATTCTTTTTAGTATGAAAAATTTTAAATTAAATTATTTTCAGTATATAGCTTAGATCCTAGCGCTATGTCCAAAGTTATATTTTTCTTTCTCTATTACATGATGGCATTTGCTCACTGGGAGAAAAAAAAAAAAAAAAGGTCAATTAGACGTGATATGTGTTTAAAATAATCATCTAACCTTTTCTTATAAATAAAAAGGTTGGAGGTCTAAGTTTTACTTATTACCGTTGTTATATGTGCGCTCCCTTAAACAAAAACAATACTAATTATAAAGCTAAGATCAAATTTATTGATTATCAATGTTATATGCGTGTGAGTTTTAGGGAATGATCTTTTTTGAATAAAAAGAAATACTCTTTTATAAGGCTAAGTTCAAAACCTACTAAAAGATGCAAGGGTCGAGAATTTATTATTGTTCACGTATATTTCTTTCCAGGAAAATTGTTGTATTAGAATTTATCCAATAACGCCCGAACCTCATTGAACATTAACCCTAAACTTATATGGGCTTACCGTGGTGTTCTTGGTAATTATCTTCTTTTTTTTTTTACTTTTCAAAGGTCGGGAGATTTTTGAAGCAATATAGAATTTTAAAAAAGAGAAAAAAGAAGGATGAGAGTGTAATGCCAAAATAATTAATGTACCAACGGAATCAAAAAAGAAAAAAAAAATTAACTCACTTGGTCCTTATCAAATAAGTCATCCCAAGTATCTAAGCACATATTAAAGAATTACAAATTACTGTGTAAAATTTTAATAAAATACCAAAAATAACGTTACATGTTCCCAATGCTTAGAGTAATTATTTCTTTAATTTTCTCTCCACTAAATGCTCTACTTTCATTAAATAACACTAAGGGTAATTTTGGAAAAGAAACATTAAATCTTTCTTAAAAAGATGTGAATAACTTATTTGAACCAAAGAAAAAAAACTCTAAAATAAAGAGATCTGAATTTTATAGACTAAATAATTTTTTTATGGGTGCATGCCATGAGTAACATTTTTTTTAATTATTACGGAGTACTCCAATTATAATTTTGATTTAGCGTGATATGTACAAATTTCCAAATTTTTTTATGTCAAATAGACAAGTTTTCATTTATTCACTAGTAATGCTTGCGTAAAGATTGATCAGAGATATCATTCTAAAACCATCTTAGATAATTAAAATTTGAAATATTTATTTGTATAATAAAAAATTTAGGCTGAACAGGTGTTATTTCATTTCAAGGTTACATATCAATGTGTTATTTCATTTTAACTCGTAATTTTATTAGATAATATGTGAGAGTAAACATTGAATGCCACAATAGGATCTTTATTAATAATTCATATAATCTCTCTTAGCTTTTCCTTATTCTTTTGGAGATACCCAGTTATAGAGATCACAACAAGAACTTTCAGAATTATTTCCTTATTGTCCACGTTATATAACTTATAAATCAAGAGATTTTTGGAATAACTCATAACTTATTAATTAAAAAAGGAGTATTTTACGTACACAATTGTTTGCTTGTACTCATGCAAAATTTGCATTGCTCTAATCGTGGGGAATCAACTACATACGAAAAGTCAACAACAGTAACTTATAAGTATAATGCATAATCGATTGAGGTCACACACTTGTGCAGTTGTGCGGGGCATAATTTGTTAAGTGTAAGGAAACATCAGAAATCATGTACTTACTTGGAATTTTGAAGTTTTTGGGTAAAAAAGTTGGTTGCAGCGGTACTTGTTGCGACTCATATTTATTATATAAAATTATAAGTTCTAAATATACTCACAACTTGTATATATTTGTTTGAAATTATGATATATATATTTTGAAGTAACACAATAGTAGTAGTAATAACAGCGGAGATGGTGGAAGAAGCCGTGGCGGTGTTGATGACATTTTGGAATTTTTTTGTCATTTTACAATTCAAAAATATAAGCAAATTACTCAATTTGTTCAACTCTGACCGATCTATAGAAAGAGATATATTTCATTTTCTTTGTATTAGTTTGTAAAATCTTAAAATTTAAATTGCGACAAACTTTTAACAAGATTTTCATATAATAATGAGTCATTTTGTTAGAATTTTAATGTATTTTATAATATTAATCACATTACAATCAAAATCAATACAATATAAAACAAATTTTAATCATTGATTTTCGCAAGAATAATAGATAATTTTATGTATATTCTTTTTATTTTATTTTTTTTGAAATATATGGAGGAAGTAATATTTTATAACAAATATAAAAAACGTATTTTTAATTTTAATTTGGGATGCATGGAAGGGGTATAAAGTATAGAAGTGTAGATATAGATTCTTTGTATCTAGTTTTATGTGAAAATTAGTTTTATATATTTAGTTTTAAATATTGTCAAAAATATAAAGTTCGTTTATTTCTGTTTTAATTTTTCATTCGATCATTATTGAATAAATATCGTGCTTCTTGTTCTGAAATAGATTTTCTTTGAAAAAAACTAGTGCAAAAAGCAATTGTAAATTATACTCCCACCGTTCCAAAGAAAAAAAAAGTTATATTTGCGTTTTTTGTAAATATTAAGATTGCATCTTTAATCAAGATTTTCATCTACAAATCATAAGTTTTTTTCAAAAATTTATTATGAATCTTAAAATTATGACGAGATCTATAAGTTTATAATTGAAATTTTAAAATTTATAACAAAAATAACAAAAAAAAAAATTCAAATGTAACTCTTTTTTGGAATAATTTTTTCTTCAAATATAACTGTTTTTTGGAGAACGGATAGAGCATATGGATATAAAAAATAACAATAGTAATTTTGAACATTATAATAAGTAATATATATGACCTTCTCATTCTTTTCTTCCATTATTAATTCACAATGTGGGTGAAGCCCGTCTAAAATTACTATGAAAAGTACTAAAATTATTATCGGAAGTATTAATATGGAAACATAAATCATTTGTTTAATTTTCCCCTATTAAAGTTCTTGATTAAATATAATATATGACCAAATTAAAATTTCTCACTAATTTGTATTTGCGTGTGTGCGGCCATTATTTATCATTCCGGTTATTCTCTAGCTGTGATGTATAAAATTAAAACACAAATAAACTGCATTTTTTTGGCTTTATTTTGTTTTTATGAATTTCTATTTAGACCCGTAAAGGAACTAGAAAAAGAAAATTATTCACTATACAACATTTTCAGAACTTTATTACTTTAATAAATGACAAAAATAATTTGGCTCAATTAATTATTCCATCATATAATATTAAAACACAATTTGTATTCATTCGTTCGAGTTCGACAAATTTTGGTTTGTTCGCGATTAACATTGTCATTCCAAAGAACATGGAGAAATTACTGGACGGCCTAAAAGAAATTCCAAATATATTGATTAACAAGGGAGACTGTGGACAAAAAAATAGATGAGAGAATGAGAAAATCATAACTCTGCTGTTTTATTTAAATTTCAAATTTGTTACTTCGTGTACGTACCGTTCTATTCCTTGTCATTGTCATTGCTAAATTTGCACAATTTTCTGTTCATGTATAATTAATTACTTGATGTCGTGCAGTGGAAGACCAAGAATTTTTTATTTATGGTGAGCTTTTATTTGTATGGTATTCGGCGGAAGCACCACGATTTTATTTTTTTTATTTGGTATTGTTAAAAAGAGAGTTTTATACACATGACTAGTACATATTTTTGAATATAAAAATTATTCAAACTATTCTTTTCAAAAAATTAATTTCAACAAAAGGATTTACGTCAAAACGTAAAAAGCTAATTTAAGCCGTTAAAATCGGAACAAACACCCAAAAAAAAAAGTATTCAAATATTAAATTGAACCAAATTACTAAATGACAATATATATATATATATATATATATATATGATTTTTCACTGTAGCAAATTTGATTGTTTAAAAGTAACATTTTACTATAAACAATCATTATAGCAACTTAACTTTTTATCGTATACTGAAACGATTTAAATTTTTTTTATTTATACACCTCTTCAGAAGTAAGGTGAAGTATTCTTGGGCCCTATACCTTCGCCTCTGGTATAAGAAGGGTATCAATATATATAACAAGTAAAACGTAGTGGTGTTTTAGAAATCAACAATTAATTAATGTAATAAACATTTAACAGCCAATTAAGCCTTAAGAAGAGACTAGACCAGTAGTAGGACTCAAAGCCGAAGTTGATAGACCTGGACTATTGAATCACTAATTAAAATAACCCCATGAAAAAGGGAGTTTGGCAAAAACTTGCAGGTGCTATGATTTCCATATACATGCTCGATAAAGGAAAACGGAATGGATGCTGTTGCGCGCAGGCCAGGAGTGGGCTAGTTAGTACCACCTCAGTTTTCAAGATTAGAGATATATTTTTAAAATTAAAATTTTTAAAAATAATTTTTATATTTCAAATGTATCATTCTTATCATGTTATTTAATAATAGTGAGAATTATAATAGTAAATGTAGTAGAGTTAATTGAATTAGTAGAATTGTGTAATGATATTTAAGGAACTCCATTACTCTTTATAGTCTAAAAATAGAAATGTATCTTTAATTTTAGAACAATCAAAAAAAGATATGTATCTCTAATTTTGAAACAGAGGGAGTAAATGTATATTTTAGTTTTACTCCATAAAATGCAAATATATGTTAATACCGGAGTTTTCACATGCAGTTAGTTATATATGTTCATTTTTATACTTTGAGTTACACAACAATATATATTGCAAGTAGATTTTGAGAACCAGACATGCACAAAACTATTTTTTTTTAGTTTCTTTTTGGTTACACACATAATGCTAGTTAAAGTCGATTCATGCACTGGTATTGTTAGAGTGCATGGGTTTGGATTGTCAATGAAATAGCTAGGAAAGGGAATGAATCAAAAATTATGAAAAATTTCGTAAAAAATAGCGGCTAAAGAACAGGCGATAAGAAAAGGAACAAATAATCATAATTAAGAAAAATAAAGGGATCACTTCCCCTCCTTAGTTTAGTCATGAAATGATATTACATATGAAAGAAATTTTCAGGTTAATTTCATATATTATTATTATATTTATTAAGAATGTACTATGATTGAAATTTAAATACATAAAATTAAAAATATTGTATGTAAATTTTGATATAGCTGCAAAAATGAACATAATACTACTATAATTAAATGGCCTGCAATTTCTAGTCAGTAAAGGACTAGCTTGGAGATTAACTCTTTTTTTTCTCTCCTCAAAACCACAATATTGATATAGAAAGCTACCTAGCTATATATTCTTCGGTGACTCATTCTAATGTCTTCAACTACAGTACTAAATAATAAGAAGGAATTAAACTCTGATTATAGATAGTTAGTACTGTTAGTTTCGAATCCGAGTGAATCACACAAGAACTAAACTGTTACAAAAGTTCCATGTAATTGCAAACAAAATAGTTAGGAGTTCTGAGAAAATTGTAGTTTGTCCCAATTTTTATATATTTTTATATGAGCAAAAATTGGCCATCTGAAAAAATGACATTGAAAGTCCAAAGAGTAATAGTCCTGCTGGCTTTAAAAAGACAATTAAATTAACAAGGCAACTGTATGGTCCAAATTGATTTCCACCTGTCCCAAACATGCTAAAGGATGGTAAATATTCCAACATATACATTAAGTACAATTACATAACCATCCTTACTACCTAGAGAATACAAGATCGATCAATCCAAACCATCCATCCATTTATCAAAAGCTTCATTTCTAATTAAAACAAAGTGGAAACAGTACAATTAACATTCACCACCAAATTATAAATTTAAAAAAAAAATAAAGGATTCATGTAATTAAATTATATCAAATGTTGAACAGTCCATAAAAAGAAAAAAGAAAAAAACAGTAATCATCCCCAACAATTAATGGCAGATCTATGAGCTTGAGGATACTACATATCTTCTAAACTTAGCTTTTCATTGAAGTTGTGCCAAATCATTAGGTGAAACAAGGGTTTGATGATAGTTATAAACTCCCTTGGTGATCACCCTCATTGGCATCAGCATCCTTTCACTACTTCTATTTCTAGTGTTATACAACACCAAGTTTCCATCGCGATGGCTTGCAACAATCTCATCACTCTCAAAGTAAGAAAAAATCCATAACATCCATGGAATTTCTTCAGACTTAAATTTCATGCTCCAAGAACCTTCACCATTTTCATCATCTAAACTCCACAAGTTAATCCCATGTTGTCCGACAATATTGTTCAACACAACCAAGCCAACACTACCCCTAAACTCTATAAATATCCTTTCATTTCCTCCGGTCACATTGTAATCAGGAAACTTAATTTGGTCATTGAAAACCTCATTTTTTAGGTCGAAACTCACTAGGGTTTGCTCCTGACCTGACCAATACAACATTCCATTGACACTAACCTCACATTTATAAAAATTTAAAAAAACCCTAACCCCGACACTTATCTCCTTCCATCGGTCCTCTTTAACTGTATAAATCTCGACTCGAACTGAATCGTCTCCAAACTCTAAAACCCTAACAATTTTATAATTGTTAGAAACTGGGTCAAAACCAAACCCTATTGAAAACCAAAGAATTTGACGGGAGTCAATATTGGGTCTCACTATTTCTTTTGACTCTCGGGTCGCGGGATTCCATAAAAATAGAGGATGTTCACTAGCATCAACCTTATCCACCATAACCATAACGCACACAATGCCGTTAAACGATCCGACCACTATCATGACGGTGGAAGCGGGACTGTGGATGGCAGCGCTGCGGCGGAAACTATCGGAGACGGTGAGAATTCTGGCCACATTCTGGGGTGTTGTGAGCTCAACGAGGGTGAGCAATTCCACGTCAGCATTACGAGCAGCCTCGTAATTGATGCCGTGGACAATCAAGTGGTGAGGCCTGTTGTTATTGGTGTTAGCTGTCCGTTGAAGCTGGAGTTGAACGAATACGGGACTGTGTATTCCGGTTAGCCATGCTTTGCAAACGGCTTGAAATCGGACAAGTGATTTCACCGGAAGTCTTGAGAGTATTTCGGAGATCAGATATCCGGGAAGCTTGTCGGTGGCCGGAAAAGTTGGAGACATTTTGAGTAGGGTTTCTCTGTTTGCTAGGAAACCTTTCTTTTTTTTTTTTTTTTTTTTTTTTTTGCTTGTTTCTTTTGGGGTTGTTCTGAATTTTTGGATGCGGTGAAATGATAGTGTCGACTCTATACTATATATAGACCTACTAAATTATATATATATATACTCGATTTGATTTTATTTTGACTTAATTGAGGCTAATTATTTTTCTACCTTTTTAAGAAATTGAGATAATTTCATTACTTTTTCCCATTGACAAACTTTTTGTCTTATATAGAAATAAAGATATGTTTTTTTTTTTCATTTATTGCAAAAAGTCAAGGAATCTTTCGTTTTCTTGTTTTTAAATACATATATTGTTTATGATAGATAATTAAAATTTTAATCGACAATTACTTGTCAATCTCTATTGTGTAAATGAAATTTTCTTAATTACTTCCTCCTTTCTAACATATAAGTCGTTTGACTTTTCTAAATATAGTTTTAGATGAATTTTTTATACGTTAAATATTTTAAATGATAATTAATATGAATAAAAAATTAGCTAAAATAAATTATTTAACATATAAAAAAGTTCACATAAAATTACGTTAAAATATCAAATGATTTTTATATCTAGAAAGAATAAATTACTTACATAACCAAATTCAAATTCATTTTCACGAATAATGATTAGTTTTGTCGTTATCCTAATGGGGCCCATTAAAGATTGCTCTTTATCAAATTAAGATTTTGGATTTGTTCATATAAAACAATATAATCTACAAATATTCATGAAAATAAATGTGAATTTAGTTGTATACTTATATAAATCTATTTACAAAAGGAGTGAGTAATTATTTACCATTAACATTTAGACAATCTAATTATGAATTTTGGAATCTATGTAATATACACACAACACACGCACGCAAATCAAAAAGTATAGTAAATTAAAATTTTAAGCTTGTCAGCTTCTTTATTTTTTTTAAGTTTAATATTTTTTTAAAGCTATTTTTCCATTATTTAATTTAAAAGTACTATCCGTTTTTATTACAATAGATATTTTTCATTTAAATTTTGTTACTAATATGTACCGAGACGCGTGTTACTTATTAATACATATGGTGATTATGATAATTAATACTATAATTTATATATTTCAACATGTTTTTCTTTTTTTCGGTACTATATGTTTCGACGTGTTTACACGGTGTTCTTGAAAAGTTTGTGCACGTGGCTAATTTCATTATAAACTTGCGGAGAGAGAGCTACTCAAAGATACTTCCGCCAATTCAAATAATTATTAGAATTTTGTAGTCAAATAGTCCATTTTTTAACTTTAAAATATAATACGCGCGCCCACACATATATATATATTTATAATTGGACAATTATAAGAATTAAGTCTTCTACAACTTTTATGTAATTATAATTTTTTAGCCTATGCAGTTACCAAATATTAGAAGTTTACTTTTAAAAATGATCATTTAACCTCTAAATTCCAAAATCAAATCGCAATATATATGAAATTAGTTATGATAATTTATTTGGAACGGAGAGATCAACAATAGTATATGCTTGTGAAATATCACTCCCCATTTAGCAAAATAGCTTGTGGAATTCTTTTAATGTTTTTCAATTATTTGTTTATTGAATCAATTGACTTTTTAATAATTATTGATCAACTAATTAGTAGAATTCTTATTCAATATGGAATGTACGTGAAAGAATTTGAATTTAGTAAAATAATTGATATATTTTGATATTTTGTATATTACTGAAATTTGCATCATATCAGACTACCTTAAGGAATTGGATATTGTAAGTAAAAAAAAAATCGATGTAAGAAATTAATATTCTAAGTGAGCAATCGTTGAACCTCTTTAATGGATTTATATATAGTACAGGATAAACGATAAATAACAATCTTAAATTCTTTGTTTTTTCTTTTAATTTGACTTTAATCTTTTAAAAAGTTAATAAAATTTTCAGTTACATTTTTTTATTAAATATGAAATTATTATATGTTGATTTATATTCTTAAAATGAAATTAAAAGTAGAATAAAATTGCAGCATGCACTAACTAATAATTACAAAATTTACATAATAAGCTGAAAACAAAAATCAATCATATATAGACTATTTAGAGACGAAATCATCTATATATCCATTTATCAAAAGTTTCATTTCTAATTAAACCAAGTATATATGGAACATTACAAAATTCACCACAAAAGACTAAAAAAACAAAAACTAGGAACACATTGTCCTCTAAATCTTCTCACTGAAATTGTACAAAATTAATCACCAAGTAAAACAAGGCTTTCATGATAGTTATAAACTCCCTGGTAATTACTTAAAACCTAAAACTTCATACCCCAAGAAACTTTCCCATTTTCATCATCCAAACTCCATAAACTAGTCAATCCAACTGAATCCGTAATTAAACTCCACAAATCACCCCTCATTTCCTCCGCTAACATCGTAATTAATCTCTCTAAACTGTGAATGATCAAGTTTTAGTGATCGTTCTTATTCGTATTAATTAGTCGACCTAAGGTACAACTTGATATTTTGAGAGTTGTGATATTCGAGACAACCACATGAGATGACACAATCGAAACTGTCGGGATTCCTTGTGAAATCACTTTGTATCTGACAAGTGATTTCATGAGAATTCCCGATAGTACGATGGCCATGAGATGGCACAAAAACTTATTCACTCCCAAATTAGAGCAAAAAAATACTAAGATTTCTTGGTTTTGTACATAATTATTTCGATCGTGTACGTACGTATATTATCATATAATGGTGTAGCGATCGACTTATATAATCCTGAACCATACGATTAGGCTGAATATTTTTGCAATTTTTTATGGAAATAGAGCTAAGTGTTTGCCTTTTTTAGAAATAGAGATAAGATTTTGATATTTTAGGAATAAAGATTAAGTTTTTTGCATTTTATCAACCAAAAAAAGAGAGGCAAATATCTTATATCCTTACATGGCACATTATAACATTCTCAAATTTATGTTGCAAGATCTTTTCTGCAATATATGTAGATTTGTTTTACAGATGGTATAAATGTAATTTCTATTGATTTACCATTAATGTTTACGCAAATTTAGGATTTGTATCCAATTAATTAAAGTGACATTTCTATACAGCTGCAAAAGTTTTACAAGTGGGATAATTCGATCATTATCAAGTTACCGAATCAGGAGATGTAGAATTCTCAAAGAATTCCTAAGTTTTAGAACCCACAATGGTCTATCGAAATTGCTTTAATGTTTTTGAATATATTTTTTTATAACTCACTAGATGTTGATTATAAATGTTACCGATAGTTTATTACTGACTTTTGTTTTTATTGAGTTACGTCTTGTAGTAATAAATTTGTAATTTTTTTAATATATTACAAATTGCTTGGAATTTAAGTCATGAACATAAGACACACACAGTTCGAGTGAAGTAGCTATTTTTTCTTTTTTTATTACTTTGATAAAACTAGTAGTGACCTCGAAATTCATGCTAATAATTTACTTGCACAAAAACTCTGTACTTTTTTCCTGTTATATATAACAAGCCACTGCCTAAGTCGCAAGTTGCTACGGTAAAATAACAACCAACATCGGATCGCGTCCTTCAAGACTATTTTTCATTTCTCATTTATTAAAAATCCTATTATTAGTTAACTTTTATGTATATGGGAGATGATTAATTGAGAATGCTAGAAAAATATACCAGTTTATCCCACTCAATCTTAACGGTTCAAGATTAAAAAAGACAATAAGATAAACATTATAAATATTTATATTCACCATAAATTATGGTACACGAACGTAAATTTCAATATTTTTACATTAGTCACAAATTATAATTGACGTAAAAAATAATTGAGGATATTTTTCATCATCGTAATCTCTTCTTTTGCTGCCATTGGAAACTCTAAATATCACGTCATCTTTTTTCATGAATTATAACACACGAGAATTGTAAATTTTTAACTTTTTTTTTTTTCCATTAGTAACGTCCATTTAGCAATGATACATGGCGACATAGATAATCAGATCCGTAACTATTATGATAAACAAATATGTATTTGGTCGAGATTTTTAGTAGAATATTTGTGGTGATGATGAATAGAAAGATTACAAATATGAATATATTTCGTAGACTGCAACTCCCAATTCTTTTAATTTTGACACAATTTGTGACGGACGTAAAAAAAATGAATTTTTTTCTGTCACAATTTGTAGCATATAAGAATTATTATAAATTCACGTTTTACGTCCACCACAAATTGTAACGGACGTAAAATTTTGATATTTTAGATGATTGATAGAGATTATGTTGGATAAAATACTACTTTTTTCCGGGCCTAACCATAATATACTAATGTATCACTTTGGTGACACACAAACAAGACATTGGTGACCTAAGAAATAACGACCATTTTTTTTTTGTAATATTCACTGAAAAATTACATTATGATAATCACTTCCACGTAGTCACACAATAAAATACTCCATAATATAATAATATGACAGTTTACAAGAGAAAGAAATATACAAAGTTTCGCAACTGTGATGTAGCTGTTACTCCTACAATACAAATAATAATATTTTGTATGTGTCTATTATGTAAACGCCATGCATCATCTGGCAAGTGAGAGATACTTAAAGTTTTTTAATTTCTTAATAAATTATTTGTTCAAACTGCATTGATCAATCAAACTCTCACTTTCCAAACAAGCACATAAAACAGTATTTTTTAGATTCAAACAATATTTTTTAAAAGTTAACGAATTCACGTATGGACATTTTTCGTATTTATATATTACTTATGATCGTTATGAACATTGTGTATATAACATATTAATGTGTCATTGATAGCTAAAGATTTAAAAAAGGGAAGAAAAAATAAATATCACGGGAGAGATGAGAAGATATTTTAGAGTAACGATCGAGAACACATCTATTAGAGTAATCTTTTCGTGATTTAGTATCACAGCGAGATAAGAAATGTCATTCTAAATTAGGAAAAATTACATGATGATATGGGGAAAAAAAATTATTAGAAAATATAAAAATGCTAAATGAGTACTGCCTAGGAGACGAGGATAGACAAAAGAGGGAAAAAAAAGAAAAAGAAAAGAAAAAAACAGAGTGTGCGCTCAGTGGTTTCCGTGACAAACGATGGGCCTATCTAGAAACAATTTTTTTTATATAAGTATATTTATTAGAGTCCACGACGATGAATATAAGGTTCTGTTTATTTAGTTCTCTTAATATATTTTAATATATTAAAATTTTAAACTGTATTTAAATGTTCATATCGTTTATTTAATCTATTATTTATTATTTAATAAATTTAATTTTATTTGAATCAAGTAAATTAGAAGAACGAAGTTGAATAGATTAAGATCTGATAAAACAATAAAACTGATTAATTCAAATATTTAAGATAAAATATTAAAGAAATAATTAAATCTATGTTCATATTCTAATATAAATACTTAATTAATTCAGATCTGATAAATTTATTTAGATTCAAATAATTATTAAAACAAATACAACCTCAATGTTGAAGAGTTAGTAATTTTAATTATCAATCTACGATGATGATAACAATGATATATACTTTAAATCGACGTAATTTCGACACAAATAAATTTATATCAATTGAGATAACGAAATTATATAGGATGAATCCGAGAAGTCCAATATTAAAAGATTATTAGTTGATAATTTGTTGATCTCATAGAAATAAGATGATCGTTGAAGACTTAACTTCCTTGGACAGTGACTTATTATGTTATTTTTATTAATAGAAAAAAAATTATCTTCTTATTTTTTTAATAGATCCTTTACATATTGTTTACTTCAAATTCTTTCCTCAAAATTTTTTTAACTAATATTTAAATGTTCATCCTTCGTATATAATTTTTTGTTACTTTCGAAAAGAGTAAGTTTTTAACTTTTGAATTCTAGTAATTTAAATGTTCATATTTCGTCAATTAGCACCTTTACATATTCTTATTTTGGATCAACGGTAACTTAATATATATGTCAGTATACTATGTGCTTGGTCAAATATATTAGTATATATTATACTTAAGATAAAAGTATTGATAATAATCTTATCTAACTCATATTGAAAATATCTAGTACTGGTCAGAATATGCATTTGATAAACTTCACCACATTCAAATATTTTGAGAATAGAGGAATGACTTTTTAAAATTACAAGCCAACTTAAAACCTTTCTATTAAAATTAGAAGAATATTTTGGATTTTATAAATTTAAATTTATTACTTTCTCTGTTCACTATTAACATCTTGAAAACCTTCAAACTTATATAAAAAAAATCATATTAATATTCTTATTTTATAGATATTGATTATACAAAACTTTCCCTTTTTATTTAGAGGGAGGTATTTTGGTTTTTTTTTTTTTGGGGGGGGGGGGGGGGGGGGGGGGGGGGGGGG
>CM025780.1:54309769-54365221 GCA_014636745.2 Centella asiatica
TTTTTTTTGTTTTTGTTTTTGTTTTTTTTTGGGGGTTGTGTTTTGTGTTGTGTGGGGGGGGGGGGGGGGGGGGGGGGGGGGGGGGGGTTTGAGGGGTAGGAATAGGTAATTTGGTGCTTGTGTGGAAAAGAAACGTGAGGTTGAAGGTTGAAAGTGGTAACCAATAAAGAGTCCATGACAACCACGTGCTGAATGGAGAAAAGTAGTGAGGTCTGTTTTAAACGGGAGGGAGTAGGGACCAAACCCATTCTCATCTTCTTCATTTCCCCCAATTTCTCTCTCCTCTCTCTGTCTCTCTCTCTCTCTCTCTCTCTCTCTCTGTATACTCGCTACAGAGATTATATGCGCATAGGGTTTGTCTTCTCCTTCGTTACCCAGGTACTCTGATACTTACTCTCTTCAATGAGCATACTTGTTAATTTTTTGGATTCAATTGATTTAGATGAATTTTCTTCCCTTTTTTGTTCTAAATTATTGGATTCTTTTCGTCATGATTTCTCTGCTTTTGTCATTTCTGTTGTTTATTGTTGTATTTCTTTTCCCTTTATTCATTTTACTCAGTTGTATAAATTACTGATATGATGATTTAGGAAAGCTTATTAACTGATTTGATGTTCTAATTTAAGTAGTACATATTGTTTTTTTCTGGAAGTATCAGTTTTTGATAGATTTTCTTTAGATTTTTCCAGCTACATATGTCTTTATATGGACTGATGGTTTTATTGGTAACCACTGATCTGAGGAGAAATTTAAAGCTTTGAATTTCTTAAGATTTTAGGACTGGGACCCTAATTGATTAGAACTTGATGAGGATTTTGTATTACTATTATTTCCAAATTTAATTACTCTTATTTTAGATTTACCTTTGGCATGTCATTTAACATTGTTATTTAATTATTTTTACTTTTAGAAAGATGATTCTGAAATGTCTGGGTTATTTGTTACTCGTATCATTTTCTTTGGATGTATGGCTGATTTAGCTCGTGTTGTAGGAGTTGGAGTTTGTTGCACAATTTTTCATCAACTAGAGATTGTAGTTTTATTGAATTATTGAAAGGGAGGAGTTTAGCGGTTCAGATTCTCTTATGGTAAGGCCCAATCATTGTGTTCAATGAGGTTAAAAACGTTTGCGGTTTGTGGTTTTTATTTTTCTTGAGCGTTTGTTTTCTGTAATTTCTCCTAGGGTACACCGTACACCTGTGAGCAGTGAATGTTATTTTTGTTGAATTTCTAGAAAGATAAGGTTGAAGTTGGCCTTTTTTATGTTAATACTTTTCCAAATTATTATTCCAGGTTCCCATTATTTATTATATTTGTAGTTTAAGATTAGTTGACAAATATCTATTCCAAGATTATTATGTATTGCCCACATTTAATACAAGAACAGGGACAAGAAGTAAGCTAGTAAATTTATACTACATAAAAAAGAGCTAAAAGGGCAAAAAAGTTATGGAAGTGCAAGAGCAACTTTCCTGGTGTACTGAGTATCAACTCGTGATCAATACAAGTACTTGATCTTCTAAGGCAGTTTAACAATAATGAGATTCTTCCTCTCAAATATTAATTGGAAAAGTTGTTTCCAACAATAAAATATGCTATATCAGCTATTTATGTGCGCCTCATCTGCTCTAAAGTAAGTTGTCTTCTCCTGTTGCAGGTTGATTTTGCCAGTTTTTGGATTTAAAGGTCTGTTGTGTTTGCTTTATTGGTCATGAAAATAAAAATGCTGTTCGAAAATTTGGAGTGAAAGGTGGTTGATTCTGTGTGTATTATATTTAACACTTTGTATCAATTTCCAATGGAGGATGAGAATGGCCTTGATCTTCATTTGGGACTATCTTGTGGCAAATCAACTGCTGTTTCCAGGGCTGCAAATGGTAGCTCTTCAGATACTAGGATAGAGGAAGCTGATAGAGGCAGCAAAATCATCAATGATTTCAAACACTTTCTGGATGGAGGGAACCAGAAACAAGAGCCTGGATTAGTGTCTCAAAGAAGTGATTTAGCCAAACCTGAGGAAAATTTCTTTGATAACATTTCCACTTCAGCTAATGTGGATGCCTCTGCAAACTTGAGCACTGGAGCTTTCTGGGTTGTAAATAGTAATAGGTCTCCTGAAGTTGAAGAAGAAAATAGATTGGAGATGTGTAGCAAGCGTAAGGGTTTGTTTGAAGTGAGAAATGATCAGAAGAAACGTGGGAGAGATTCTGAAAAGACAAGAGCATCACACATTTCCATAACCACGGACGAAGGCTCAACTGCTGAAAATGAAGATGTGGCAGATTCAGAGGCTGAGGGATCAACATCAAGGCTCGTTCCACACTGCGATGATGGCTCCGGCAAGCACACTGGGGTCGGTGGCTTTTCTGACACTCCAAATGATGTTCATGGGGTTTCTGGGCCAAGTTGTCTTGAAAAAGGACAAAATAGATTCACTATTTCATCGGACAATGAGTTTAAATTTAGGAATGTTTCTTATGGCACCCCACTCCCATCTCAATCAGTAAACATGGTAAGTGTGCCTTATACATTACCGGTAAAGGAGTCCAATCCAATCGTTGCACCTGGAACGTCAAATTATGCGTTACCCGGCATGATGCATATGATTGCTACTTCAAATGGTGAGAGGCCAGCAAATCAGCATGTGATGCCTGCAAACTTACCATTGATGTTTGGATACTCTCCTGTCCAGATTCCAGTGTTGGACAAAGATAACTCCCAGGATATGGTCCCTCATTCTCAACATCTTCACTTATCCCACTTTAACAGGGTTCCACCAGACTCAGAAAAGCAAACCGATGGAGTGAAGACATCAGAAGGTTTTTCTCTACTTTCTTTTTCTTTTTATCGTTCCAAATCTAATTCTGATATGTTTATGGTAAATATCTAGGAGCTGGAGATGTGTCTTTTACGCATGTCATACAGTCTGATTTTCCTTGTTTAGGACTGCATATAGAAATATGATAACAGAACATGTCTTCATATATTCACACCTCCTCTAGATATTCCAACACCTAGGAGAGTATGATCTATCAGTTTCTTAACATTTTAAGCCACACCAAGATATAAGAATTCTATGTAAGGTTCATTTGCATTGCTCAGAAGGCATTTGGTGGCATATTGCTACAGATTGCATGCAAATTATCATAGTTTTAGTTATTAAACTTTTTCAGCCAAGTTTACTGTTAATGATAGATATCCTCTTGCTGAAAACTAATTAACGATAGATATACTGATCATTGCTTAAGGTGATAGTGCTAATGTACGTCTATACTTCTATATTATTGGAGTTTCATCACATGTTCCTCATCCCACCCCCCTACCCCAAAAACCCCTACCCCCTCCCCGTCACCTGTACGCAGTCCCACACGCCCTCGTCAACCACGAAGAGTTCATGTTTGGTGGATAGTAATAATGACATAATGCCCTTGAGTTACCGT
Source organism: Centella asiatica (assembly GCA_014636745.2). Classification (NCBI taxonomy): domain Eukaryota; kingdom Viridiplantae; phylum Streptophyta; class Magnoliopsida; order Apiales; family Apiaceae; genus Centella; species Centella asiatica. Next base: position 54,313,210 of record CM025780.1, read on the forward strand.
GATAATTTCGCATGATGCATTACAGTTGCTTAAAATTTCTATTTTCCCAGTCAACATGGAATAGAAGAACATCCTTTATATTTCTAATCTTTGTCGATGTATGAATCTGTTTTCATGGAATGAAGTAATATATTCTTCGGCAATGCATAAATTGGAGATTACTTTTGCTAAGGTTCATAATTTCATATCCTGTGTCAATACAGTTCCCGTGCCATTAACTTTGCACAAGTCATCTGAGACTTCAAAATATGATGGGACGGTATTAGAACTCACTAAAGGCGATAAGAAGCATCAAGCTGCAGAAGGGGGCTCCTCTTCTCAAACAGGAGATGGTGTAAAGCAAAGCAGCATAAATGTCAACTCAAATACATCCGACCAGCCAAGGCACGAAGGTTTTCCCTCTGAATTTCAAGCCATACGTCCAGGAATTGAGGGGAATGTGAAATTTGGTGGGTGTGGTTCAGTTCCAAATCTACCATGGGTTTCGACGACAGGTTCTGGGCCGAAGGGCAGGACTATATCAGGTGTCACCTACAGAGTTGGTGCAACTCAAATCCGAATTGTTTGTGCATGCCATGGAATGCATATGTCACCAGAAGAGTTTGTTCGACATGCCAGTGAAGACCAGCAAACCTATCAAGAAGTAGCTTCTGGTTTAGCATTTCCCAGTAACAATACTGCGGCATCGGCTCAAAGCTGATTCTCCTTCCGTGGAATTATTAGTTAGTGAACAAAGACTTCTTTGTTTTATATTATTGTTAGGCTAATAAATTCTGCAATATGCTGCAATGACTAAATTGGCTTTGAATATGTATGATACATGGAGATTTTATAGGCAATTGTACATGCTTGGTATTCATCCTTGCTTTTGATTGTTTATTTTGTTGCATTTGTGGTCCTTCTATTTCAAAATTAGATATAGGTTTTGACACTATATTAAATATTAATTTAGTTGATTTTAGTTGATTCAACAATTATAAAATTATAATTTATGACAAAAAATATATATATTGCAAGATATTTTGCATTTATAACTATTATAAGTTATATTCCGTTTGTTTTAAAAAGAGAGTTATATTTGAAATAAGATTTTATTCAAATTTATTATTGTAATGATTTATTTTTTAAATTTCGTCATTACAATTTTTTTTATCATTAATTGAATACTTATAACAAATTTTATGAAAAAATAATTTTATATTTGAACATATAATTTTCAATCAAACATGCAATATTAATATTTATCAAAAACTCAAATATAACTCATTTTATGAAACAAATAAATTATTAATTTAGATTTAATATATCATCATTTGATTTTTAAAAGTAAGATATATATATTTAATTTTAAAAAGGCGATAATAAATATTTTTAGGGCACTATTTCTTCATAAACAGAAGTTAGCATGAAAACTCACAAGGTACGACGGACCCTTCCCTATCGTACGATGAAGTCGACCGGAGCAACAGCCAACAATATATACGCGACATTTTTACATTTAATGATTATCCTCTTTTTTCAATATTTATTGCTATGATAGTGAGTATATATGATAGTTTTGCTCTGACCAAATCCATTACTTTTATTTATTATTTGGATATTAAGTGTTTTCCCTTTGTATTTATCCTTGCAGAAGTGAATATTTAGTTAATAACGTAGAGTAATAACACAAATATATTGAACTTAAGGGTGTTATAATTCTTTGTATTATTTCACAAAAGTAGAGCTGCTCTTCTGAAATAAATTTTAAAATAAAATTATTTTTAGACATCACAAATGAATTAGTTTTTCTGTAATATGAGATGGCTTAGGACACTGGAAACATGTAATAAAATGGCAGCAATACTTGGTCAACAAAGTTCATTTTCGACAGGGACATTTGATATTGAAATTATACAATAAGTTTGATTTTCAATTAATTTTATATTGTAAAATAATAACGCAGTGGCCTAATAAAACATTATCCGGAATATAATAGATGATTTATTTTATGTCAAACAATCAACTAAATCTGACAAGCCATTGTCACCTTCCTCTAATATTTTTTTTATATTTTTTTGTTACTAAACATGCCCAAAAAGAAGAAAAGGAAAAACAAAGTTTCAGCAAATGGTACTCCGTACATCATATGGTTGTGAATTATTCTTCATTTGTACTTAAATATTTTAATCTTTCTTTTATATCTCTTTTTTTTTCACTCAAATATAATTATAACTTATTTTTGTACAAGTGTAGAAAGGGATTCATAGTGCACCTAAATTTGTCGTTAATCTAAAAAAACGACAATAAATTTTGTCACCGTTGTTCGAAGTTCAAATATAAGTTAAAAGCCGTTGTTCGAAGTTCAAATATAAGTTAAAAGTTAAAGTTGAGAAAAAACAAGTAATTAAAATGCAGTCCTATAGAAAATGATTATGTATTATTCAAATTTTAATGTCTTTAATCGTAGAGATACTTTTTCTAATAAAATTTAAGCTTATAGAATCGATATTTTAAAGCTTTATTTGGTAGCTTGATGGAAAAAATTGAGTACTTTGACAAAATCATGCTCTAAAGCAGACAAGCCACCAAGAATTTTTCATAAATCTTTATTTTGATTGTGAGCATGACTAATAGTGATAATAGCTAGGACATTTAAAAAAAAAACTATCGTATAAAAGTGTAGGATAAACTTTATTTTCTGAAAGTCAACTCGAATAATTTATTAAAATGGTTTGAAAAATAACAAAATTTGTTACTAATAATATTAATTAAATAATTTAAATGTTTATAATCGTGTAGATTAGAAAGAATTGTTTTTTGTCCCAAAATATATACTACTATAAAGTCATGTATTCCGAATTATATTTAATTACTTGCACATATTATCTTAATTTACATTTTCTATGGAAGATACCACTCAGATAATGGAGCCTATTTAATATGCTACCAACTCTATCTATAACCAAATTTAAGACTCTATTCAATTTAATAGTTATTCAGTGGTTATCTGCCAAGTCAGAAACCAAATATGGGCAATTATAATACCGATCACTTTTTGAGTTTCAATTTTAAATTTTACATGATCAATTTATAATAATTACAAATTTAATAACTCAAATCAGAACCAAAAAAAAAAAAAGGAATCTTCGGAGAACACAAGAAAGTTTATTTACTTAACCCTCCGGTTTTAAAATATAAGATTGGGTGTAAACATGTACCCGCGTGTGATATACGCATCAGTTTCACAAAAATAATTACAGTTAAATTTTTGATAAATATTAATATTATATACTTAATTGACAATTACATGCACAAATAATAATTTTTATTTATAATTTTTTTTTATAAATGTTCAAGTAAAGATAAAATAAAAAGATTGTAGTGACAATTTTTAAAACAATATAGCATTATAATTGAAAAAAATCCTGCAAATCTCTTTATTTATAACAAATTTTATTATCAAATATGCTCATTTTCTTGGAACGGATGGAGCAGTATGATAATAAAAATAAGTAAAAAAATTGAAAATATAAGAGTTCGAACTGCAGTGAATATCTGTAGGAGTTATTAAAGCTGATATTAGGATAAGGAAAGACAGATGACAAAGGAGAGAAATTATATAAGGGAAAAAGGAGAGGGGGCCAGGTCTATTTTTTATTTACTTTTAATTTTTTGCTGATACAATTACATTAAGAGAATCTACAGAAAGGTATTTGTATATAGAGAGGGATATCTCTATATAACAAGTATCATACTACTCATAAAATCTTCTTATGGCCTTATGAAGAGAAGGATCAACCCGAAAAATCATACATTTCTGCTCTCAAATATGAAAAGATTGAGTCATTTTCATGTCTTTTTTTTTTCTTGTTTTTCTTCTTTTAATGAAAGCAGAATCTCAAACAGAATTGCCAGAAGTACAGAAGAATAAAACCAATTTTCAACCAAGCCTTGCTGCTATTGTTTAGTGTCCTTTCTTGTGTGTCTCTTAAAAAGTTTTCTTCTTGTTTATGCCAGGTATTATTTTATCCATGCCGAATCCAAAATAGGATTCTCAGCCCAATCAAAAATTACTTTATTTAATATTTAATTTCTCATTCTTTTATGTTCTTTCTTTTCTATAACCTACTTTACGTCTTCCTTGTACAATCGTCGTCAGATGAATTATTATCTTATCTGACCACCCCCAGTTTCCATTGGTCAGTACAGATGATCTTGCATTGGTCTCATATTCAAACAGTTTCAGATTTTTCAGGGCTCAAATTTGGGACATGAGTCGAATTTGGAACTTTTTGTGCAAAGGGAGGAAGGTTATCATCACGGGTCATCAAGATTTAGCGTTGGAGGTAGCTTTAGAGTTAAGAATGATCAAGAAATGACCATCCAAGAAAGTTCCGAAAGTTAGATTTGTGGGATGTTTTTAATGTTTTCCCCCCTTTCTTTTGGGAAATTATTGAGTAGGCAATATTGTAAATGGGGGAAGTTTTGTACATGAAGTTGTATAGTGGTGACTATTTATATTTTTATTTCTAACCTTTCTCTAATCAAACTTTTGTTTCTACAAATTTAAAAGGGAGAGGGTAGAAAAGCGTAGATAAATTAAGGACATAATAGATTACAATATTCAAATAAACTCACTTCTAAAATAGTAAACAAGTAAATAATGGAGTATATGTTTTTTCTAGAAAACTCCACACCCACACCCACCCACCCCCTCCTTATCTACTTATCCATTAATTATCTCTCCTCATTGTCACTCTTTATTTTTCTTGACCTGAAATAGTATAAGGTGAACGGCAATCAGACAAATTGTGTTGTCTATAACACAATTATCATAACCGGACGAACCGGCCAGTAAAACAAATAATCGGTACCTAAATCGGTTCGATTCATAAAAAATACTGAATAAGCAAAAATTTTATAACAAACCGAAAGAATCAAACGATTTTTGCAAAAACCGGTGAACCGAGTGATTTTTTAAGTTAATAAAAATGATTTTTTTTGTTTTAATTCATATTTTATAGTATATATTAAAATTAAACATGTATTTCACTTATTAACACTATTATAAATTTACTAAAAATAAAATTTAAAACATAATTTTTCTGAAATAAGGGAATAATAATAATCAAAATTATTTTTTTACCTCATTAAATATTGAATAGTTTGCACTATTTTATTTTTTATAGTTAATAATTATTATAATAATTAATTAATAAGCTCATTTATATATTTAAAATATAGTAATAATTTAATTTTAGAGTATTAAACTACAATTTTAAGCATATAAAATTATTTTTATATATATAAAAATAAAAATCTGGCTTAAACAGTTTAACCATAGACTTAATCGGTTGAATTATTAAATCATTGAACTAGTGTCTCGACCGATTCGATATGCGGTCTGGTTCTGATAACTATGGTTTGTAGACATTTAATTGAATTATATTGTCAATTGCTGGTTTGAAATTTTTCTTCAACATAATTAATTCAAATTTTGTCATTTGTGGGTAGTTTAGGCAGTGGGAAGAAAACAAAAGTTGAACTTGCCCGCCAACCCCATTTGCAATTAACAAAAGTAATTAAATCTTCGGATTGCCAATTGCCTGCCTGAGGATAAAGTGCATCTATGAAAGTTGATATCCACCAAGTTGAGGAAAAAATTCTATTAAATTTTCCGATCACTTTTCAAAATTAATCTTTTAAAATAAAGTACCATGTTTATAAGATTTTCTTCTATTTTTCATATATGAGACCCACATTATACATCTAAAATTTTTATAATATATGCATTAAGATTATACAAATGTGGAGCGCAATGGAAATATATAGAAGATGCTTCCAGAAAATATTATTTCCCTAAAAAATATTATTGGTCTACATAAAAAGGTTAAACACACTTAGATAATTGGAAAACGTTTAATGCCTAAACAAAAGTTAATCAGAATTAAATAAAATAATTCAAAACTAAAATAAACAAAATGAATTCTATTAAATGGAATGATTAATCAAATTAGATGGAAATATTTTAGGATGTCACCATCAATTGTCAATTATTTACTCTACAAATATTTTATTGCTAAAGGAGTAATATTTATCATCTTCGTTACGGCATTTTGATGTAATATGTGCGTCTTCATTTGAGCTATTCGGACCCCTACTTTTGAACTTAAAAATGAGCTGCGTTTAAGCTTGTTTCCATCTTTAATCTTGTTTCATTGGGCATCGTACTAGCACGTATTTATAAAATCTTTTTACTTTTAAATTTAAATAAAATCTTCTTAATTTTAAAAATAAAAAATTGTTTACCTGCTTTTTATAAATTTATAAATAATATTGTATGTTTGGAACAAATGAGATAACGCTACTTTTCAAAATAAGATAATATTACTTTTCAAAAGCTAATGCTACTCATATTAGACTAAAGTTTATCAAAAATTCATTTAATTATAGTTGATAAAACTATAAATTTGTACGAGGAAGGAATTTTGTTCGTGAAAAGTTCACACTTCCCGTATTCATACTATAATAATATTAAATTACAATACTAGCCCCCAGTTTCAAGTAAATTTAAGAATTTTGCACATACAAATCTCTCATGTCCTTAAACCCCAATTTGTAAACCACATAAGAAATTTAAAGTACTCTATTAAACGTAAATTTTATTATTTAACCACATCAGTTTTGAATAAGGAAATGTTTGAAAGTAAAAATATCAGAACATTTTTGGCATAAAGAGAGTATTGGAAAATATGTAAGATAAATGATTCCCCTTACTTGATATTGACAAAAGGTTAATAAAAAAATCACCTAGCGCCTAAACGTAATTTAATCAGAGTTAGACGAGGTTATCCAAAGTTACACAGCAGAAAATCACCTAACACCAGGCGCTTAGACAAAGGATTAATCGAATTAGGCAGGATGTTTACAGCATGCATATACATAGCACCTGGAGTACAGGTCAAATTTTAGGCTCCTAAGAGAACCATACCACGTGATCATATAAAATTCATAGTAAAATGATTACTACAAAATATCAGATACAGGTAATGGAAAATCAAACAGGATCCAGACAATAAAAGAAAAGATATCATGATATGTAGTAGCACATATTTTGAAATCACTGAACATGAAATGGCAAAAATTTGAATCATGATGAAGAATTGAATCTCATTCTTATGCAAAACTTCAAAGCAGAACAAGGAACAAGCATTTACTCATTTACACATATACCTATATACAGAAATAAAGATATGATAATGAAAGAAAATTCTGTTGGACTGACCTCCGCATTGAATTGTTTATACGGCAAGTTGGCTCAAGCTGTAAGAAAACACATTGTGCCACTTCTATGAATGAATCATGTTAATAGTGAGTCGAGGGTATAATAAGTGAAGCCTGGTTTTTGAAACTTTTATTTCTACCAGTCTTCAAGCCATTTCGGAGTGTCAAGTTCTTCTATGTCTCGAACTGGGGAGAGTGGAGAAGCAGCTATCCCCTCGGGATGACTTTCCAGATGTTGGTTTATTCGAGAGATGATCTCATGAGGCACAGGAAAGCTATGGTCTATTATTCCTTTCCAATCAACGGTAGCAAACCACGGATGACTTTTGACAGATTCAGCACCTTGGCTACCAAGCCTTGTGTTGTCATCAACATCGAGTAACTAAACAAAATCATTTGAAGGGAAGGCAGCCCTGTTAGAACCAAAAGTGACATGAAAGGAATAGGTAGATATATTTGGTGATACCTTAGTGATGAGATCAACAGCTTCAGGGCTACAAGTTTGTGGATGATTGAAGTGTCCTTTTGCGATCTTTGCATATGTATCAAGTTCACTCTCTCTCCATGAACCAAATGGCATTTCACCTTGTAGCATAAAATAGATCAATACTCCCAAGGCCCACCTGCAAATCTTCCATACATGAGATTATACTGACCAATTGAAGACTTCATTAGAAGGTGTGAATTTTAGGATGAATGTCCTCAACCTGGCGTCAAGGAGATAATATATATATAACTTACTGCCAATGAGCCTCACAAAGCAATTCCCTTGCATGAATGCAAAATACATTTTGTACGGAAAAATGAAATCTTTCTGTGAATTACATCATCCACTTGACAAGGACAAAGCATTATGACAAGGACAAAGCATTATGATTATTAAAAAGAAAAAGGAAAAGGCATACACATGAAATAATGGCCAATCAGATAAACATAAACTAGAATGGAAATGGAAAAACTTTAAGTCGTAATTTGTTCATATCTTTTACTACAATTTTCATGTTCTTAAATATTATCTATGTTTATTTTGTATGTTTTAAATGTTTATTATCTTTAGGAATGCAAAATGGAGCAAAAAAATAAAAAGTATTTAAAAGTAGAAATTTGTATTAAATATGACGTAAGGCGTGGGCACGTGTTGCAGAAAGTCATAAGATGTTTCCCTTGAGCCTTTTTGTACGGGATTGAGTCAAATTAAGAAATTTAATATCTTTTGTACCCTTTTGACTTGTAAATTCTTAGCCACGTTTTTACTAGAGGTAAAATCTTATTTTATCATATTTCTTATAAGAAAATAGTTTTAGATTTATTCTTCAAGTAAGGAAGGAATCTTATTTGAGATCAACTTCTTCCATATTTAAAGGAATGATTCTACAACCACCCTAGACACTTAATTTTTCAACACTCTCTTTTCTCTTGTACGAGTTCTTCATCAATTATGTGCGGCTAAGTCTTTCTTCTAATCGAAGAATAATCAATATTTTGATTCGCTACGAATTGTGAGATCTAATTGTTTTATTTATTCAATTGTTCATGAGCATTTGTATCTTCTCTATTTTGTCATGCTTATTATTATTTTGACTAGTTAAATAGGGTGGCCAACTATTTAATTATCAGAATAGTATATCGCCTATTAAAATATCAAATCCGTAATTGTTTGAATGTTTTAATATTTGGGGCAATTAACAACGTTGGAGGTGGAAATTTTTGATTGCTTGTTAAGGGTTGTACAATCTAATCTAAATAAACCGAGCTTGTGCGTTTGTTGGTTAGAATTGGGTCTCTAGTTCTTAATGTTATTGGTGGATTAAATCATAAGAGCTTATTTATGGTTGTTCATTGGTAAAAGAAATTATTAGATTGTATCTTGGTTATCGATAAGTTAAGGAGAAATTGGTTGTCAGAGCTTGTTGACAACTATAACCAATTTACTTATGAACATTGAATTATCCTTGCATCTATGATCAATTCTCAGAATCAAAATAAAGATTAATCCTTTGACTAGTCTTCATCATTCATAAGTTTAACTCCTATTTAATTATTTTATGCAATTTACAATGATTTACTTCTTAGTTAATTAATTCAAAAAAAACCCCATATTTTATTCTTCTTATTTTTGGCAAATTAAATGAATCTATACCGATTTTTGTGGACACGACCATGCTTATCGCTGTCTACAAGGTAGTGTGTTTTGTAAGAATTTATTTTTGTTCGCTTTGACACCCAGCACATTCCATGCACAATAGGACATACAAAGAAATTTCAGATTCTACAAGTAGCATCAGCTACTTACAGGGAGTACTAACAGAAATGAAAGAACAAAGGAGTGCAGGTTGAGACTGTTTTAAATACATACATGCAATGTATGATACCATGGCCTGACAATGATAGAAAAATTTGAAAGGCGATTTTATTCATGAAATTCAAACAATATACGGATTTCTGGTTGGCAAATACAAATACTTTGTTTTCAATATGATGGAAATTTAAGATCTAACTACAAGTTTATGTTGATCTCAGCATAGAGAAAAATCATTTGTTTGCAGCAAAGTACTAAATGGATGATGATAATGACAGTGATGAAGAATTCAGAACTCAGTGCTACTAAGCCTTTGCACCTTCATATTGAGTAATTCATTTGTTTGCAGTGAAGTACTAAATGGAAGACTAAGCTATTTACACCTTCATATTGAGTAAGTTACACGTTCGCGGCAAAGTTCAGAATGGAAGAATTAATTATGATAGACTCGATCTATATTCTCACAAGTCACTGACTACCTGTGCTTGTCTGCTAACCTTAGCATATTTCATCTATCTATTTTCTCGCAAATTGCATCTCTTGCTTCAATTTACTTGTTTACATCATGTCAATCACGTAACATATTTTCAATTGTTACTAGGACAAAGACCAACGCTAATAAGTGTTTTTGGTAATATTAAGAATTATTGTTAACAGTTAAAAATCTTATAGAAGTGATACACAAACGACGATAATTACGCAGAACGAGACGAGTACACAAACATAAAATACACTAACCAGAGAGGTAAAGCAGCTTTTTTACCAGTCAGAAGGAAAACAGTGGCCTTTCCCTTGGACTATTTCTGGAGCTAAGGAGTCTGCCATCCCACATATTGTATATGTTCTTTCTCCTGATAATTTCTTCCCAAATCTGAAGTCTGCAAGCTACAATACCAAAATAGAAGTTAACATCCACAATATGTTTCTTGTTGCAGGTCAGCATTACCATAAGAAAAGTAAATATATGTTGGCTGTAAATTGAACACAAAACAACCGCATTAATAATGTATAACAACACCAACCTGCAAGTATCCTGTCTGATCAAACATTAGAACGTCCGGAGACACACCCCTATAGAGAACACAATTCTGAAAATTGCACAGAAGCAATATTTGAATAGCTCCAAATCACAATATGCTATCAAAAATCAAAGTTTGGAATCCAACTAGAATCAAGCAAACCTTGTGTAAATCTTCCAGGGCAGTGACAACGGAAGCAGCACAGAACTTAGCAGACGGTTCGTCAAGTGGGCTGTGAAGTATGGAGGCAATAGGACAAGCAATGCATGTATATAGAAGCATGCTGGCATGTGTTTGATCAGCCAAAGTGCACAGAAGTTGTGGCACACAAGCTGAAGAGCTTAAACTTCTCATGAGATCCTTTTCCTTCAAAACCTGAGCTTCTTTTTCAAGATTTTTGATCTTCTGCTTTGAAAACCTTTTCAAGCTAAGCAAGCTCCCTGGTTCAAAAAAATTGCCTCCTTTTAATATCCCTAACAACATCGGACATCCTTGAGCCTTTTTCATGAAATGTTTCATAGTCAACTTGTTGATTAATGACCGGGAAGTCTTAACCTTTGAGAGGATGAATAAAGAAGTAGAGTGTGTTTTCCTATTATTTTGTATTTCTAAGGCGTGCAGAAGAAGCCATGTATATAGGTTGAAATTATTGGCACCAAGCAAGCTACAGTAAACAAATAGTGTTGTAACCTGTCCTAAGCTCTGCGGTATCATCAAATTATACAACTACCAAACTCAACAAAGTTATGCCAACAGAGCAATAGCATTACTTGCATAACAATAACATAATCCACTATCAAGAACATAATATTCTACACATTTCCAATTTTTATACACACACACACACATAAACCAATAAACCAACCTGAGTCTCTCAAAACAACGAGCCCAATCTCACTGCAGTCAGTGGAATATAAGCATGTCTTCCACTCCTACATGAATTTGCCAATAAATACATTTGACTGTATCTTTCAACAATGTCGAAGTAAACTGCAAGTAGAACTAACAGCTCACCAAGTCTGAGAGTTGAACTTTTGAAAGGGCAGAAGGATCGATACTTCCAACGGAATTATTAGGAAACCTGGTTGAGTTGTCCCTTGACCTAATGTACTCAGAACAATCAGGAATATGGCAATCTTTTGGCCCAGAGAAAATAAAAAAGTGAACAAATCTAGAACAGTATTTATGGACCAAAATTCCGATTCTTTCTTACATAAATTGACGAGTCATTCACTTTATGCATTTGTATAGGGAATTATATTATAGTAAGAGCAGAGCATACTTATGGTAATCATCTTGTGAAAGTTTTGCTAGAGGGCCGACAACTAACTCAAACTTTTCCTTCGTTAAGACAGAGCATATCACATTGCCCACGGCTACGGCACTCAAGAGATCAACATGTTCACCCACAAGCATCCACTCACCAAAATAGCTTCCCTCACCCTTCTCCACTGAAAGCATTTTATTGTTCTGTATAGTATCTTCCTGCTTTTGACTTTCAGCTACAAGGCTGGAGGCATTTTGATTTCTTACTGTTTCCAAGTCAAAATCGATTCTAACTTGTCCCTTCTGAACAATATATAGCCCCTGAAGATCCTCCTCCTGTGAAATATATTTAAGTTATCAAAAAAAAGGAAAACAAGGGAACCATACATGTGCCCTGTCATATAAAGTTTACCCTATCAACTATTTTTTGCCCATCAGAGAAGGAAACTTCAGAAAGAGATTCTGCAATATGACTCAGTTGCAAAATTGTCAACTTTGAGAGAAGATCCACCGACCGAAGCAACTTCAAGGATGACAAGTTTGAAAACTCTGACATAAGAATTCCTCTGAAGTCCTCCCTTTTTAAAGCCCAGAGAGTTCCACTTGTCACAGCACGAACAGAAGCTTGTAGGGGTTTATTGTACCTGTACTTCAATGTATGCCAATAAAACACATGAGCTGTTGGAATAATTGTCGACCACTAACTTTATGATAAATCATAATATACTTGTCCATGCAGGGATACCATAATGGCAAAGAATATATCCACCAGACAGGCTTCTCGAAGACGATTATATATCTGACAAGATTGCAGAATCATGATTTGTAAAGCTCTACTAAAAGCATGATAGCAATTGTTCAGAATATATATTCTTTTAGAATTCTGAGATTTTTTACTGTTTCTGGATCTTGATCTAATTTCTTTGAACTACATGGCCATCAACTTTTGCTAACCTTAAGAAAACTGAAAACGCATATAACAGTATAGAAGTATAAATAAATATTTGTCTATACATATACACATTTACTAAATAAAAATGTACACATATATCTATTTTCTTCTTTTAGTAAGTAAAAATTCATAAAACATGGAAAAGAAAATTATATCTCACATTAATGCAAGCTCTCCAAAGGATGAAAACTTTTCAGCTGTGTACTGCTGTAAAACCCTAGGCACCTCTCCAGTTGCTTCTTCCTATAAGTAGGAAAGCGGGTGAATTTACTACATCATCAATTGAACAATCTGACATGATGAGATGACAGTAAATAGTACATATCTACAGAAAACATGCAGATGGCTGTTATAATCTAAGTCCTATAATAATGCACGAGAGTAGCTGGACTAACTAAACAAAACTCGGGGAGAAGAAAAACATTCAGATGACCTGGGTTGCCAAGACCTCAAAGACCCCACTGCCAACAACATAAAAGCAGTCACCTTCTCCACCCTGCAAAATATGATAGTTATCAAGCTACGAAATAGATTCAGGGAGAGACTTGGCAGCTTGGTGACAGGATATATTGAAAATAGAGATAATGAAAATATTAATGTTGAATTTGCATATAATAAGAAAATGTAACTAGGGAACATATCATTCGGATATTCAAATATCATAATTTCTTCTAGTAAGGAGTAATATTAACCGATAATCTATGATACAAAATTTTCTAATAGAAAATCTGTTCACCTCTATGTAATAGGAAAAATAATCCTCACACATTATCATAAAGTTACAATGATTGTACCATTAAGATACAATCATAGTAGCCAATGTACATATAATGCCAAAAGGTTCAGCAGATCTGCAATCAATTTCCCTTCCAACCACCACACATAGGATGGAACTTCAAAGGGAACTACCTTCTGATAATGCAGTACAAATCTGGTGATTCCCCATGAATCCTAATGAATATACCATATAAGTATATAACCAATCATGAAGGACAACTTAGTCTTGAAGGGTCATGCTTTTCTCTTTCCTTTCAAAATAAGCAACTCATGTGGCCATCACAACTCATTACTTTGACACCCTAATAACTCTATCAATCCATCACAAGCATCATATTCCAGTTTTCACAACAGCAAAAACCAAAAGGAGATCTCATTCAAAAAAAAATGGGATTTACAATATCTATGAAGTTACCAGTTCCACCACAATGTCCCCTGGTTGGAACTCGACTCTTTGCATGCAGTCCAGTAAAACATGACATTGCGAATCAGTAAGTTTTCTGAAAAGAAAGTGATCATGCAAGGCCCGCTCAATTTGTGCCTGTGTCAAATCATTATGAACTTATTATTCAGTCATAGTCTCATAGAGATATAAGGGCTTATTCAACCAAGATCTGGCTTCAGTATCACCCAACATTGAGCTTAATGCAAGAAAGGAAATAATAGAAGTACTTACTTCTTCTTCCCAAGTTTTTCTGTGGGCAGGAGAAGGAGGTACCCATGATTGCCCTTTCTCTAAAGAACTTTCGATGGCTCGAAGACGTGCCCTTGATATGTCTTGCCTCACACGTTGGTGTCTAGAATTCCATCCAACGGTTGAAGGAGACTCTGATCCAGAAAGCTCTACAAATTGAGGGAATGGAGGTCTTAAAACAGCACCAGAATTTGCTGACTGAGCAACAGCAGACTGCCATGAAAGACATCATTCATTAACAGAATAACTCGATGAAGAGAGAAAAACGAAATTACGTAGATACCAAATGCACAACTGATCAATAATATATGTAGGCTCGAGAAATTTGAATAAATGAGTTTTCGTACATCAGTTAACCCACTGATATGCACAACTATTACAGTGATATCATCCGTACGAGTTTCATACTGTAGCCAGAGTCGATAAGATTCAGCAACAATTGCAGCACAAGCTTCACGGGGATCCTTGTATTTTGCAACCTAGCATTTCAGTATCATGATTAGAGATTCTGTAGGCTAGCAGGGGATGAGAAAAAAAGACATGTAACAACAAAATTATTCATAGTTAAGGAGAGAAACTTCAACATGTTCCGAAACCAAGTGACTTGTACTACCCATATTGGTAAGTGGCAACATATAACGTAAGACTTGTGAAAGGAAGTCATCAGTGGTTTAGTGGTAACATATAATGAAAGACTTGTGAAAGGAAGTTATCAGTGGTTTATCATATGTTATCCATATCATACAACACAGATTGGGATGAAAATTACACTGAAATTATGTATTATTGATCTTTTCTTTTTTCTTTTATGCAGTCGTAAGAATGTCTTTGTACTGTATGTATTATGACAAAGAGATAAAAAGATTCTTTAGGTTCGCAAGAAGATAGGAAGGCTTTGGTTGATAAAGGAGGATTGCATGGAGATAACGAATTTGATTGTACTGATTATATATGAACTACGTATTAAAACAGTGAGGCCACCAATCATGAATGTGGAAACATACAGAGAAAGAGTGTGTGTGTGTGTGTGTGTACAGAGAAAGAGCATATGCTCTTTCTGAAAATTGAAAGGTGAAAACATCACACTTACAAGGTGGCACGAGGACCACTTACAATGGCCATTCATTTCTTAGTCACTTACAAGGGCTCATCAATGTCTCCTTAGTTCTCTGATTCAATCACCTCTTCTGATAGTAATTTCTGAAACCACACTTGTGCCAGTGCTAAATCTCATAAATCAATTTCAGCCAATTATTTTAAGTTTTAACCTTGAATGATATTAAAGTAAATGCTGATCAGGTGAAAATTTGTGTAACATCTTAGTTCCTTATAACATACACGGTACCTAGGAAAACCCACGACCAATAGACATCCTATTCAAAAGACTAATAGTATTAACATTTTTTACTCGTGTTGTTCATTGTTGTGCATCCATCTAAACAACACTGTAAGAATACTCAATCTGGAGTTTTATATAATATTGAGCTTATAGAACTTCAAACTTACATCAGCAGAAACTTGAAGTTTTTTAATTCAGTCTTCAAAATCAGCAAGACAAGATCAAGGTGTCCTTCAACCCATCTTAACACTTCATTGTTAGGATTTCTGAAATTAACGGAGGCATCCCTTGAGCGGTTATATTCATTCTTATTCAGTTCTTGATTTCCTCACTTTCATCAATTTAATTTCACAAGTCATCTTCCCCACCTTCTCACCAATATATTGAGTTTGCAGACTTAATGCAAACACATTTATGACTAACTACACCAAATTGACTACTCTTATTCACTAATTCCTTTCCCTTGCTTTAAGATTTTCAATTTTTTGAACAGATTGATTGAATCTCTATACTTGTGAGTAGTTGATATAACTTTCTATTTGTCCAACTTATTGGTCTGAAAATCTCAATTATATTTCTAAATCAAATACTTGAAAACATAGGCTAGAAATGAAGCAAATCTGAGACTACAATACTAACACACAGCATATAAAGTTAAATTTTGTACTTTGATAGATCTGGAACCAGCACCCTTGATGTTAATTCTTATAGTCTCTGCCATATCTCCAACCCCTTGGGTTAGATTATGTTTCAAATCCTCAACTAGAATTAACAGCAACGAGATACAATGTGAGTTACTATATAATCAAGGACAAAGTGAATCACCATATGATCAAGAATATGTTTATCTAGTTCATTAGATTTGTGTCCAGTAAGCAGCGCCTTTTACTATGAGAGTAATAGGACACTTTCGCCTTATTATCACTACCACTATCCGCAATTGAAAGGCTAAAACATGCAGTTATGAGTAGAACCCCTATCTGATAGTTTCCTTTTGTATAAATCAATAAAGCAACTTTTGACATATAAATTATTCAGAATTAAGAAGATAAAGAAAAATTACCGTGTCAATCACAGTTTGACTAGAGAGGAATTCAAACACTCCATCGCTGGCAATAACAAAGAAAGGATGATCGGCTGTAAGCTCCAAGACCATGATCTCAGGATTAGCAACAACCCCAACAGTCTCAGCAATAGAATCTCCAATACTTCTCGTAAATGCTGTCCCAGGATACATCCCGTTAGGTACCCATACTCTAGGAGGATCCCCATCATCGCCTTCTTCAGTGTCCCAACACTGTACATCTGGGTTTTTCAGCCCTTCAATCTGATCCAAAGTAAGAACTCTAGCTCCGCAAAGCCTAACCCGTTCATGTTCATCTGCCCGAAATGGTGTTTGATCAATTGATAGGTCAACAGCTACAATATCCCTTCCTCTTCTCTCAGCTATAACAGCCCTAGAATCACCTGTATTGGCAACATATAGTGTCCCACCTCTAACCAATATGGTAATTGCAGTTGTCCCACTCATGCTATCATCCAAAAAATCATCATGCAACTGTGAATTTGTTTTCAAAAAAGCAGCATGACAAGCCTCAACAGCATCCATATGAAAATTACTATTCCTTAGCAAATTCTCACATAATTTCTGCTTAACAAACTGTGAACACTGAGCCCCATATTCTCCATGGCCATCGAAAACCCCAAACAAATGGTCATTTGGATCTGTGCCAAAAGGGGTGTGAATGCAAAAACTGTCTTGGTTAGCTTTATCAAGGGCATCGGGGTAATACCCTCGCTGAGACAAATATGAATAACGTAATTCATAACTTCCATTAGGAACCTTAACAGTTCGACACCCACTCGAAGGAAGAAACTGTGCTGAAACCCTGGATAGCCTGGTTATACCAGCTTCATGATCCCTCCTGTGATTCGATTGACCTCCATTTTCTTCATCTTCCCCGTCTGAGGTAGCAGGGGAGAGCACTCCAACCTCAGCTGCTCTCGTACTACCACTTTCTTTAACCTTCGCATCTCTGGGTGCACAAATTTCCCCAATACAATCCCTTGAATGAACACAACCCATTACTGCAAAGATCAAATTGAACCAGCCCCAGAAAACCCGATGGCCAAAACATTCATCAAGTAATAATCGTAAGCAGTCGCGCCTCCTAACACAGTACTCTATTTCAAAACTATCGATACTAACTCAAAAGATTTTACTAAAATAGTATCTGGGTAGACAATAAATTGCAATTCGTGGAAAACAAACACCCAAATCTGACAAACTGCAAAAGAAATTGTCAACCAGTTCAAACCTTATCCATTCATAATTTCCCCCACTTAATATCTTAAAAAAGGAGATAAAACCCAGAAAAACCCACAACTATAAATCAATACACTTGAACTTACAAGTGTTTAACAACCGCAGTTGCAATTTCGTTGTTGATCTAGTTACAATATGATAATACAATACAAAGTAATAGTTGGAATGAATACTAGGCACGTATACTCCGACATACAATCAATTAAATAATGAAAACTGAAAGTGAACTAGAATATTACAGGATTTTTGAAAAATCAGAAGCAGTAAAGCAACAAGAATTTGTACTTGGAATGTTCAGTATAAAGCTGCTTTCGTGTTGCCCGGCTGCGGTTTTAGGCAGTACGGCGAAAAGGGTTGATCCAGGAGAGAGACAGTCTTATGGCGTCAGAAGAATTGCGGGAAAGAGATGTGTATGTCTGTGTGTGTGTGTGTGTGTGTGTGTGAGGGAGAGAGAGAGAGTCCAAAGTGGAGAAGGAAGTAGCGGTGCATGTGTGGAAGATGAATGCTGTGCCTCTTTTTGTGAGGGTGCGGGGATGAACTTCTGTACGCGCTTCATAAACCACGCGCCACCTTATTTTCAAATTATGGTAAAATAATCTTTTTTAGACAATTTTTTAATATAAAATATAAGTGAAAAAATTTATCAGCAGCCACAGAGACTACGAAAAGAAAAAATGATTGCCGATAATGTATCAACCATTTTATATGTTGTGCATCAATGAAAGGGAAGAAATAACCTTACAAATGTAAATCATAATTTAAACTTTAAAGATTTTTAATAGAAAACTATATCATGTACTATGATTTATCTATTTACTATACTCAATATGTATTTGGAATGGTATTTTAAGTATACTCAACACATATATTAAAGAAAATAAAAAATTAGAGAAGAGAGTGTAAGTGAGAAAAATAAATATTTTTTCCGTTTTAAAATTAGTAATACATTTATCTTTAAATGTAATACCATTTTCAAATTTAAAATTTTCATTTGTAAAATAAATTTATAAAAATGTCAAAATATAAAAGTTTGTATTTAATAATATTTTTCATATTATTTTTGATATTTCATTTCAAAACAATTAAGAGTAAAAAAATCACTCAAATTTTAAATTATGTAATTTCATAAATTTATTTTGTGTGAATTAAAATATGTGTTTTTAATTTTAAAGGGATAAAGTACAAAATATGTAGTTTTAAACATTTTTTGAGGTACCTTTTAGTACGTCTTAAACACATTTTCGAGTGCCTTAGTATACTTATTGGAGAAGGGAGATGATATATAAGAAAATAAATACGTATAATTACAAATTTGTAGGTTGATCTTTAAAAATTGACATTAAAAGGTAAAGAGTGGTATTTATGTACAATAACAATCTCTCCGATGACCAAATTAAAAGAGAGAGAAGTTCGAATCCAAGGTTTATGAACCGAGAAAATCGAGATTTACCTTTTCAATAAAATAACTGCCATCCAATTTAAATTAGTTGCAATTCACTAAATACAACAGCAAAAAAACAAAAAGGAAGCCAAACAGTGAGAACCAAATAACAAGAAAGAGAGAAGTTCAACTCCAAATTTTAAGAACCGAGGAGATCAGGATTTCTCTTTTTAATAAAATACTTGCCACCCAATTTAAATTATTTGAAATTAATCGAAGTTTGTAGATTAGCATTTTGTACAAGTATGGGTTTGAACTTATCCGAACTAATTACATCACTAACATATACTCTCAATCTCAACCATTACTAAACATAAACTCATTTAAAATTAAATAAAAAATAAATATATTTTAAATTAAATTAATTGTTGAGATTAAAAATATAAATAGTATAGATGAAATTAATATGTTGGGGAGTTTAACCCATATAAATAAACCAATTAAAATTATTTTTTCTAAATGAGTATACACAACAACGTAAGAAAATTTATATATAATTGTTAGCTGATCAATACAAAAAGACCCTCCAAATCTAAATAGTATTACTCAAAGATATTTAGAGTTTAATAGATCTCAACAATACTACTTTTTATATTCACTTATCTTTAAAAGTTACCGTATAATTTGATTAATCTCTCGTTTAAATCATCTATCGCTTAACGTACAGTTAAATCTATATAATTCGGAATTTGAACTAATTTTATATAATATTTTTCGCTTAGATCCGTCTGGCGTCGTTATAGACAGAGTGTCCGGTAACGTCATCTCCCACTCAACACAACGGTCCATAAAAACGTGGTCCCTTTAACCGTTGGGTATGTATATGGCGCCTACGTATACCTAATCTAGTATGCATCATTATGCATATCCATTGAAATTAATATTACTGTTTCTTTTTATATGCCCCGCATAAATTTTATTCTCTTCATTCTTAAAACATGGATGCTTGAAAATAAAATTCGTTAAAAAATGATATTTATTTAAATTTTTTTTATACTGTTATATTTTTTGTAATTTATTATTACAATCTTTTTATTTTATTTTTAATTAAATATTCATATAATACTATTAAAAAATAATTTATTTATTTATTTGGTGAAGTGAGGAGTTAAAGAGCATAAATCCTTGTCTTTAGCTTTTAACAATGACACTTGACATGGAGGACCATTAACAATCCAAATGTATATACGCTTTTGTGGTACTGGTGGCCGATCTCCTAGCCACGAGTAATTTTTTATTCTCTTTAGTTCGGCCTTTCAAAATTGTTAAAACACTAGGGAACTATTATTTTATATACTTTGAACACACTTTTTTATTGAAGTCGGATCTAATATTACAAAGTATTGTCAAAATATTTTGAAAAAATTTTCAAATAATTTCGGCTCTCTTCTGGATATGCTTATCGCTTAATTTATGCTAAAAAATTGATTTACAAGCCTAATGAAACATTGCAAATGACAATTATCGCATACGTGGCATAAAAAGAGATGGTATGAGTTAAATTTTGTAGACTTTTTTTTTTCACCAATCCCATGTAATATTTAGGGTTAATAAATTGATTGAGTCATTCGCAAATAAGTTTGTGTTAGCTCAGCTCAAATCAAATTAGAAAACTCGATTAATTTATATTGTTCGGTTCGTGTTCGGCTCGAATCGTCCCATTAGAATAGTTAACGAGCTGATATTAAACACGATTTTTCGTCCGTTGAGTATTTCAAACTTGACTTGTTTATAAAAGTTCGATTAAACTCAACTCGAATTTGACTCGTTTACGGTCCCTATTTATGCTATAGCCTTTCTATTCACATCAATTTGGAGTGTAACTAACCAGCTTTGATGATTTATATTTTTTTCAAAATGCAAAGAAAATTATTGTTAAAGAAATAAAATTGCTCAAATTTATAAAATTTAAATTTAAAAATACAATTTCCAAAACATTACACGTCACACTAAGTTTTTAATAACGTTCTCAAATATCAACAAAGATACATGAATAACAAAATGTACACTAAATATGATCCGTACCACTAAAATATAAGCAATTGCCAAACATGATGTTTGGTCATGCTCAAATATGACAAGTGGGTTTGTAAATGTCATGTTTGAGCATGAAATTTATAAGGTTTATGCTGATCGATGATGATCAATACAAGCTTCAATTCATTGCTACGATTTTTATGTAATATATATGCACTCTAATGTTTTACATAGTAAATTATGTTATTTATAGTAGAGATGTAATAAAGTCAACAGTTAATATTAAATTGTGTAGTTGTATAAGTATCAATTTAGAATGTAAATAATAATGGAGTATTAAAATCAAATGGTGTATGTAGGTATCACAATGACACAACGAACAACCATATATATTCTGTAACTTGATATTGCAAGTAAATAAGGTACTTAAATAATATTATTTTAATCCAATTCTTTTCCCTCTTTTTCACCAAGTAGAAGTTGAATTAAATATTTGGCAATGCATATGTGTCACTTTGATTATTTGCCACCTATGAAATAATATTCCCTCGAATTTTATAAAATGAATTACATTGTATTTTGATATATTAAGTTTGTGAAATCTTATATATGAATCTGTTATAGTTTTAGAAGAGAAAATTTGTTTATTGGAATATCATTGTAGTTTAAAAATATTAAGTTTTATATTAGAATTATTAAATTCTATATTAATTTTTAAAATTTAACGAATGTGTAATTTACTAAGACAAATTTCAAATATATGAATAATAACAAGAGGTATTTAATACGTAACCAGAGGTACTTATGAGTTGTGAAAGTAATGAAAAGGAAATGCGCATGATATACCAATTAATAGAAACAACCTTTAAAAGCTACCATTATTGAACATAGAATTGCCTTTTTGGTGCGACTTAGAATATTCCATATCGATTTATACCATAGCATTACTCACATACTTAATATTCTTCATTAAAGACAATCTTACTCAAAATTCACATGTAACATGTGTTAATTTTAGCACATTCTTTTATGTGATTAGTTAACAATACCACAAACAGATTCAGTACAAATCAATCTGGAATTTGACAAAATTTAGAAACACTTGCATTCACTTTTTATGTAGTAACAATATCACTGAATTTTATGTAGTTTTTTTTTTAATTTGTCTTGATTTTTACCGGTTTATAAAAAAAAAAAAAAAGTATAGTAAATATTATTCCCTACATTAAAAGTACTACTGTAAGATATGATCGTTGGCCTGATCATCAAATATTTCGTCTGAAAAGTGAGAAAGTCATAATGTTGAATCTTAAAGACTAATAAAAAAAATTACAAAATAATTGATAAATGTATAAGTGTGTATATATTTTCGTAAGCAGTGGTATAACTAAAAAAAAGTGCTACTATTATATTCTTTTATTCTAAAAATTTAACGACTTCATAATATAGTCCGGAATTTAAATTTTCTTTAAATAAAATTTGAACGTACCGTATTCGAAGTTTCTAACTCTTCTAGTGGAATGTTTAATAAGCCAATAATTTGGAATCCGTTTCTTAGAAATAAGGAAATAAATAACAGAGTATATATTTACAATTAGAAAGTCAAAGTCAAAGAAATGTGGCTAGCTATCAACTCATAAGTTTAATCAGTTGGAGATAAAAAATCAATCATGTGCATGTCTGAAAAAGTATGAAAGTTCATAGCCCCTCGTGTCCTTTATCGCTTGCTGTTTTTCTCTTGTAAGAAAAACTATGGTGCAATGCACTAATGTTTCAGAAAAGGCAAACTGTTTTATTGATTTCACATGGAGATGGGTCAACTTGATATTTTTTGCCTTGTCCAAATCTCAATCTTCGCTAGATTCGTGTTAAATACCAATGTTCTCGTAATTGTATTAGATATCGAATCAATTAAATTATTAATTTATAGTTCAACAAATAATTTAATTGGACTATTATATTTTTAAGAAAAATATTATATAAATCATAAATATTCTTATCAATTTATCAAATATAAGTATTAAAATGTTAATAATCAAAATAATTCCATCAAATGTTAATAAAAATTCATTAAACTAGTTCACAAAATGACAAAAGATATTTTTAAAAAACAAAAGAAAAAAAATCCTATTCTAATCGGTTCTACCAATTTTTTTTAATTTTTTCCTAAACTGTTAATTTTATTAAACCAAGCAAATTCATAACCGATTCGCGATTAAACCGGTCCAACCGGCCCATCCATTCCTGTTTTGGTTTTGTTAACATCGGTAAATACTCCATATCTTAAACACAAGTTTGTTCACAAATATGTCCTTTTTAGTTTCTGTCTTTTAAGACCAATCCCATGATTAATTGAGTTCTAAGAAATTGAATATTATAATTTAAAGAAAAATGAATTGTCCTCGGGTGGAGAGACATCAAATGTACAATGAATATTGCAAAAAATTCAAAATGATGCATTGACATGTGTTTATGTTCCCTACACAAATATAACATTTTGTATACGTACACCAATAATTTGATGTTGAATTCAGTTTAAATATTTGTTTTCGGATGAATTCAATAACAATAGAAATTATCTAAAGTTCTAAATGAAAACCATATGTTTTGTATCTAATCTCTATTTCTAAATGAAAACCGTATGTTTTGTATCTAATCTCTATAACATATATTTGTTGTATGTTATAGAGATTAGATAGTTTCAACTAAGAAACTCAAAAATAGCCTATGAACAGTTTACGATTCTAGCGGTCTCTCTTTCACTCTCTCTCTCTCGTGATGAGATCTACATGCCTCAATTATTATTATTATAATGAGTATAGCATTTGAAAACTAAAAAAAAAGGATTGAAAGAACATGAATAGCGTACTTTGTTTATTTGTTTGTTTTTTTTAAATCATATTAAGAAATTTTAATATCTATTATGGGAAGAAATTTGAACATTGGTATATTATCAAGAAGTTATGAACCTTTAACAATTGATTTCTCTACTCAAATAATATACTTTCTAAATTGACATCGTTATTCTGGATTAATCTCTCAACTTTTACATTATTATTACATTAATAGAGACTAATACGAAATAGACTGAATACGGTGGATACATTAATGTTGTGTTTAGTTTGATAAAATAAAATAACATGATAATTTAATGAATTTTATATTATGTGCTTGAACATTTATATATAAATTCCATTCATTGATTTGTTCATTCTCACAAAATTATTTGTATTTTTAAATATATCATTTTAGATGAAGATTATCTACTATATTACAACTAATTATGTATATTTTTAAATATACCCTTCTAGATGGAGATTGTCCACTACATTACAACAAAAAATTTATGTACAATTCATCATTTTTCGTTCACACTCTCCTTATAATTTTATAATATTATCTTTTGCCTCTATCTTTTTTCTTATCTATTTTGTTACCATGTCATTTAATTTTGTCCAACAAAAGACAATAAATTATGGGCTCGGTAGTGTAAGTTCTGTCAACAAATATATGCATAAGAATAAAATTTAAAAAAAATACAAAAATAAGGAAGGATTGTTCTTGGGCTCAACTAATATATAATCCGTATGTTGATATCGGCCTTCTCCACCATGTTTTTGCTTGCTAACCTCTATAATGAGCCCAGTCTTCATAACCTTATAAACTTCAATATATTCTTGCGACATGATTCTTCTCTACAAAATGTCAAAATGTAATGTATAATAGGAAATGACTACTCCCTCAATTCTGTAAAAAAATAATTTTTGATAATTAGACTTGAATAATTTTTTAATTCTAATATTATATTTTTTTAAAATTTGTTATTAATTTTTTTATTATATCTTTAATTTAACACTCATGAGAAAAATAAATTATTTGTATATGTGATTTTTAGTCAAATGTGTATTAATATTTATCAAAAGCTCACATGTTACTTTTTTATGTGTGAAATCAACTTTTGATACCTATACAAATAACTCGATAACAATTTGGTATTCGAAGTGAAAATTTTAACAACTCGATATCCAAATTAAAAAACATTAACATTTCATTGAATTTAAAAATTTCATCCAATTTTGTATAACAAAAAAATCCTAATTCAGGTACTAAATTATTAAAATTTTCACTTTTAAGCCTAATTTATTGCTTCAAATACATATATAAATACCAAAATTAAGTTAACAAATCTTAAAAAATTGGACAGAATTCTAAAAATTAATAAATTATTATTAATTTCGATACCAACTATTAAAATTTTCATTTTAAGTAGTACTAATTTATTATTAAAACACTTATATAAACATGAAAAGTCGAATTATCCTGTCGTTTTAAGAAAGAGAGAGAGGGAGGGAGGGAGTATAAAACAAGACAATCCTAATCCGGAGAGGGATATCATAAACCAGTAACCAAACAGGGTATTCTCGTGAACGCTCGCCATTTGTCGAATCGTTTAGCTTCGGAATCAAAAAACGAATCAACAAACCCAAACTCCAACCCTTCACACCTTCCATACCCTTCATTTTTTACTCTCTCTCCACTGTAACGCCTTACTCTCTCTCCTCTCTCTAAAAATACATAGAAATCTATATATGCACAACCACACTCTCCCCTATTGATACAGACACTGAGAATAGAGATGGTCCGAATTATACCCATGGCGTCGTCGATTCGTCCTTCTATTTCATCTCTCAGGTTTTCCGCTGTCCCTCGTTTCGGTGCTTCACTCACACCATATGCTGTTTCTCCTTCGTCTCGGAGTCTCAGTTCATATAATCTCGGAAGTGGTAAGATTATCTCACACCGTTTCACATCTGTATCACACAATTAGCCTCTTGAATTTTCATAATTCAGCTTCTCAGTTGTTTGTTTATATAATTTTTAGCGTAATTATAAATCCTGTTGGAGTTTGTTAATTGGTAACACTCAATTAGGATGAACTAGGAATGGCTCAGTGAGTAAATATATGTTTTCCTTGTGAATGTTATCATGGATTGCGGAAAATTCCGATAGGAAGTTGCACTGTTGTGTTGTAATGTAATTTAGTTGTTACTGTTGTATCATTTTTGAGAAGTTATTGTTTTGTTATGTGGTCAAAGGGATTACTAGTTGGTGTTATTGTGTTGCTTATGAGTTGTGATTTTGTCGTCAATTATGTAATTAAGATCTTCAAGAGGGTATCAGAAACAGAATGGTCCCTTTCTCTGTGTCTGTAATTTTCATTTTGTGATTTATTTCCATTTGTTAACAATAAGACCGAGTTTCTCATTTGTACTCTGAAGGATCTGTTATACCATTAGTTAAAGTGAGTATGTTTGCATGAATATGTATCGGATAGTATGCCACACAGAATTAATGAAGAATATTGAAAGGCATTTTCTTGAAAATTATGAAGGGTCTTGTCCAAACCTCCAGATATAAATGACCTGCAGAATTGATGTCTTGGGGTGATATATTAAGTCTGTTACAGCTGCCTCTCACTTATTCACGACGTTAAGGCCTCCCCTTAATTTTTAAAGGTACATATTCTTTGTAAGAAAGTCTATATAAACTATTCTAGACAGCCTTATGTCAATGGTAATTATAGATTTGCTTGAAATTTCTTATTCTCGAATTCTAAGTTTTCTTAAACTTTCACGACTCTCTGCGAGGATATCTCTTTGAAAGAAAATATGGTGTTCTGGTTATTTTGACCAATAAGTGTTGTAAATAAAACTAGTTAAAATATTCAAATTTCCTTCATAGGAACTTAGGCTGATGTCACTAGAAAGTTTCAGTGGAAGATCGATAGCGGTTTTGAGCTTTGGGAAGCATTATCCGCATTTCAGACATGAACACTTTGAGGCGAAACCAAGAGTCCATGTAACACATAGTCCATCTTAAGCTTGAAAACTTTTTAATGCTCAAGAAGCCCTAGTACTGTGATCTTCCAGGGACAGTCGCAACTTGTTGATGCACTTTCTTTTGAATCTCTTTTGATTATTGAAAAGAAAATACATGCAGAATTTACATAGAAGATTGAAACTTTATGTTTGTAGCAGATACATGTTTTCCAATTATGTAATTGAAAGTGGAGCTAAGGGTCTTTACAGGGACTTACACCTCATCTATGTGGGAGTTGCCTCATGTATGAATTTTATCTGTTTGTTTAGTGGTTCCACAATCACAGTTTTTTGGCCTAAAAGCTTCTAAGCTGTTAAGAGGAGATGAGAAAAGATCGACAATTAGTACCTTGGGCAATGCGGCACAGGCCAGCACTGCTTCTATCCAGGAAAATGTCCTAGAGTGGGTCAAACAGGACAAGCGAAGAATGCTCCATGTTGTTTATCGTGTGGGTGATTTGGAACGGACAATAAAGTAATCTTCTTGTGTTATTATTACTGCATGTTATCTTCTGTTTTGTTCTATTGGAATGTTGTCGTTCTCACATTGAATTGTGGCTGTAGATTTTACACAGAGTGCCTGGGGATGAAGCTGTTACGGAAACGTGACATACCTGATGAGAGATACACAAATGCATTTCTTGGATATGGCCCAGAAGATTCTCATTTTGTTATAGAACTTACTTACAGTGAGTTACTATTAAATAAATTCTCTTAATAAATATTTTACCTAATATGCTTGAATTGATGAGTTTACATTTTACCTTATAAGTTACATTTCATTGACTGGATTTTATTTCCATTTATTTTTCCTGCTAGATTATGGAGTTGACAAGTACGATATCGGATCTGGTTTTGGCCACTTTGGTATTGCAGTTGATGATGTAAGTTTCTCTTCAAATAGTTGAAAGATGGCATACACGCTTGTGCCTACACACATACTCTTTCTTTCTTTGACCCTCAGGTCTCATTTTTCCTTTAGAAGTGAATTTTTTTCTTTGACTCTCAGGTCTCATTTTTCCTTTAGAAGTGAATTTAACGTTTTTCCTTTGGAAGTGGATTTGTTAAATCCATGCTCACAATTTTTTCCATCCCACGTCCAATTTTAAGTAAATTGGCAATGCTAACATAAGCTAAAATTTGAGGTGTAAAGTTTGGATTCCCAAAATAGGTCCGAGCGATTGCCATATCAGTTGCATCTGGAAAACATGTCTCACTAGTTAGGTACTCGTAATTAGTGTGTGAATACTTTTGCTAGCTCTTCTTTGCCTAATTAAGAGTCTTTCTTGATGTGGTACACACACGCGCACATGTTTGCCCAACTCCTTTGGTTTCATTACCAGATAGTGTGAGCAAAGCATTTTCCTTTAATCATAGAAATTTGTTTTCGCTGAAACACTAATCATTTAGTGGTTGAGTATGTTTAGGTTGCCAAGACTGTGGATCTTGTTAAAGCTAAGGGCGGTAAAGTAACCCGGGAACCTGGTCCTGTAAAAGGTGGTAAAACTGTTATTGCATTTATTGAAGATCCCGATGGTTATAAATTTGAACTCTTAGAGAGAGGTCCTACACCCGAGCCATTATGCCAAGTAATGCTTAGAGTGGGAGATCTTGATCGTGCAATTAACTTTTATGAGAAGGTGAGTGCTACTCCCTGAAAACAGATACCTAATTCATGTTCAATGCGCTCCTTGATTGTGATACATCCTCTTATTTATGTTTCTTCATTCCTCTCAATCATGATTTTCTTTTCCCGGTTGGAGACCTTGATGAAAATCTGAACCTGTACTTGTTCTGTATTTTGTTAGGGATTTGGCATGGAACTTCTTCGCAAGCGTGATAACCCTGAATACAAGGTAACTTTGATTTTTCAGCGGAACTTGTTGATCAATTTCATCTTATATGCTGTTGCCATCACACTCATAAAAGAAGGGAATATCTTTAGACTTTAGTCTTCTCTCTCTCTGTATGCTTCTATCTCACAGGCACTCGTGCATACTAGTATATAACTTTATCTCTGAACCTCTAGATATTTATTTGTTAATCTTATATGGACACATATGGAGTTACTGACAGCTGATTTAACTAGTTTGAGATTAAAGGCAATGTTAATGTTAAAATGGATACATATCCTGCGAAGGTTGAGGTTTCTTTGATCGAACAACTTTCTTTTAAATCCAGTTGCCAGTCTGTTACCTTTGTCATTGGATCTGTATCCTCTCCACTCGGATCTGGTGTTCTGGGGTTAAATGATATATTCATTGATTGATTGGTCCTGGTAGGCTACCTATGAGATTGATGGGTCTATATGGGAACATTGCATGTTCTTGTGTTAGAAACTTAGAATGTAGAACCTCACACCTGCCCAAAGCTCTAGTGACGGGTGACCTATTTCAGTCATGTAGCAAAATAATTTTTTTAGTACGTTCTATTCTATAATTCATTTATATAATTACTTATTTGTGAATTAACTGTGTATTCATATGTTTATTTATTTTGAATATAAATCTTCATATCTTTAATAAATTCGTACTCCAACCACATGAGTTTCTTAGTAAAGCGAAGCAATAGTTTTATTTGATATGTCGAAAAAGATGTGGTGTATGCTAGTTTATCACTTCTCAAGTGTTTTGTTTGTGAACGAAACTGTCCAGCTTCCTGATATTTGCTGACTAAAGTCCTATGAATAATGGCACAGTGTTTGGTCTTCATGTAGTTCCTTTTCAAAACCTGAATCATGTGTCATGCTTGTATCCTGAAGATATTCTGGTTACAATCATAATCTGTACTCCAGTTCTAAATACTGAACCGACATGCACTCCTGCTTTCTGCAATTTATTCTGTAGTTTGCAAACATAAATTGATCATTTTACCTTGTTTTCATCGCATTTGTTGTTAGCACCTAGACTCCAAGTTATGCGTCCTGTGATGGATTTCACAAAACCATAAGTTGTTCAATTATTGTGCATTTATAGTTTACCTATTGACATTCAAGCATTCTCCAGTAATATGTGTGTTTTGCACCTGTCAACTGAGATAAGCTTGTCTGTTTCCAGTATACAATAGCAATGATGGGCTATGGTCCTGAGGACAAAAATGCTGTTTTAGAGTTGACATACAACTATGGGGTCACTGAATACGACAAAGGAAATGGTTATGCTCAGGTGATTTCTTTTCTGTGGTACAACATATTTTTCTCAACCAGATTGGACCCATCTTAAGAGTCAAAGTTGCTGATCATTTCATTTATATTGACAGATTGCAATAGGCACAGATGATGTTTATAAAACTGCAGAAGCAGTTAGACTTTGTGGCGGAAAGATTACACGGGAACCGGGACCGCTACCTGGAATCAGCACAAAGATAACAGCATGCCTGGATCCTGATGGTTGGAAATCGGTATGTCTTTGTTCTGAACAATTGTTTTGACTGTGTCCACGGTAACTTTTCATCTGAATTTCTTTGGCTTGCCTTCTGTTCTCAACTGAGACGTCAGTGAGATGGCTGATTGACATTTAATTTTGATCAAAATGTTTCAATTTTATATCTTGTCTGCACTTAAAAAAGAGACATGAATATCTTTAACATGCTTAGAGGTAATGTAGGTTGTAGATGACGTGATAACTTAACTCCCAAACTTGGACTTTGGTGTGGAGTGAGTTTGAAATGCTAAAACGGTGTTATGGGGCACTTGGACCTTATAAATTGAAATGGTTGACCATTATTTCATCTTGCACCATGTGTGGTCTTTGTGACAATCAAGAAAATTCCTCGAAATCCTTTTCCATGTCTTCCATTTGAGCCTCAACTTACAAAACTGGTTGTCTAAGTTACTTGGACTCGGATGGAGTGTCCGGTCGGATACGGGTACTTTGAAGAATCCGACACGGGTACAGCTCAATTTTGACACATTTTAAAGCTAAAACGGAGTGTCCAAACACTCACACCTTTGTCCGAGTGTCAAGTGTTAGGCACGGGTTCGTCGAGGCAAAACAAAGAGCCCTTGTAACATAGACCGGTTGCTGTTGCTCAAGGCACGACTTGAACTTATCAGGAGCAGCTTTCAAATAATGTTCAATAATAGAGTACACCATGCATTTTCTCAATACTTGACGGAATTATTAGTGCAGTCAAAACTGTTTTTTCTTATTTAGGTTAAATATGATAACATAGCATGATATGCATACTCTTGTGGAATCAACACAAATACACACATGCATATGAATGTATATGTATTTTTACATCTCTAGTTTTTAATTTTTGAATTTTTCCTTCAAATATTCTAAAGATATCTCTTGTTAAGCTGCTTTATGGCTAGACACTCACTGGTGGATTTTGTAGAGGCAAGTGGGAACAGCTGCCCCCACTGGACTGAAGTTTTACCTTACTTGATATGTATATGCTGTTGCTCGTGTAGATTGATATTAAGAATTTTACTCCATTTTATAATATAAAATTTGATTGTTTATTTTTCATTAATTTTTTAGATGTATCTATCGTTTTTATATACTCCATATGAAACTGCATCAGCGCTCCAACTGAGTCGAAATTCTGGCTCCATCATTGTAGACACTTTTAGTAGGCACACATTGTCCTATTGCGTTCTGATCTGCTATCTCAATTTCTGCAGGTTTTTGTTGATAATATAGACTTTTTGAAGGAATTGGAATGAGTTTTCAGGACTATCTTCACAGTATCACACACCGCTTCTTGTAACAATGGATCATACTCTGAGACTGATGTAAAACCTTGTAAAGCTTCATCTAGGCTCAAAATGATATGAACCTTTAAGAAGTCATGGCCCATGGAGAATGTAAGATATCCCCCTCCTGCAGATGAAAGTTTACTAGCCACAATGAGCAACACTTGAACATCTTGCCGTAGATGAGCAACAGCCAACAGTTGTAGAAAGATATTGATTTTATTAATCTTTATTTGTGCAAGAAAATAATTTTGAGCAGAGGATGACGAAAAGAGTAAACCTATAATTCTCGTGCACATTGTTTATAGATCTTCTCGTCTCATTTGGGATATGAAACTCCGAGGCGAAAACTATATCTCAGAATATGTTGGCAGAATCCTTTGTGATGGTAAAATGTGTTGGAAAGAATAAGAAAAAAATGCTTGCCTGTTTTCCCTCAATTTTTTCTCTCTTAAAAGACTTCCTAAAATCCTATATGTTTTTTCTTGAAAAATCCGGTCATATATTGTTTTGTTAACGTTTAACAATCCAAAAACATTTCTGCAACTACTAAAGGACGGGGTGAAGGTATGTGAAAATAGTTCACCTCCAAGGACACAGGTATTTGAGTTTACAATGATCACATTTATAAATATCTCTCAAAAGAAGAAGAAACAGGCTTTAATTAAAGATCAACCTGTCACTTAATGCACACATAGGGTGTCACAATGATGTTTCTCTTTTCTCTATTCAAGAGGAGCATCCAATATTTAAAATTCTACCCTTATTCATTCTTCATCTCTAATTCATATTTCTTAAGAAGCAATAGAAATTTCTCAATTCCATTGATTTCAGATTCTTTGATATTTTAATCATCAAAGAAGCCAATTTTTTTAGATGAAACAAAGAGCAGCTCTCAACTCATCAGTGAATACTACAATAAGTACTTTATCAAACAATTCACTGATGTAAAACACTTTCTTACTATATTTTCTACACCACTCCAGGTCACCCACAACAGGAAGGAAGATTTTATATTTAGTGAGCCTGAGAGAATTCAAAATGAGAGTCAGATCTTGTGCCTGGAAAAAGCTGAGGAAAAAGAAATTAAAGAATTTCTTTTTGATAAGTGTAAGAGGCTGACTTATACAAGTCAGGCAAAAGGAGAGAGTGTGAGCAAGGATGAGATCCTTGAAGAAAAGAATAGAGAGAAATTGTTTCACTCACTACCTTTGTATCTCATGTATTCTCTGATCACCATTCTGATCAAAAATCAAAGGATACTGAGAAAAAAATTTGTGATTGTTTGGTTGGATGCAAGCAACACAAGAGCAACACACTTAATATTAGAATATTTGATCACACATGGATCATATACAGCTGTACTCACAGAATGTTTTTGAAGCATTGATAAAAGAAAGTACAACATGAAGCTCCAACACTTCATAATCAATGATCTTCAAACAAAACTCAAACAATTTCTTCTTTCTAGTCAACCTCTACTGATGATTCCTACCTTCCGACATTAGGATGCTGATGTCAAAAATGGGGAAAATGGGAGAATGATCAAGGCAGGGGAAACAAAGTAATTCTAATGAAGATAGGGGGAGAATTGTTAAAAAGGCTAACAGAATGATGGTTGGGCTTTGAAGAATTGAAAACAACAAAACCATCATTGATTGTGTTTTTGTACATTTATGTTTTTACATGTTTTAATTCAATTCTAAGTTATGGAGTTATAAGG
This sequence comes from Centella asiatica, assembly GCA_014636745.2. Classification (NCBI taxonomy): domain Eukaryota; kingdom Viridiplantae; phylum Streptophyta; class Magnoliopsida; order Apiales; family Apiaceae; genus Centella; species Centella asiatica. The sequence goes on from CM025780.1 coordinate 54,346,870, forward strand.
TTGGTGTTTTGACATCATCATCAAACCTTGATTTATGCTTATCATTAATAAACATAAATAGGGGGAGATTATTAGAAATTATAGCATTTGATGATGATGTATAACACTTAGAATTGTTAAATTTTGTAAATGTACAAGTACCTGCAGTAATGCACAATGAGAATTTACTATCAAGAAACCGCAGGAAAGCATCAGAGATTACAATGAATGCACTTGGAGAGTTCAACAAATGTCAAAGTTGATCAAGCAAAATTAGCCTATCGGAGACTAAACTTTTGTCTATCGGAGACTAAGAGTCTATCAGAGACTAAGTTTTTGAACTGTCGGAGACTAAGTTTTTGAACTGTCGGAGACTAAGTTTTTGTCTATCAGAGACTAAGTTTCTGTCTATCAGAGACTAAGTTTTGGTATATCGGAGACTAAGTGTTTGTTCATCAGAGACTAATGTTGATGCGACCAGAGACTATCCATCAGAGAATAAATTTACGTGTGACATAAGGAATGACATATGGCTAAAAATGGTGGAAATAAGATAAGGATGGTTGTCCAATAAGGAGAGATTGGCTACCAAGGAAACTTCAAGGAAATAAGTTATACACACACATATCAAGTTGCAAGTATGAAACTTGCAAAGTCGCAAGCATGAAACCTGCAAAACAGCAAGTTGAAATACTGCAGAGACAACTTATAACAACTTGAAGCAAGAAATTCATTGAAACTGGACTAATTATCTCCAGAGAAGCCCACAAAGATAAAATATATATTGGTGATATCTTATCTTGGGAACTCCAAGAAGAAAAATGGAAGCTGGTGTAGTGAATATACACCAGAAAAGTCACATAAACAGGTTGGCATCTAAGGGAGGCTGAATAATGAAGAAAATTGTGTGACAGAGTTGCAAGTACCAATAAACTACAGAGGTATTTTTGGTAAACAGCTCAGAATAAAAGCTTGGAGTATATGGAAGTTGTGTTTATAAATAGACATAGAGCAGCTGAGGTAAGATATCTGAGAATTCTGAGTTTAACAACAAGAATACATCTTATCTCATATCACATATCTCTCAGAACAACACTTATCTCAGATATATTTATAAAAATATAAAATTTTTATATTTTATATTTTTATAAATTGAAATGAACATTTGCATGTGGTACTATATTGAAAGAGAAATATATCTTTAATTTTGAAATTGTGAGGATATAAAAAAAGAAATTAAACTAACTACAATTGATCTAATTTTAATTGATATAATTAATTCAATATATAATTAAAGTTTTGAATTGTAGGATCTATTACAGTTAAAAACTAAAAAGTATGAACTAATAGAATTTTAGTTGATACAATTACTATTCATTTGTTTTAAAATTAAAAATATATTTTAATTTTTTTAAGTAAAACAAAGTCATATTAAACTTCTAAGTTCAAATTAATTTAATCTATGGAAGTTATAACACTCTGTCTTTAAATGACAGAGAGAGAAGGAAGTATTTGGAGAAACAATTGGATTTTTTTGATGTCTTTTAGTTTTTCCTAGAGAAGGAAAGAAGAGAAAGGGAGAGAAGATGTACAACTTTTCATCACATAATTTTATCTCAAAATATGAGAAAATTTGGAAAGAATATTTTTTGATCTAACATTTATTGATTTTCTCAATATCAAATTTATCCTTTTTATTCTTCATACAATCAAATTTATTCAAGTCAGGTCCTTTAAATTTTCCTTTCTTCCCATAAACTTTCACACAAGAGAGAAAGAAACAATTATCTTCTTTACTCGTATTTTCTTTCTATTTCTTTTCTTCAATTCTAAACTCATAGGCTAAATACAAATTTTATTACAATCAAAAGTTTTTATTGTAATCTCAAATAAAATTAATAAAATTAAAATTAATATAGAGTCTGATATTCTATAATTTGACTTAAAATGTCAAAACTTATTCATAATTCTGAAACCGAAGATAATATATAAATTAAAAGATTAACCATAAAATTTATTACATTTAATATTTTTAGTCGTATTCTTTTGAATTTATTTTTATTCCGTATTACACCGTAATACGTAAGGCGAGAGTATAAAATGAAAAAGAAACTCCGTGTTCTTATTCATTTTACTTGCATCCCTCATACAGGCAAACCCTAAAAACCAGATTTCATAAACCCTTCATCCTTCTTCTTCAACTTCTCTCCTTTTCAAATTCTTCAAACCCTAATTTGTATTGTTAAAAGAAAACGAAATTATTGAAGCTTCTGAAAGAATGAACGACGACATTGAGCAAAAACCCATCACCACCAACGAGAATAACGAGACATTGGATGATTCGGTAGCTCAAAATTTGAACTCGAAGAAGAGAAAAAAGAAAGAAGTAGCCATTTTCGGCAACTACAGGAGCTATTATGGTTATAGAGTATGTAATATTTTAGTGCTTTCTGTTTTAATGGATTTGAAAGTGTTTCAGGGAGTCATAAAAAATTTGCCATCATTGTTTGGTGTTGAAGAGCGTCAGTGTCTGAGTATGAATTTTATGACAGATTGGTCAGGGCTTAGAGGAAGATCCAAGGATGAAAGTTTTTAAGAAGGAATGGTTTGAAGGCAAGGATTGTCTTGACATTGGCTGTAATAGTGGCTTCATCACTACTAGTATTGGTACTTACTTTTTTTTAAGAATTGAATTTCCTTGAATTTCTAACTGAAAGTTTGATCAATTTTGTAAATAAAAGTGAATTGATTTTCACGAGCATTTTTTTATATTTCCACATGAGCCTGGCATTTGTATAATATTTAATGCTTTTAGTACAAGTATATGATGCATACAATGTAAGTCACCATAGAAATATATTTTTCCCCCTTTATTATAATTGTTTTTTTCTTTGCTAGTTAAGATATCTTATTGATCAATAAGATTTTCAGACATTTCTGAAATAAATAGGGCAATTCTAAAGTTGCATATAACAGTCAGTTTCTTTACTGCTGCTACTACTATTATTATGTTTGTGATTCTTTATATGCACATGTAATTAAAGCTAATATTTCATTATTCTCATATGCAGCAAAAAAGTTCTGTTGCCGGAGCATTCTTGGAATTGACATTGATAATGGTGAGAATTCAAAGTTGGACTTGGGTGTACTTTCCACTTTTCAGAATGTGTTTATGTATGGGTATATGTCTCTGTTGTTGCTCTTCGATATATGCGTATTGCTCCTTGCTATTTTATGCTTTCGGCATACTGACCAACTTCAAACAACTTGTACCGCATGGTTTGAATAAACATCTATTCAAGGAAGTTAAAATAATTAAACAGGAATCTGGACCAATTTATACTGTTCCATTTTTCTTAACTCGATATTAGACGAAACCTAGACATGTAGTCTTGGTATCAATCTTTTGACACCATTTCCAATGGGTTCATATGCTGGCTTAAATAAGTAGTGCTGATGTATATTGCTTATTTCTCTAAGGATTGTAGGTAGACCTAGGCAGTGAAGGATGCAACAAGGACCTAGCCTGTTTTTATTATTTGTTTATTGTTATCGTTCTGTGTCATAGATGTAATGGTTCTATATATTTCCATAAATAATGTCACAGATGTAAAGGTTCTATATATTTCCTAAAATTACTATCTTAAAAGTCACAATGATTCATTTCGAGTGCACTACATTTCTAAAGTCTTCACTAGATTAAAGAGGTAGAGTACCACTACCCAAGTGGGGGCTGAGGTTTCCAACCATATTGAGGCAGCAGGTTACAACCTAGTGCCTATATGGGCTTAATAAGTAGGCCTACGTGAAGATTTCTTTGCACAATTAAATTGGCCTTTGGTCTGATTGGCATGTCTAGCCTCTACCAGCGAAGAGGGCAAGGTATTTCTTGGTGACAGGCACCGCAGAATCAAATTGAAGATGAGTGTAGGTTATCCTCATTCCTCCAAATTTATGATAGTATTTACTGTACTTGCGATAGAGGACTTCTGCTGGTAAAAAGAAAAAGATTTTGCTTGACTGAGTTACAATAAAGCTTTCCGTAATAAAATTAAAGAGATTTTGCTTGAATGAGTTGCTTTTTCTTACTGTTTAAGTGAAGATAACTGACATGATTTTGATCATAAATTTATCGTTTTACTGCTTTATCATGTAGATAGAATTCAGGAAGCATTCTGGAACCTCAGGAAGATTGCAAGGAAAGCCACCAAGGGAACAAACAATGTTGAGCACCCAACTAAACCTTTTACTGCACAAGAAAGTGAAATATCTGATGGTTCAGATCTTTTAAATAAAGTTTCTTTCCTAAGAGAGAACTTTGTTCTGAGTCGACATCCTGAAGATAATCGTTATCATACAATAATCTGGTTAGTTCTAGTTTCTTTGTATCTTATTATATTTAACCTCCGTCTTTAAAAGGATGAGTTGATCTTTTGTGCGTTCTTCTCGGGGATACTAAGACGTGTTTAAAATATATATAAATTCTTAATGCAAGTGTTTTTGATATACTCTAACTTGTAAAATAACTATATTTATAGAGTGAAGTATGTCATCCTTTCAGGGACGGACCAATGGAGATTCTGAATAAGAATCTCTGTGGCCAAGAACTTTTTTAGGAGAAAAAAATTCGACTTCTAAGGAATGAAGAAATAAAGTAAGATTCAGGTCTCCATGGTCTCAGACTATGAACCTGATATAGTCTGCAATATTTACCACCAGAATTCAGAAAGTTACTATGTTTTATTTTCCCTGTCATATAAACTTCCCAAATAAAGAAGATACTTCTCCCCTTATTGGTAATAATGGTTGATTTCCAACTTTGCAGTTTGAGTGTAACAAAATGGATCCATTTGAATTGGGGTGACGAAGGACTAGTAACTTTATTTGCAAAGATATGGAGGCTACTTCGCCCGGTATTTGTTTTGCTATTCTTTTTATTCATGCTATTATCATCTGAGGGATCTTTATTTTGTAAGGAAATTTTCGAGCTTAATATTTGTGGTTCCATGAATAATAATGATAATCCTGAGCAGGGTGGCATGCTGATTTTGGAACCTCAACCATGGCACTCATATTACAAGAATCGACTGGTTTCTGAGGTACAAGTTTTATGTCTCAATGTTTCATATATGTTTGGTATGTGTTCTAAATTCCCAGCCTAGCCTCTAGAAGGTCCTTTAGTGCCTCATTTTGGTTGGCCAATTATGTATTGCCTTGGATGTTTAAATGAAAATTTGTGAAATCCTTTCAAACGTTATTTAAGAATCTCATAGTATTTTCTAAATTCTTTCCTTATACTTTGGTAGCTTTTGCCATATAGTCCTGTATCACTTGACATTTCTGGTTCTTAGGCATTAATGTTTTATGTTTTCCAGTCATCGCAAAAAAATTACCACAATATTGTGATCTTCCCTGAAGGTTTTCAGGATTTACTTTTGGACAAGGTATGTTTGATGTCTTTCTTATTTGGTTGGCTTTGTAGTTTTGGTTATGCTCGATGAAACTCCAAATAATTAAGCAGTGTGTCTTGATTATCACATTGACATCTTAATTTCTGGATCTCTTCATGTTGTTGCAGATAGGGTTCAGAATAGTAGAAGACTTGAGTTGCAATTTGTCTGGTACCAAATCTGGATTTCAAAGACCAATTTTGGCATTCTGGAAATAGTTACATACTTTGCTTGGAAGATAAATTTTGGAGAAAGTATTGATCGGTCTATTCAGTAAATCTTTGTAGTATTGGGACTACAAGATTAATGTGTATATACTACATAGTTGAGTTGAGCTGAAGAAAGTCTTGCAAAACTGAAAGGATCAATTCTCTTTATAGAAACCTATCCCCTCCACTTGTTGGCCTATGGTCCTCTCGGGTAAAGTGTGGGAGCAGAAGAGATTACTAGACTCCCTCAGTCTGGCTGTGGCTTAGTCTTGATGTAGATGAAGGAAAGATAGTGTTCCTTATCAATGGTTTGTGCAAACCCGTCCAGTTTTGCCAGTTCTCATTTGTAATGCACGGGTTCTTTCCCTGCGGGTCATTAACGTTTTAAGTATTTAAAGAGACTGAAATACATGCTCGAACATGAATTGAGAATTACCCAACTTGGTTTGCATACTTTTGTAGTTCTCTCTTTTCTTACCATGGCTAGTTAACAAGTCATGAGAGCCTGTGCCTATGCGCTATAATGGTTATGGCAAGGTTTCTGTTAATTCAACTGAAACTCAAAATACGCTTATGTCCAAATATTTGAGAACAAATATTGTTTTCAGTACTTCAGGTAATAGTAGAATATACTGAAGTTGTGGGTGGATTCGATCTAAAGGAAACTATGTTCGCAAATGATTTCATTGGCAAGATTCAATCTTGGGGATTTGTTGTGTGTGTGTGTATGTGTATGCTGTCGTGGGTGGTAGAAAGAATAGGAGTGCTTTTTATGGTTAAAATCAGATTGAATTTCACTGGATTGACACTTTTGTTGCATCAAATTTGTTCCCTTTTACTTTTGCCGTCTTGTCTGCAAACTTCTCCAAGTAAATTGAGCATGAGGCCATGCAATAAGTTACCGTTAGGCAGCGCTGAGGACTATTTTAATTCACCAACTCCCAAAGGAAAGGAACCCAGAAGGCCCTCTTTTATTCTCAAATACATCGAACAAGCTACTGGGCCTGAATGCCGATGCAACACGCGACAGTAAGAGATTAATACCCAGGTACAATCATCTCGGAGCCTTTTTTCAGTCTATAGCGTGCAGAAGCTGTTTATGCTCAATTAAGGTTCCTGTGCAAGTCTTAATACTCTGCGTCCCACAAATTGGGTAAATATCGTTCCCAACTTGTGGTAGGGAACTCAATGCAATGTGCACTCACTCTACCACTGGTAGCATCGCCCGTGCCATTTCTATTCCACCGCATCTCCCCAATAACCAAGACGTCAGCAGCAATATCTGATAAGTTATCAAACATACTTCAAGTCTATGCCACCCTTACGGAGTGAAGTGATGGGAGCAGTATTCCCTAACAACCCAATCCAATAAACAGCTCAGTCTGCTTAGTCTTAGCAGACAGATGCATTTGTTACAGACTGCATCTTCGGTTGGCATTTCTGACTTGTCACAGCAGCATAAGAAATATGAAACCCTGCAATTCGTAACATAGGGGCATAAAAAAATGGGGGCTGGCAAAGAAAAACATTAAAATAACATGGTTGATGGGAGTGATATATAACTTGGATGATGGGGAATGCGTCATCCTAAGTTACATGGAGGCGGCTAGTGTATCGGTAGGATATGGGGTATTTTAAGGTAAACCATATAGCTACAACTCAATTTTACCAACGTTTTACACTAAAATGAAAATTCTCGCACTTTGTTCCGGTTCCAGTACTGAGTGTCGGACATCTATGTATATCATAATGAATACATCATCACATCATTACAGGAAGCATAACTGAAAACAGAATGGCAAACCTACTGGACTAGTTTAAAGTACAAAAACAAGAATGGAAAAACACGAAGAAGAAAATCTCTTAATTTGAGCAAATGAGAGATGCATTTAAAATAGAAGTGACAACCAACAACCCAGAAAGAAAGAGTTAACTCTAGTAATGAGAAGTGTCAATGAAATAAGATTAAAGTAACTTGTGTAGTATATGAACAAATTCTGCTGAAATACAAATAACAGAACAAGGCATAACTTATTCACACAACTTAAAGTATCAAGAAGTTTTTAGTGATATATCATATATCAAACAACTGTAAACAAGATATTCCTGACATACAGACATGGATATTATCCATATGGTATAAAGTTAAAATTTACACTAACGAACACAGAAAATAATAACCAAACAACCATATGCACAACTGAGCTGTATAATCTTGACAGAATGAAGGAAAATTTCATCTATAATTTGTGCCACACGAAACCAAGGAAACCAAAAACCAAGTCTTTGTGGGTCTATTTTGTCACATTCTATGTATGGCATGGGGAACCAATCCTGATTGAAATTCTATGTCACCGATATGTTTATACTCGCCTTAGGGTTGTTCCAACAACAGATGGATTTCATAGCAAGGTCTGTCCATCATCACCGAAGCATCACTTCACACAGTGCAGCAAAATTTGATGGTCTGCATTAACCTTGAAACACTGATGCAAGTTGAGAACTACATTATCAAACGTTGAATTCCTAGCATGTTGGAGGGCGCCCACACAATTTCAAACAGTGCCATTCTGAAAACAAAAATGGAAGTTATGTACTCAAGAACCTTAAGAAGCAGAAATAAGTACCAAAAGGTCCAAGAATAACAAGGGCTATACGTGCATCAGGTGGAAGAAATTACCATCTAGATCACTTTGCAGAAGAAATTCGGCGAAGGGAAGACATCCAGCTGCTTGAAGTACCAACATTCTCACCCTGACCCTGATTACTGTTCTCAGCAGGCAACACAGGCTTCGAAGCATTTCTTTTTGAGATGCCAGCAAGAGAGCTCGAATTAGGTGGCATATGTGCTTTCAACAGATTCTATATATCAAAATTTGTGATTCAAGAAATTTCCACTAAAGTTAAATAAAAAAATGGAAGAAGAATAATTGCATGATACAAGAAATGACTACCTAAGATTTGGGAACAATTTCTAATTTAGCATATTGTTATATCATTTAATACTGACAATCAAGTCTCTTAAAAAATGTAAAAGCAGCATCAGTTCCATTCATTTTGATTAAATGACTCACACTTCTCTGAGGAGGATTTTCAGAGGTCAAATTTCTGATCACTGGTGATTTAAATTGCATGTGACTGCCTGGACCAATAGCAGAATTCAATCCCGCACGCTCAGTAAATTCAGCTGAATAAGAAGCACTACTATCTGCTGAAGAAAAAGGAACAAGTCATAACATTAGCTCCTGTGCATAAATAAGCTTTTATGTTCATAACACTAGTTTACTGCTTTTCAGCTCCCTCCTTGCATGCTGTTTAGCTTGAGGTGAGAGAAGCAGACGGGGAGACCTAACCTTGATTTTTGGTCATATCCGATGGAACTGGTCGATTGCTGCTCTCCCCAGAGAGAGGCTGTAAATTCATGGGCTGAACTTGCCAAGACAAAGGCACACAACATCCCAGTGACGAAATGAGTCATTGAACACTTCAGATTTTTGCAAATGCATTTAAGTGCATAACAAGTATTTTCAGGATATCATTGACTAGATAGACATGACTACCAAAAAGTGTAAAAAGAGTACAATTAGAAAACAAGTACCCGTATATGAGGTTTACTCTTTTGTGCTTGCTGGTACTTTAGGATGTTCCAGTCGAATATATAATCAAATTGATACCCTGCAGGATATGGAAATTTTTTTGCTTAATCAGAAGTCCGTATGTGTGAAGAAAACTAGGCACTAAACATCATAATTTCGTAGACACTTCCATATGAACAAGAAAACTTGAGCATGACAATTAATAAAATTTAAAATTCGGTTTGCCTTTTAGAATGGAAGCCAATGGGACTACTTATTTCTAATGCTACAAGTTATTTCTTATATGAGCAACAAACACATAAATATTTCAAAACAAGACAACACACATGCTCTTTCTAGGAAAACATACTAGTCCATGGATACCTTGGCGAGTGAACAATTCACGGAACAGACGCTTCAAAAATCCATAATCAGGACGAGCATCAAATGTCAATGAATGGCAGTAGTGGAAATATGAGGCGAACTCCACGGGGTGTGACTTACATAAAACCTTTACAAACAGTATATCAGCATAAGCTAAAAAGGTTAAAAAATCAGACCAGGTTAAAACTCTGAGAGGATGATGGTATCTACATACCTCAATAGGAGTTGATATCTTCTTCTCACATATTTGGTCATATTTTTGTTTCTTGGTGGCAGCTTTTAGACCCTGCCATGGAAGACTAAAAATATTTGTATCCGTCAGAGTTGAACAACTAAACCCATCCAAGTCTTAATCCCAAACTGGGGGGTTGGCTACATGAATCTTTGTAAAATGAGTGTACAAGACAAGTGATACGTTCAACAAAAGGGGATTGTTATAACCAAGAAAGGCGATGACATGTAATAGCTTACCTTCCTCTCAAAAAATAAAGAAGTACATAACCAAGCGACTCTAAATCATCTCGCCGGCTTTGCTCTACAAAATAGACACCATATAAGTCAAATCCAATAAGTAATACACTAATACCAGCAATGTATTAACAGTTACAATAAAGAAATATTGTAATGCACCTATTCCAAGATGAGTATTACAGCTTGCATACCGTGCAGTTCCTGTCAAATTTTTGTTCTCCCTGTAGCAATCAATAGTAAATCAGAAGGAAATCTTCTTTAATAGTCATACCTGTTAAATACAGAACCAATATGATTGGACAAGAAACAAGCCGGTCTCTCTCTCTCTCTCTCTCTTACTCACACACACACACACAAACACATTCCTATTAAAAACAAAACAAACAAGCGCTATGTTCTTGATAAGTCAAAATTTATAGAAAAACATGAAAATAACTATATTAGGTAAGGAAAGAAACCTCTATAACTGTATAAGCATGTGATGTAAACAAATTGGAAGGATACCTGTAAGGAATATGCCTGTTAGTTGTTGAGTCGCGATATCGTTTTGCAAGCCCAAAATCAATAATGTAAACCTGATAAATACAATAAAGTTCTGAACAATGTGGACTACTGAGCAGAAAGGTATATGATAAAAAAAGCAATACGGACATGTAGAAAAGAATAGGAGCAAAAGTTATAATTACCTGATTTGCTTTCCGACCAAGACCCATTAGAAAGTTATCAGGCTTAATATCCCGATGCAGAAACCCTTTAGAATGCACAAATTCTATCCTTGTTATCTAGATGAAAGATACAAAGAGTTAATAACTATTTAACAGACAACTAGTCAAGTCAACAATAAAGTCTATTATGGACATGGTAATTTTTGGTTAACCAGGGGGTGTTGGACAAATTGGCGGGCAGGGAAAGCAACAGTCCAGCTTTCCAATATGAATATGAGATTCATTAAGGTATATAGACTTAAAAAGTTTGTTGGCCAAGTAGGACTTAGATTTTTAAAATGATGCCAAACCTATGATAATGGTACACTTCCTCCTCTTGGTCTACTGGGTGTGCAGAAAGACCAGAATGTCAAAACTCTTTTGCCCAAAACTTAGCAACTTCAGTTAAACCCTTCAAAATATGCAAACACAACAATTATCTATCCAAAAGGAACAGGCAGCGGTGATCTCTGATCATAAGTAGCAATTTTTTTCTTTTTTCTAGGATATAATGGACTTGCTGCTTATACAGCTAAGAGGGTAGTGGGCAAAAACCAGAACAACTTCGGATAGTATACATGAGAAGCAGATGACATTAATAGCACCTACCATTTGATCAGCCAACATTAAGACTGTCTTCAACGAGAAGTTTCTCCCACAATAAACAAACAGATCTTCAAGACTTGGTCCAAGCAAATCCATGACAAGGATGTTATCGTCCACATCTATACCAGACCATTTTATGCCAGGTATGCCACCTAAAAGGGCATCCCAAAGTTAGACATGCAGTGTACAGCGTACCAAAATATATCATACAAAATAATATGAAAATGACATTTCACAATTCAACTTCTTGATAAAACTTACTTCCTCCTTGAAGAATATTATATAACTTGGCTTCATAAAGAAGTTGTGGATGCTTCGTTTTATTGTTCTCCTGCACAATACAAAGAAAAAGGAATTGATTTGCAACCCAGCACTTGGACAAAACACAGACAGAAATTACTAGGCAGTAAACTCTATCCAAATTTGAGTCACCAATTCCTGTAATTCATCAACTTATCTAGTTGAGATTAGTTATTATACTTATTAGCAGAGTTCCTTCTAGATGGAAATACTTGTTCAGCGATAATCAAAGACAGACCTTGTTATCATTTTCCACTCATATTAGCTAAATTATTAACAGATATGAACTAAACCTACCACAAAAGCATGAGAATCTATCGTCTTACTGATATGTGTAATACTGCAAGTTTGCCAATTAGCTTTACAAATTCAAACATCATAAAGAACTCAAACATATATAAATTCAACCAGACTGAACCACTACTTTTATCTAATATTTCCCATTGACCAACATGGAGTAGAAAAATGTTTTGGTCAAACGAGAAAATCAAATCCATCACAGCTCCACAAACCAAGTAATCACGACCCCTCAAACTTCCACAAACACATTCCATCTGCATGAACCATCGGTCAATGACTACAATTTCACTGAATTAATCGTTCAAAATTCATTCTAAACAAACTCACAAAGCAAGGAGAACAAGCATAAACACAACTCAAGGGTCTAATTAAATCATCATCTGATTAATTCACAATAACTTGCAACAGCAAAACAACAGTATAGTCATATAGACATAGATCACTATCAATTAGACTTACGATCTTCACCGCAACGATCTCAAACGTATCAATATGCGTAGCTGCACAAAAATCAAGTAAAATCAAAAACAAAACATGAAAAATCTTCGAAAAACGAAAACATAAAAACTTAGAAAGCAAATTGACATGTTTACCGAGATGAATTTCTCCAAATGATCCACTTCCGATCTTCCGGCCGAGCTTGTACTTGCCTCCGACAATCCTTTCCATGCTCTATAAAAGTCGACAGATCGGAAAAAACCGAATCCAATTCTAGTCGAAAATTCAACGGCGTTTCTACTAGTTTTGAGCTAAATTGGAGATTATGGAAATCGAAAATGGCGATGGAGAGAGAAGATTTGTGTTGTTGTTATCTCGGGATGCTGAAACTAGAGAAGGCCAGGATTCAGGGAAAATTATATACATACAGATGAAATGGAAATGGAAATGGGAAATGCGTGATTGAGCTGCGAAGACCAAGACTACTGCTGCTTTCCTTTTGCTTTGTACAAGTACTCCGTATAATTTATTACTGCTGTTATCGCGACGTTTACGAGTGAAAGTAGATACCAGAGAGCGGGGGCGGGTGGGTGGGTGGGGGCGGGGGTTGGGTGGGGAATATATATGGTAGTTAGGTCCTACAAAGAGGAGTTTTATTTCAATAAAAAAAATTTAAAATAAATTTCAAAAGGATTTTCTTAGCCCACTAATATATTCTCAATTTTTGTTTGTAAACTTTTAAAATATTTCTAAACATGATGGACCCCTTTGGTTCATTCTCTATTCATACATTGCCACACAAATTTATCATATATTTTAATTATTTGATATTTTTTTCGTGGTTAAAATTAATCGAAGAGTTTCAAAATAGAAAAAAATTCTATGACACCAACAACTTATACAAATAAATGTAAATAAATATATGTGTGACAAATTATCAATTATTAAAATTTTAATTGTGAGCTCATCAGAATTCACTAAACTCTTATAAAATTTAACCGTATCAATTTAGACATATTTATTTATGTACAAATTGGTGTTTTTAAAACCACTCTCCAAAATATTTATACAGATGAGCACCTCCAATTTTTTCCTATAATGCAAAAGGATAATCGATAAAATGATTATAGTTAAGATTATTACATTGACATTTCCTTATCAGCTTCGTAGAAAATATTCTTAGAGCAAAATGTAACAACCTATCGTACTTATAATGAAAAATTTCAGATTACGATATCTATAAAAATTACTGATTTAAATATAAGTATATGACCCCAATAATTATGCTATTAATTTTTTTGCAAGTAAACTTTTTTTTTTCTCTAAGTGATATATTATTAAATATTTTTATTGATCTTTGATCCAACAAGAAAGATTATGTTATTAAGATTTGATTTCACATATCCTCTTAATATTATCCTCCTTTTGATATAAGAAAACTTTTTTCTCAGAAAATATTTTTTTTTCTAGAAACAGAAAATGTTTTCTTAGAAAATATTTTCTAATGTTTGTTGTATAATAAAAAAATTTAAAGTTAGAAAAATATTTTCCGCATCTTTTTTGTTTTCTAAAAAAATAACTTACGGATAAAAACGAAGAAATATTTTTCAAAAATTAACCAAACATCACTGTGGCAAAAGTTGTCTTCACCGCTGCCACCACCACCTCGCTGTCACCGTCACTATTACCCCATTGCCGTTGCCACCACCCTGCCATCGCCACCACCATTATCATCATAATCGCCTTTTTTATTCGTTTCTCAAACTAGTAATCAAATGGAGAAAATTATTCTTCCAAAAAATATTTTCTTAGTAAGTATTTTCTTACAAAATTATTTTCTAAAAAATTTTTTGAAAACTTTTTTCCATGTAACAAAAGGAGTTTTAGTTTCGTTGTGTTAGTACACACATTCATAAAACAAAATAACATGGAAAGTGAGAAAATTTGTTTACATGAAACCCTCATGTTTACATTAAAAAAAAATCAAAATTTATATTTTGAATCTCTTTTGTTGAATAGGAATTAAGGCTTTTTTATATACAAAGTCCCTAATAAAACAATTGTAATAATAATAAACGCAAAATAATTTGTAATTTATGCTATAATTAGAGAAATGTTTACTTTTTATTTCAACAACAAAAATAAGACAAAATCATGAACTATTATCAATTATTGGTTGGCGTCGCCGCCAAAGCTTCATAATTCAATACTCCGTAAGAACAAGTAAATAAATTGTTTTTTAATAGCTTTAGTCAAAATAAATGTTGAATATAATAGTGGTATTCACTTTTGCCTTGTCATGCTTTAAACGAGATAAAATAGGTCAATTCTGATGCCATAAATGGCCCATTATTTAGCAACTCGGACCTTAACTTTTTGGTTTCTCTGATTTTTGATTTCTTGCATTTTAAAATTGTGCATACACATTCAAAAATATATTTCCTCCGTCTGAAAAACTAACTGCTTTTAAAAGGTTTCTAATATAATATTCTCGCAAAAGTTTATGATTAATAGTTAGATCGAATTTGACTAATTTCAATTATAAAATAATAAATATTACAAAATGTCTTAAAATTCCACCAAAGTGAACTCTTTAAATATACAGCTTTTATTAATTTATTATCACAATTTAAATTTTAAAATTTTATAATATAATATAAATAAGATAAAATAAACTTTTTTTTGTGAATGGAGAGAGCAGCTAATAAGACCATGTTGTTAGAGAAAAAATGTTGATAAATGGAGAGAATCAAAAAGTTGCGATATATAAAAAAGAAGAAGAAGGTATTAGTACTTTTTGTAGTATAAAAATGAGAGATAAAAGATACTCCGTATTAAAGATTATAAAGATATTCTGTAAACCAATAAAATAAAAAGAAAATAAAAATACAGTTACCTGCTTGCGGAGGGCCGGTTGATCGTCCGTTTATCTAATATCACAGCTTAACGCTGCTTGCACGTTGTGGTATTTTCAATTTTAATTTGGAACCGCGAACTCTTCCTATTTTTTTAAAAAAGAATTCTTTCAGAGAAGGGTCATGTGAAAATCGAATTTAAAATTTAATGAATTCGAAATAAAAGATGGTAACATGGGTATCACAACTAATGTTTTTTCTATTTAAAATTTTTGGTTTGTGAAGACAAGCGCGGAAATATTTTAATTTTCAGCTTTGGAAGTTGAAAATTTCAAGCACGAACTGTTTTTGTTCAATTTGAAAATTATCATCACTTGGTACATGCTCTTGAAAAATTATATATCATGGACATAATTGATCGCCCTATGTTTGACCAAATTATACTTTTGTATATTTTGGATTATGTACGGAGTAATTAGATTGTGTTTCTCCAAAAAATAAAAGAAAAACTTAACCAAGTAAATCACAAAATTATTAATCTCAGAGAAGCCAAAAAAGACAAAAAGGCAAAAGAAAAAGAAAAAATTAATTCAATCACACAACAAACATAGAGGGACCAGGAGGTTTGGTAGGGGTGTGTGTGGGGTGGGGGAGGGGGGGGGGGGGGGGGGGGAAGAAGCGTACACTTATCTATGGAAAAATTACAAAAATTATTGGAAAATATTTGCTGGCATGGGAGGCAGCTGCAGCATTTAAATTAAAAAAATTAATTGCTTAGAATTGTGGCATACTACATTCCGGAGGCATTTGTCCATTAAAGCGCTTTGTATCATTGCAGTAGTTATAGATCATGTAGTTATCTCTGGCCCACTTCATCTGCCCTTGTTCAGCTGGGCTTAACTGATTGAACACTGCTGAGTTCCACCAGTTTGCAGATGAAGGTGTTTCACATTGGGCTATGCTAATTGGTCCGGCCCACTTGCAAGCTCGGGCCCTAAAGTGGCGAAGTTTGGCTATGAAGGGTGCACTGGCCCAATCAATCTTGACAAGCCCACCTCTTGTGGCCCAATTATCTGCATTCCACAAGCTGGAGTAAACCCTCATACCTTGCTGGTTTGGGTAGGCTATGCCCTGAGTTTGGTACTTTCTGAAGACTCGAATTGGCACATTGTCCACGTACCATCTGATCAAATTAATTAACAATTGCAGTATTTTAGTTAATGGCCAGGTGAAATTTTGGAGTTCAATGTCTAAAATGTTTTGGACATTTTTCAATTAAAAAAAGGAAAAAAAACTCTTATGTTATAAAGTTAAATATTATTCTCTTATTTATTGTAATTTAAAAGTTAAAAGCTATATGTTTCTAAATTTAAACAAAAAAAATTGATGATCTTAAGAGAAAGTGAATTGAAAGATTTGTAATATCTTCGAAGTTTAATGTGTCAAAATTTG
This sequence comes from Centella asiatica, assembly GCA_014636745.2. Classification (NCBI taxonomy): domain Eukaryota; kingdom Viridiplantae; phylum Streptophyta; class Magnoliopsida; order Apiales; family Apiaceae; genus Centella; species Centella asiatica. The sequence goes on from CM025780.1 coordinate 54,363,593, forward strand.
TCTCCAACAATTATTGAGTAAAAAAGGGAAGACAATTAAATCCTCTAACTAGTTTTAGTTCTGTTTCAAAATCGAATATACACTTGTAATTGTAATTGAATATGATTAGAAAATTGGATATACAGTACTTCTCATTTATCCAACCAGAAACTTATATACGAGTAAGTTTGTACCATATATCTTGTTAATTATCGTCGCTCCAAATAACCTATTAAGGATTAGTACAAATATTATTAATGATGGATTTCTTTAAATGTTTCAATCATGGATTTTAGAATATGCATGCCCACGCACACATGTATGTATGTGTGTGTGTGTCTATATATATATATATATATATATATATATATATATATGAAGTTTCTATAGTTGAGGAATATGGATGATAAGGATACATATGATGAAGTATAGAGTATAGCTTACACAATATGGGTAGGGTTCCAATGAATGGTGTAGTTGTGGAAATCAGCAGTAGGGTCGAACCATAAGTAGAACTGTTGCTCTTTGCTTCCAACTCCTTGTGCGTACAAGTTTGTGTGAACAATGTAGGGTTCACCTGTCGAGTTCCCTAAGAACTCAAAGTCTATCTCATCATGCTTCTCCCCACTAGAAGATAGCTGCAGAAATAAAGTAATATCATATATTATCCTTCTGTAAGTTTCAAATGTTGCTCCTGTTTAGGTTTAGGGTTTCTTAGTTGCTCTCATTTCTTATGAAAAATAACTACATTTAGATTATTTTTAAATATATATATATTGTGAGAATCCGAAAATTATAATTTGTTTTATAATATGAGATAATATATTTTGTGGCAAATTTTATTTTTATGTTATCTTATTTATGCATGAAGTCTAATTCTTTTGAATATGAACGATAAATTCATATATTTTCAAAAAGAATTTAACAACAATGTGGTACTCATGATTATAAGGTTAAATCCTTGAGAAGGTATTAAAGGGGATTAGCAAATCCCATATAAGACTATTTGATCTACAAGGAGGAGAATGAAAGGATTACGTAGCTTTATAACTACGTGTATGATTTAGGTGGCAAGTTTGTGCATGAAGGACAGCAGCTGCTTATACGTACTTAGCTGCTAAGAGATCATGATGAGCAGCCGTATTTACCGTCCAAATCAACCAATTATCTTATTTCAAGTTTAATCGTAGCTTACTGCTTTTTAACTCTATAAATACCCCATCCGAAGTGATATTCTAACTCTTTACCAAATTTCTCTCCTAAGAGTTTCATCAAAATTGTTATCTCTGAAAACTTCCGAGATTTTCTACCGAAGAATTTTCTCAGAAAAGCTTTGATTCCACTTTGAGAACGAAGAGGTAAGAACTTAGTATTTTATTCAGTTTTCTTTCATGCATAACATCGAAGATTTATGCTAAGATTAATATTCTTTGCATTATCATGAGACATCATAATCTGAGATGTTCATGTTAAAGTCTTTCATGGTAGCAGAAACAGGCTCTGCAGTTAATCTTTGATGAGATATTGTTAATCTCCGATGAGATATCGCTAGTCCCTGATGAGATATTCGTAGTCTCCGATGAGATATTCTGTTAATCCCCGATTAATCCCCGATGGGTTATTTAATCCCCGATGGGTTATTTAATCCCC
>CM025780.1:54365231-54402577 GCA_014636745.2 Centella asiatica
GGTTATTTAATCCCCGATGGGTTATTTAATCCCCGATGGGTTATTTATTCCCCGATGGGTTATTTATTCCCCGATGGGTTATTTAATCCCTGATGGGTTAGTTAGTCTCCGATGACGTCACCCTTAATCCCCGATAGATTTAAAGTGACGTCATCAGTCCCTGATGAGTTTTTAATCCCCGACACGTTTAGTCTCTGGCGCGTCCAGTACACGTATTAGTCCCTGATACTTTCCCGTAGTCTCTGATGGCTAAGGGGGTTAATCCCCGATGCACAGTTTGTTATTAAAGCCACAAAACATTATTTTCTTAAGGTTATTTCACAATATTATCATACCAGATTCAAGTCAGTAGAGTCTAAGGACATCTCATATCTATTTTCTTCCATAAATTATTATCAAGGTATTAAGATATTACTTGCGTGATTTACAGAATCTTTTCTCGCAAGTAAATTGATTTGAATTTTGTGCAAAGGACTGAGGCAAGTATATTTACACTCTTATATTTGTTTCAAATTAACGTAAGTATATCTTCATTATTATGCTTGATAATGCAAGTATATTCTTACTCTGATGTTTATTTCAGTTATGCGCATGATCAATTGATTCGACATGCGTACAAGATTATATCCTTTATACTTAAATTTCCTTGTAAAACCAAATGCTATGCTTTAATTCTCGCTAGCATGATATGAATGAGATGCATGGATATAAAGGAGCCTTAACTTATCTGATATTATTCAATCTTATATCTGTGCAAATGAATGAGAATGTTATGTCCCTTAATTGGGAAGTGCCACATAGTTGGCAAGAGGAAAGGAAAGGTGCTGATTTGTTCTTCACCTAACCTGGAGGAATTTTATGTGACTACGTACGTTCACACCAGAGGGATCATGCGGGCGCAGTCAGGCCAGCTGTATACCGTATGGTTAGCAGATCCAACGGGTATAGCCCCCGATGGATATTTTTACTCCAAAAAAAAAGTTATGCTTGATACTAAGAAGGGTTATACAATTGATTATCATCGGTAACCCTAAAGGATTCTTAAGATTTCAAAGGCATTGATATTGTTCCATCAAGCCTCCCAACAGAATTGGATCTTCTTGAAACACTCGAATCTTTCTTTTCTCTAAATTGTCTATATACTTGCTGGGCGTACATCGCTCATTTTTGTTGAATTTTAATGTCTTGCAGGACAAGAAATTAAGGCTGAACCCTCAGATAAGGGGAAGGCAAAAATGATCGATTACTGAAGCTGGCTAGCCTTGTGATGCCATTAGGAAGGGAGGAAAGGAAGATGATCTGGGATAGGATATTTTGTATTACAAGATAGAAACAGAATAGCTTCCGCTGTAAATGTAATATTTTGGGTTATAATAACTCCTTATTACTGTTTCTTTCAGTAATTAATCTTTGAATGGATGTATGGTTATCTTTTCCTTTTTATGACGAAGCCCTGATCCAGTGAGGGATCTTGGGGTCGTCACATATATTATAATCAGTTTAATTAGCTGGATTTATATATATAGAAACATATATATATATATATATATATATTTAGAAATTATGATTGTTAAAATAATTACTTCTTGATTAGCACTTACATAGTATGCCGTGACAGTTCCAGCTGAATTTCCTGGTACCAGCTTTATTAACATTTCAATGCTCCCAAACAGAAACGCTCGTTTTGATTGGACTCCAGAACCTATAAAAAAGACGCAAAATATATAAAATTTCATAGATAATGCGACAAATTAACACGCACTAACTTTCTATGCTACGCTTGACTTTGTCTGTATACCTGCAGTTTGATCCAATACAAGCTGAAGATCATCACCATTGCCAAAAATGGAAGAATGGCTAGCACCCCAGTTGAAATACATGCTGTTGGAGAATTTTGCATCTACCAAACATGAACGAAATGCAACTGCTGTAAAGAAAAGAGCTATGGCCATTGCTTGAAAAGTTGCCATTTCCAGAGAGTTTTCTAGTAAACAATACTAGTATTATATTTATTTTCTATATATATAGAAACCCTTATACTTTTGAGAATGGAATGTTGTTCTTATATAGGCTAGCTATGACCACCAGATATGCCTAAATACTCAGATCGGTCCTTTTTTTGTTCAAATTAATTTATTATTATTCTAATGTTACTCATTTTATAACATTAATAATTTTGACTTTGTCATGGTTTTGACATTCCCACATTGTAACATAATTGAAACCTTGCCAGATGTTTAGGTGATAGTTATGCTTCTCCTGTATTTAAAAGAAAATTAAAGAAATACTTTTGCAATTGGCTTGGGACATTTTATAATTAGTTTACACTTCACGAATAACATTTTCAGAAAATACTTAACCTTACACTCCACATTTTGTAATCTAGTCGGAAGTCCAATTTCAATTAATTGAGTATGAGTATTAATATTTCACATTGCAAACATGATATATACCGATGCAAGGGTGTCATGCAAATCATGAGCGACCGTCTAATCAAAATTTGGTGGTTCACTCTAAAACGGCCAACAAGCAATATCCCTCGTAGTTACGTAATGGTCTAACTCGTTTTTCGGCTATCCAGAGTTGCCTAGGCCATATGTAAACCTAATGATAATGTACGCCATTTTTAGACTGTTTAATAATTCTGCAACTTGCAATTGAGAACTGTGAATTTCTCTTATTTACTGAATTCATTTTCGATCAAAATTCTGTATTGTTTCGGCATTATATATGACAGAAATAGCTAAGTTGGTAAATCTTTTGGACAAATTTATCTGGTATTTTAGTTAGAGTTTTATTAATGAAATTCTTTTTGCCGATGAAAAATAAAATACAAACGTGATACATACTCTCATTAATTCGCAGTGGTTAATATATGCATAATTATTGAGAACAATGTTGGTTTTAATGAAAATATACAAGATATTTTCTTTAAAAAGTAGTAATTTATTTTTGATAACCTAACTCTCACCGGTTCTACTAGCTCAATTCTCACCAATGCTACATGAGATTTGATCCTTGACCTTTAGGTGATAATGAAGTGTTTTTGCTGCTTAAGCTATCCTACATCTTTTAAAAGAATAATATCGTCGAAGTAAAAATTAGTACTATAAAATAATTTGGCATTAAGCGACACTTTTTGGTGGCGAACATTACTATTAGCAACACTTATGACGTAGGTAATATTAGGGATGTCAATTTCACTCAAACAACTAATATTCTGTCTAACTCCGATCCTAATGGGACCTGATTATTTGAATATTATAGGGTTTACCATCTCATCCCATTTAACTCCGATTTTGACTCGTTTATATATAAAACATATTTTATAATAATTTTAGAAGATTTTATAAGAGAATAATATAAACAAAAAAAGGGAAAAAATAAATAAATAAAATTAAAAAAATAATTTTAGGTAATAGGGTGGAGATGGAGCGGGTTTGGTAAAATTATTAACGGGGTGAGGCGGGTTTGAGAGATTATGTAATTTTAGCGAGTAAAGTTTAGTAACAACTCCCCGTCTCATATCTCTCCCGTTGCCATGCCTAGATAATATCATTTTCCTATCGAAATCATATTTTGAAGAAATGAGATTCAATGCCTCAAATTATCTCTCTTCTGCTCTATTCTTTCTAAAATCGCCACCCGTCCCTTGGAATTTCAAATGAAAACAACTAAAACAAAAGCCTTTTTATCAATTGTAGAGTAGCGGATGAGATATGAGATGCAACAACATAACCAGGTTTACTTTAAAATACTTTATCAATATAGTTATTTACTGAGCATGCATATTCTGTTATATACTTTAATTGATGACTATTGTAAACCTTTAAAAAAGGAAAGGAAAACAAAAAAGAGAAGACTATTGCAATGCATACAGACTAGACTGTAAACAGTCTGAGTACTTAATTACTCGAGCTGCATTTTTTAAAAGAAAAATGTGTATAGGTATTGACCATTGTTAATTAGGTACATAATACAAGAATAAGTTGAACCAATTAAGTTGTTTGTGTAAGCCAGCTGGGACGCGTTTGGCCTTAGGAGATAATACGTGCATAAGACAAACCTACTTACCAAACAGGTTAACAACGTACGCAGCCACTTATTATCGGAGTATTTAATTATAACTTACCAAACTCAACGTGCTCATTTTATATATATCATTTGAATCGGGGCATTTATGTAACTTGAAAGTAGCAACAACGTAGATATAGAGTTCTAAGCTCTTTAATTAGAACTCATTTCAATTGAAAATTTATTGCCTTAATTAGCGAGAAATATAGGTACTAATATAAGTTGTAAGTTAATTCAAGTAATAAAAGTATTTATTTATGATTTTGAGGCAAAAAAATTAAACCTATGAGATGAGAATTGGGTTAGTAGTATTAAAAATTTTGCCGATAAAAAAATAAAATAAAATAATATATATATAGGGGGCTAATCTGTCACTAAATCAACATCTGTCACTAAAGTCTTATTATTTCACCGTTGCTAAAGATGCAAGGCCTGCTTAAGCAAGTTTGAACTGCATCGCATTTTGATGGAGAAAACATCTCACGAAGCAAGGTTGAAAAGGATGCAGGGGACAAGAGGTAAGGACCCTTTGTCAGTTTTTGTTCAAGGATGGAAAAGAAAGACTTTAAGGAAGGAATTGTCACCTGTGAAAAATATTTACATTCCTTCAAAGAGAAATAAGAATGGAGACTTTTTTGCTTTTGTAAAGTTTAAATCTGAGGATGATGCACGGACGGTTATACAAAAGAGAAATGGATTCTTTTTTCAAGGGGGTCACCTTCAAATGAATTTGGCTTGGTCTTCTGATAGTAGATTATCTCTAATAGGATGTATAAGAAGGAGATGGAAGAAATTTGTAGTGCCATTGGGATTAATTGGAAGAAAGTGTATGCAAAAGGAAGGAAAATTTTGTTTCCTAATCCAACTAGAAAACAGGGAAGTTAGGGATGAGATTGTTGAAAAGAAAGTAGAAGTTTTAGCAAAATTGCATATCGTGGTTGGTATTCAAGCAAGAAAGGAGACGGAATGTTGGGCTCGATGGATTGAATGTTTTGGTCCATTAACACTTTCAAGAGGTTATGATACAAGCAAAAGATATAGATGATGATAAGGTATTAAGTTCGGCTGATCAACCATTCGGAATGGATTATTTCAGCCTTGTGCGGCTACTGGAAAAAAGCTCGTGAGGCTAGCCTGGGTAACTTCATTTCAATTTCCTACGGATTGCCCGTCATTTAAATAAATGTGATAGTTGCAAACGATGGGGATTCAATTTCCACAACAGAAGAGGTGGGCCAAACTGTTTCAAGGGTGGAGGAGACAAACGGGCATTTAGGGGATTCAAATGACAAGGATAATTTACTAAATTTGACAGTTGAAATAATTAAGGAGACAGATGACAAGTTACAAAGCAAAAAGGGGGTTTCCAGCAATAAGTCTAAAATTAAAAGTAATTGTGCTTGTGATGTTTGCAAGGCCGTAAAGGAGAGAATGGAGAGAGAAGAAGGTGAAGAATTAGAAGTAGATAGCAGTAGAATTTCTGATGTTCGTGTAGAGAAGAGTAGAGATTTTTGCAAAAAAGAAATCCAAGGCCAGGAAGGGTAATCGTACGTTGTTATATAAATGGAAATCATTGAAGGAGATAGGAGAGGGAAAGAATTCAAGAGTTCGATCAAGTTCAAAGAGAGCAAGAAAATCCCACAAGAATGTTGTCGATTCATCCATCCATGAAGATATTGAAAATAGGAATTTGCAAATTATGAGAACTTTAGAAGTTGGTCAAGAGCTTGGTATTTTCAACAAGGACGAGGTTGAAGAAGAAGAGATCAGAAAATGATGCATAACCTATTTTCTTAAGTTTAATCTTTTGTGGGATAATATTTATAATCTTGGTGTTGATACGCGTAGAGGCTCAGCGATAAGGGTGTTTTTTCAGCATAAGGGGCTGATCTGTTTTAATTGCACGATCTTTTTGGAGAATTTGTTGTCTTTTTTTTTCATGAGGTTGGTTTTGCTTTGTATTGTCGATGTTTTTTGGGGGGTTTATTTGTCCGAGAATGCTATTGTCTTTGTAATATTATTTGTCTTGATTTCTATTTATTGGGTTTTTATTTTTTTTAGTGGGACCGCGACCCATTAAATTAGGTTTGTTACTCTATAAATAGAATATGATACTAGTTGTTTTAGCGTGTGGGAGAGAGAAAAATATTACTAGGGTTATACTCTGTAAGAGACTTGTTTTCTTTATTTTCTGATATAGTGAAAAAAATCTCTCTCGCCTTGTGGAGTAGGTCACATCGATCGAACTACATTAAAATTTTTATGTTTGTTCTTTATTTTTATTCTTAATATTCGTATAATCGGGTACTAATCCTAACAAATTGGTATCAGAGTACTTGTTAGGAATTTTTAGATCTTTGGTCCAATCGATTAATTAATCAGAAGGAGCAATTGTTTCTAATTGGTGGGAACATCGATTTTGGCTGCGACGGCGCTTAACAACATCTCTTGGTCTGTTGGAGTAATTTGTTGTGGGTCCCATGGCTAAGGTTAATAGTACATGAATAAGTTTTGCTTAAGAAGTTAGCAATTGAATTGTTTTCTGAGTAACTAAGGATTGCAGCTGCTGCTATTTGTAATTAATTTATAACTAATATATTATTAATTGTGAATCAAAGTGCTCTGATATAGTGGAAGTGTTTATCGATTTACAGAAGTGGCAATTTAGGTATCTGATAAATAACTTTGGCTTAAATTATTATTAATTTGTGATGGCGAGTATGTAGGCGAAATTCACAGTGACTTTGTTTGACGGTAAAAATAATTTTGCTTTGTGGCAAATTAAGATGAAGGCTTTGTTACGTTGCGAAGGGAATGCCAAAGCTTTGGATGGTAAATATCCGGATGATATGACAACCACTAAGGCAGAAGAGATGGATGAAAAAGCTCATAGTGCGATACAGTTGTCGTTGCAGGACAATGTTTTGAGAGAGGTTGCTGACGAGAAAACTTGTGACGACCCCAAAATCCCTCACTGGATCAGGGCTTCGTCATAAGAAGGAAAAGATAACTATACATCTATTCAAAGATTAATTACTGAAAGAGACAGTATTAAGGAGTTATTATAACCCAAAATATTACATTTACAGCGGAAGCTATTCTGTTTCTATCTTGTAATACAGAATATCCTATCCCAGATCATCTTCCTTCCCTCCCTTCCTAATGGCATCACAAGGCTAGCCAGCTTCAGTAATCAATCTTTTTTGCCTTCCCCTTATCTGAGGGTTCAGCCTTAACTTCTTGCCCTGCAAGACATTAGAATTCAACAAGAATGAGCGGCGTACGCCCAGCAAGTATATAGACAGTTTAGGGAAAAGCGAGATTGAAATGCTTCAAAGAAATTCATTTCTGTTGGAAGGCTTGATGGAACGATATCATTGCCTTTGGATTCTTTAAGAAATCTTTAGGGTTACTGATGATATTCAATTGTGTAACCCTTCTTAGTGTCAAGCATAACTTTCTTGGAGTAAAAATATCCTTCGGGGGCTATACCCGTTGGATCTGCTAACCATACGGTATACAGCTGGCCTAACTGTGCCCGCATGATCCCTCTGGTGTGAACGTACGTAGTCACATAAAATTCCTCTAGGTTAGGTGAAGAACAAATCAGCACCTTTCCTTTCCTCTTGCCAACTATGTGGCACTTCCCAATTAAGGGACATAACATTCTCATTCATTTGCACAGATATAAGATTGAATAATATCAGATACATCAAGGCTCCTTTATATCCATGCATTACATTTATCATGCTAGCGGAAGCTAAGCATAGCATTTTGTTTCACAAGGAAATTTAAATATAAAGGATGTAATTTTGCACGCATGTCGAATCAATTGATCATGCGCATAACTGAAATAAACGTCAGAGTAAGGATATACTTGCATTATCAAGCATAATAATGAAGATATACTTACTTTAATTTAAATTAAATACAAGAGTGTAGATATACTTGCCTCAGTCCTTTGCACAAAATTCAAATCAATTTACTTGCGAGAAAAGATTCTGTAAATCACGCAAGTAATATCTTAATACCTTGATAATAATTTATGGAAGAAAATAGATATGAGATGTCCTTAGACTTTACTGACTTGAATCTAGTATGATAACATCGTGAAATAACCTTAAGAAAATAATGTTTTGTAGCTTTGATAACAAACTGTGCATCGGGGAATAATCCCCTTAGCCATCAGAGACCACGGGAAAGTATCAGGGACTAATACGTGTACTGGACGCGCCAGAGATTAAACGCGTCGGGGATTAAAACTCGTCAGGGACTGATGACGTCACTTTAACTCTATCGGGGATTAAGGGTGACGTCATCGGAGACTAACTTCTTATCAGAGATGCTGGTGACGTCATCAGAGACTAAACTTTAGCCTATCGGGGATTAATCCTGACGTCATCAGGGACTAACTAACCCATCAGGGATTAAATAACCCATCGGGGAATAAATAACCCATCGGGGAATAAATAACCCATCGGGGAATAAATAACCCATCGGGGAATAAATAACCCATCGGGGAATAATAGAATATCACATCGGGGACTACGACTATCTCATCAGGGACTAGCAATATCTCATCAGAGATCAACAATATCTCATCAAAGATTAACTGCAGAGCCTGCTTCTGCTACAATGGAAGACTTTAGCATGAACATCTCTGATTATGATGTCCCATGATGATGCAAAAAACATTAATCTTAGCATAAATCTTCGATGTTATGCATGAAAGAAAACTGAATAGAACACTAAGTTCTTACCTCTTCGTTCTCAAAGTGGAATCAAAGCTTTTCTGAGAAAATTCTCCGGTAGAAAGTCTCGGAAGTTTTCAGAGATAACAATTTTGATGAAACTCTTAGGAGAGAAATTTGGTAAAGAGTTAGAATATCACCTCGGATGGGGTATTTATAGAGTTAAAAAGCAGTAAGCTACGATTAAGCTTGAAATAAGATAATTGGTTGATTTGGACGGTAAGTACGGCTGCTCATCATGATTCCTTAGCAGCTAAGTACGTATAAGCAGCTGCTGTCCTTCATGCACAAACTTGCCATCTAAACATTTCTTGATCAAACACGTAGTTATAAAACTACGTAATCCTTCCATTCTCTTCCTTGTAGATTCAACAATCTTATATGGGATTTGCTAATCCCCTTTGATACCTTCTCAAGAATTTAACCTTATAATCATGAATACCACATTATTATAAAATTCTTTTTGAAAGTATATGAATTTATCATTCATATCCAAAAGAATTAGACTTCATGCAAAAATAAGATAATATAAAATAAAATTTGCCACAAAATATATTATCTCATATTATAAAACAAATTTACAATTTTCGGGTTCTCACAAAACTGCTGCTGGACTTTGGAAGAAATTAAAAAGCCTCTACATGACAAAGTAGCTTACAACTAAGTTGTATTTGAAAACACGGCTTTAAACGTTGAGGATGAAAGAAGGTACACCTTTACAAGATCATCTTGATACGTTTAATCAAAATCTTATGGACTTGAAAAATATTGATGTTAAAATTGATGAGGAGGATCAAGCTCTCTTGTTGATTTGTTCATTACTGTGACAGCTCTAAAAATTTCATACTGGACTTCGGGCACCGTCAATAATTGACAAAAGAACAAAAATACATCCAAGCATGCATAACATTAAATTAGAGAAATAAATAGTAATCTCTATTACAAAAACCCAAAATAAATAAATGTCTAACAACAAAAGTCTAAGAGGGGCCCAGACAGGCCTTACAATATAGACATTTCTATAAATGTCTCATTCTTCACTCTATTCCTGAATGCCATCCATAAGAGGGAGATCAGGAAGCGTTCATCAAGCCATTCGTGCTTTGCCTTTATCCGATGGCTCGACCTTCTCACCATAACCTGAAAAACATTTGATAACAACAACATGAGCGATTTATGCTCGCAAGTATATAAACAAGTATTGGGTACGTTCTAAAAGAGGGATAAATAATTGGGTTTAAGTATTTATGAGGTTGGACGGAAACAATGTCAACACCTCTTAATAGCTTGAAGAAAGATAGATTCTAGGGTTCCCGAGTGATAACGAGGGATCTGACCCTTTTCTTAAAAGAATAAAGAATAATTTCACATGCGCCTTATAACCATGTCCGTTTGGCGCACGTGCCCTTAGGAACTTCATATCAAACAATATATCAGCTGGCCAGCCTGACCACCATCTGACTTCATCATAATGACATACGTATTCGATGCAAAAACTTTTTGTCTGCGATGGTCCGATTACCGATACCTCGATTCCCCTTCCCTATAAATCTTAGGCCCAGGATGCCAGACAGATGCATCCCACTAGCCTTTAGTTACCCACACGGATATACTTTACAAGTATAGGGTGAAGAATAAGTTTTCTACATCCGTATAGGATTTTCTTTGGCGTGTTAGCGGAATTTAAATAGCTAACAACCACCCAACGAGTATTTGATTCAAATACAACATTTTTCACGTACATCGGATCAAGGGATTATATATTACTTATCTTTGAAGAAATTAAATCATGAATATTGACAGAATAATATCTTGAATGCATTACGTATACCGAAAGAATGATTATACGTATTAATTGAAAGAAAGCAGAGTGAATATATACTTGCCTTAAGTCCTTAGTAAATTTAACACTCACGTAGTGAGAGTTCTATAAAACATGCACATGCAATAACATGAGAAATCTCAACTTAATTACATATCAGAATGTACAAGTGAAGTGCTCGTGGAATTTTCAAGTCTAGTGATCGACTGATCGAGTCGTCAAACGTTGAATTAGGATTCGGTTGGAACCAAATCGGAGTCTGAGAGATTTGTGGACTTGATAAAACGTCGTTCGTCGGCTCTCAATAATTTAAATCTAATTATTAGAGGCCTTAAATTAATTAATTAACATTAATTAATCAATTTTAGAAATCACTTAACATTTATTAAAATTTGTTCCTTATTTATTGTTTAATTATTTTAATTAAACAATAATCATTTCTTAATCAAAATCTTAATAATAAAAGATTTATAGATCTTTTATCAATTATTAAACATTTATTCTTAAATTATTATTTAATTGCTTTAATTAAATAATAATTATCAATCATTGGAGTAATTTATTTCTTAATTACTTTTAAATTAAATGATTTATTGATCATTTAATAATCATGTAAAATTTATTCATTAATTATTATTTAATTGTTTTAATTAAATAATAATTGGTCTTGATTCTTTAATTTAGTTAATCAAGGATTATTCCTCAATTAATCTTAGCTTAAATGATTTATTTAATCATTTGATAAAATTTTAGAGTTTATTCTTTAATTATTCTTTAATTATTCTTTAATTATTTTAATTAAATAATAATTATTTATGAATTAATGACTTGTCACTTAATTGTAGTAATTAAAAGACTCTAACATCATGGATTTATTCTAAATTTTAAAACCTAAAATTTTAATCATGTAAAAGATTTATTTACATGTCAAAATAATTATTCAATAGTCATTTGTTGAATAATTAAAATGTAAAAGTATTTTATTTTTATTTTATTATTATTATTAAATTTGGATTGGGCCAGATCTGGGTCAAAAGTAGGTTAAACCGGGTCATGGATCGGGTCAATACTGGGTTGGATTCGGGTTACGGGTCCGGGTTGGAATCTGGTCAGTTTGACCTGACCCATCGTCTTCCCCAACACACAGGCTAGGGTTTCAGCACCAGCAGCTGCCGCCGGCTCGTGTCTGCCGGACGGCGAGCCGCGATCGCTGCACACCCCACACACGCACCTACGCGTGCGGAGAGGAGGTAATGACGTCGCCGTGATGATTCTCATAGGCGAATACCCCTCTAGCCTTCATGCTGTCGCCTGAAAACAACCCTAGCAGGAGCTCGAAGCTCGCCGCCGACGATCTCGCCATTAACTACGGCGAAGCTCGCGGCCAAGCTTCAAAACCTTAACCCTTGACCATTTTTGACGATTCAAACAAGGATTTGAAAGATTGAACAACCAGGAACTCGATCAAACAATCTATTTCAAGTTTCAACGACTCAATCGCAAGAAATTGAGAAAATCATTAGGGTATTTCTGAAATTTTGGTTGAACAAGATCGTTGGAAATACTCAACCATTTTCCAAATTATTTGAGGCAAAATGAAGCCTTCAACAGCAGAAACAAAGTTATAAAATTAATTTGAGCAAATATCAAAGTATCGAGCCGGAAAATCCGTCGGAAAAACTAGGGTTCTTGCGGTTCATGTTTATTTCTTGAATATTTATTTATTTTTTTTGTTCAAACTTTAAAAATTAATAACTCACAATATATAAATGCTATAAACATGTGCCATATATGAAAATGATATTGAAAAAAATAATCTACACAATGGAATAAACAGAAATAACAATAAATACAAAAATAAGAGAGCAGTGAGGTATCTCTTTAAAGCTTTAATGGACAAAAATCCAAAAGTTCAATGATTTTTTTTTTGCTTAAATGAAAAATTCGAAATTTGAGAAATATTTGATGGAGAAAATATTAGAAGTGGAGACTAGGGTTTCTATAATGGTATATTTATATAACCCTTAATTTAATTTTGACCATTGGATTAATTTTAAGAAATATTTACTTAGATAGGTAAAAAAAAACCTCCTTGTTTTTGCCATTTTGGGATAATATGAAAATTTGGATTTAATTAGTGCTTAACTTGATTTGTTTAGCCACTAATTAAATTTTATGGTTATGCATTGGTTTAACGCATAAGTCGAAAAGTTTTCTCGCCTCGACGAGGTAAAAATAATGTACTCATACGATTATTGTTATGATTAACGTCTCATGATTTTTTATAACAGTGCTTGTTATAATTTTGTCGTTAGTGGACATGCGCGCGTCGATTTGCGTGGAATGCACGTAAATTTAAACGTAAAATCTATTGATCGTAGAAATGAAACAAAAATTTCATTATAAAATGAATTTAATAGAATTATATTTTATTAAAATTTTCGGTTTCTCACAATTACCGTATAAGAACTTGTGTAACTTTTTGCTTTACGGTAGAGAGACTTTAAAGCTAAAGGATGTCAACTCTGCACTTCACTCTTTTGAATTGAAAAATAAGATGTATGGTAAAAGTTCTAATACTCAAGCTTCAGATGGTTTGGTTGTGAGAGGAAGATCCAAGTCCAGGGAAAGAGGTAAAGGTCAACCCAGATCTCATTCCAAGTCTAGATCAGTAGCTAGTAATGCTGAGTGCTTCTATTGTCATAAGAAGGGACATTACAAAGCAGATTGTTATTCCTTGAAGAAGAAAGAAAAACAGAAAGGTCAGAGTATAGATTCAACAGCCATTGCGAAAGCAATTGACGATGATGGTAATGTTCTTACTACTCGTGTGGCCAATAGCCATTCAATTGATGATTGAATTTTAGATACTAGTGCTACATACCATATGTGTTTGCATAGGGATTGGTTCAACACTTATGAGCCATTGACTGGTAATTTAGTTATGATGGGAAATAATGCAACTTGTGATACAGTTGGTATTGGCACTGTTCATATTAGATGCCACGATGGGGTGATAAGAACTTTGATAGATGTGAGACATGTTCTCGACTTGAGGATGAATTTGATCTCACTTGACACTTTTTCTTCTCTTGGTTGTAAGTATTCTGGTGAAGTTGACATTCTCTGAGTTACTAAAGGTTCTCTAGTTGTGTTGAAAGGTGAACTACAGAATGGTCTTTATGTGTTACATGGTTCTAGTGTGGCTGGTTTTGCTCAAGTCTCATATGCAGTATCAGATTTTGGTAAAGAAGCCACTAAGTTGTGGCATATGCGTTTGGGTCATATGAGTCAGAAGGGAATGAATATTCTGAATAAATGTGGTTTACTGTGCGGTGTTCATACTACACCACTTGATTTCTGTGAGCACTGTGTCATGGGTAAGCAGAAGAGAGTTAACTTTAGTACCGACATTCATTCTACAAAGGGTACCGTTGACTATATCCATTCAGATTTGTGGGAGCCATATCCAGTGACATCTAAAGGTGGTTTTGTGTATTTTCTGACATTCATTGATGACTATTCCAAGAAAGTATGGGTTTACTTTCTGAAACACAAAAGTGATGTGTTTGAAACCTTTAAAAGGTAGAAAACTTTGATTGAGAACTAGACTGGGAAGAAGATAAAGCGTCTCAGGACAAATAATGGCTTAGAGTTCTGCAACACGGAGTTCAATGAATTTTGTGTTGAATCAGGGATTGTCTGACATTGTACTGTTAGGCTCACTTTGCAGCAAAATGGAGTGGCAAAACGCATAAACCGGACTTTGGTGGATAGAGCTAGATGTATGCTCTCCAATTCTAGCTTAGGAGAAGAGTTTTGGGCTGAAGCTGTTAACACAGCTTGTTATCTTATGAATCTTTCACCATCGACTGCTATTGACTGTAAGACTCCAAATGAGGTATGGTCAGATAAACCCAGTGACTATTCTAATTTAAAGATATTTGGATGTCCAGCATATTATCATGTTAAAGATAATAAACTTAGTCCTAGAGCTAGAAAGGGATTATTTGTTGGTTATGCTGATGGGGTGAAAGGTTATCGTATTTGGTGTACGTCTAGAACCTACACATAAATTCATTATTAGTAGGGATGTAACTTTTAATGAGAAATTTATGCTTGATCGTGGAAAGGTTTCTGTTGAGTCTACATGAACATGAACTTCTAATGAGGCTGAAATTGAGGTAGAGTTTGGCGGAGATACATCTTATAAGCCATCTCATGTTGTTGATGATTCTTCTACAGATGATGTTGTTCCAAGTGGAGAGTCTGTGAGGTTGAACAATCGTATGTTGAGCAGCCATATTCCATTGTTACTGAAGAGAGAGGAGGCAGATTAGGCCACCTCAAACTATGGGTATTTTGATTTGGTGTCTCATGCATTTGTTGCTGCTGAAGACACAAGCATTCTTGAACCTAACTTATATACAGGGGTTGTTACTTATGAAGAATTAGGCCAGTGGACTGTTGCTATGGCAGGGGAACTCGAGTCATTTCAGAAAAATAAGACTTGGGATTTGGTTGAATTACCTAAGGGTAAAAGAGCCATTGGTTGCAAATGGGTCTTCAAGAAGAAGGAGGAAATACCTGGAGTTGAAAATGCTAGATTCAAAGCTTGTTTGGTGGCTAAGGGCTTTAGTCAAAAGAAAGACATCGATTATGATGAGGTATTCTCCCCGGTGGTGAAACACACTTCTATCCATGTGTTGCTTGCCTTGGTTGCTTCATATGATTTGGAGCTTGAGCAGCTTGATGTCAAGACTGCATTCTTACATGGAGAGCTTAAAGAGACTATCTACCTGACTCAACCTGAGGGTCATTTTGTGAAAGGTAAAAAAGATCATGTTTGTAAGTTGAGGAAATCTTTGTATGGCCTGAAGCAATTTCCAAGACAATGGTACAAGAGGTTTGATACTTTTATGGTTACTCATGGTTATTTTCGTAGTACATATGATAGTTGTGTCTACTTTAGAATGCTTGGAGATGGTTCTTTTGCGTATTTGGTACTTTATGTCGATGACATGCTTATTGCTGCTAAGAGTATGTCTGAGATTTAGTTTTTGAAGAAATAACTTAGTGATGAATTTAAGATGAAAGATCTTGGTGCAGCTAAAAAGATCTTAGGTATGGAGATTTATCAAGACAGGACGTCTAAGAAATTATATCTTTCGCAGAAGAGGTATATCGAGAAGGTACTTGAGAGGTTTGGTGGACAAAATGCCAAACCAGTTCAGACTCCTTTGGCTTCTCATTTTAGATTATCAGCTTTAGATTCACCTCAGACTAAAGTAGATGAGAAAACAATGTTTCGTGTTTCATATTCCAGTGCAGTTGGTAGCTTGATGTATGCTATGGTATGTACTCATCCAGATATCGCTCATGCAATCAGTGTCGTGAGTAGATATATGGCTAATCCAGGTATTGTGCATTGGCGGGTAGTGAAGTGGATTCTTAGGTATCTGAGGGGTACTTTAGATTTGGGTTTAGTCTTTGGTGGTATAGGTTCTTTAGGAACTTCTGTGGTTGGTTTTATTGATTCTGACTATGTAGGTGATCTTGATAAAAGAAGATCTTTGACAGGCTATCTTTTCAGTCTTTCTGGTTCAGCTATTAGTTGGAGATCAACACTTCAGTCGACAATGCCCTTGTCTACTACTGAGGTAGAGTACATGGTTGTAGCAGAAGTTGTGAAAGAAGCTATTTGGTTGAGAAATCTTCTAATTGAGCTTGGTGTTCCTCAGGATAAGAATTCAATTGTCTTATGTGATAACCAAAGTGCTATC
This sequence comes from Centella asiatica, assembly GCA_014636745.2. NCBI lineage: Eukaryota > Viridiplantae > Streptophyta > Magnoliopsida > Apiales > Apiaceae > Centella > Centella asiatica. The sequence continues at coordinate 54,381,662 of CM025780.1, forward strand.
CACTTGGTCAAAAATCAAGCATGCCATGAGAGGAGCATGCACATAAATGTGAGATATCATTTTATTCGCGAGGCGGTTTTTGTGAGAAACATTGTTGTGAAGAAGGTTAGCACTCACGACAACCCTGCAAATATGTTGACTAAGCTAGTGAAATGTGACAAGTTCAACCATTGCTCGATTTGATTGGTATCCGTAAGACAATTTGAGTTGCCCCGCGGAGAGGATTGAAAGGCAAGGAGACTTAGAGTTTGTTTTTTACTATATCTTGTTTAGTTACGAGGTGGACACTTTTCTAGCACGTCTCTTGTTTCTTACACCGAGTTCGCTCATGTAAGCTTAGAGATGTGTTTGGAAATTGTTCAACTTCTTGGTGGCTTGGTGGAAATCAAGCCAAGGTGGAGATTTGTAATATTATTTGTCTTGATTTTTATTTATTGGGCTTTTATTTTTTTAGTGGGAACTGCCCGCGGCCCATTAAATTAGGTTTTGTTACTCAACTAGAATATGATGCTAGTTGTTTTAGCGTGTGGGAGAGAGAAAAATATTATGAGGGTTACACTCTGTACGAGACTTGTTCTTTTTATTTTCTGATATAGTGAAAAAAATCTTTCTCGCCTAGTGGAGTAGGTCACATTAACCGAACCACATGAAAATTTTTGTGTTTGTTCTTTATTTTTATTCTTAATATTCATATAATCGGGTACTAATCCTAACAGTCTTAGTTCTCTTCTATAGAGTGTTATAGAAGAAATAGGATTACCAACATTAATCAGATAATAAGATTAAAAGAGAAGGGGGAAAAAATAGAAAAAGAAGATTATCGTATAAAGTGTAGAAATAAGAAGCAGGTGCCGTTGCGGATTATCTTGCCGTGTGATAGAACAAAAAGGGCAAGAAAGGTGAGTTGTGCTGAGAATAAAGATTAGTGAGTGTGCCGCAAATTAGTATGCAAAAGAATTTGGAGGTAAATTAAATTAAAGAAAGAACTACGACTATTAGAGAGATAACGTATGTTATAAGAATGATAGTACGACAGTTAATAAGAATGATACTACGGCTGTTAAGCCAATAAGAGCTTTTGATACCATATTAATTTATATAATAGAGAGGATATTATTACTCAAATCACTTAATTATATACTAAATATTACATCACATTTATAGGAGAAATCTACAAAAAAATACTTACTTGATAACAAATTTAATCATATAAACAATCTTATCACTTATTTAATAAACTAATAATACTAACTCATAATGAAGATAACTACTAGGGATGCACATCGGTTGGGTTGGGCGGTTTAAAGAAAATATTTCAACCCAAACCAATTATTTCGGGTTGAAAAAATTATAACCCAACCCAAACCGTTTACTTTCATAACCCAAACCAACCCAAACCAATAAATATCGGGTTGGTTTATGTTGGGTTAATCGGGTTCCATCAACATTACAATAACAATACAATAAAAAAATTCAGTAGATTTTCACTGACAACAATTCCATCAACATTATAATAACAATTGTCAACGTTACAATAACATTGCAATAACAATTTCAGCAACATTATAATAACAATTGTCAACGTTACAATAACATTGCAATAACAAGTTCGTCAACAATACGAAAACAATTACAATAACAACGTACTAACAGCTTGTATGTTACTGTATTGCTTGTATTCCCACTCAATACTAACAGCTTGTATTCCCACTCAATACTGCTATTGCATTCCTAGTTACTAGCAGTACTGCTACTGCTGTTGGCCTGTTGCTACTCCTTACAACAATTCCCGCTTCCTTCTTACTGTTGTTGCTACTGTCTACTGCTTGTTGTTGTTCTAGTTTCAGTCCAATAAACTAACAACTCCCACTCAATTAACAGTTGCAACTTTCAAATTTGTAAACTCTAAAACAAGAAAATTAACAAATTAGTTGACAATTGATATGTGAATAAAAATTCATTTATAAACAAGTAGAAATAACTAAACCAACAAAATAGAAATACCTTTCTCAATGTTCTCCATTTCTTCCACAGCTTCAACTTCAACTGTCTTAGGTAAATCAATAGGAGCATGGACACTTTTTAACCAGTTTTGTGCACAAATAAGAGCTTGCACAATTTTAAGAGTTAAGTTACTTCGAAAATTACTAAGAACACGACCTCCAGTGCTAAATGAAGATTCTGAAGCTACTGTCGAAACCGGGATAGCTAAAACATCTCGTGCAAGTTGTGACAAGATTTTATACTTGCTACTATTTAGCTTCCACCAACCCAATATATCAAAACTTCTATTATCAGGATCCTCAACAGCCTCCATCAAGTACTTATCCAATTCTGATTTATTCTCTAAAGAATTACCATCATCAAATGCTTCTTGTATTCAAGCATTCGTAACATGTGATAATCATCACAAATATCAGTTTCTCTCCTATGATTGGTGTCAGCAGAACCACTATCATTTAAATTTTCAGAATACATTGCACAATATTGGTCATATAATCTTGTCAAAGTATCTCTCACTTTTCTTGTCATCTCTTCAACCATCACATTATTGTCATATATATCTTTGAAACACCAAATGACATATTTTTCTTTGAAACGAGGATCAAACACAATTGACACAAATAGCATTGGATTAATTCTATCAACTTTTCCCCAATATTTATCATATTTTGCCTTCATACTTGATGCCATATGTGCTAATTTAAAATTATTTTACGTGCAAGGATGCTGAAAATTTCAAAGTCATGTCATAAAAATGTTTCAAAAATTTCATGAAGCACTTGGCATCCTCCCAATGACTTGTACTTGGTGGTCCTACTCTTCTAACATCTTCCAAGAAATAATTTTGATAATTATCATCATCCTCCAGACATTCAAATGCCTTTCTAAATTTTAAGGCAGCCTTAAGCATAAAAAACGTTGAATTCCAATGTGTTGCCACATCTAAACACACGCTACCTTTAACATTGATTTTTTCTCTTTTGGCACACTCTTTGAATTTTTCCAACCTTGAAGGAGAAGAACGAACATACCTTACAACATTTCTTATCGAATGAATAGATTCATCAAGATCTTTCAAGCCATCATTGACAATCAAATTAATGATATGAGCACAACAATGCATATGCAAGCATTCCCCATTTAAAATTTCACACTTCCAACTTTTGATTTTTCTCTTCATATAAGCTATAGCTCCATCATTAGAGCTTGCATTATCCACAGTAATTGAAAAAACACGCTCAATCCCCCAATCAAGCAAACAAGCTTCAATCATGTTTCTGATGGTTTCACCTTTATGATTGCTTATTTGAACAAAATTTAATATTCTCTTTTGCAGATTCCAATCTTCATCTATGTAATGTGCAGTTATAGCCATGTAATTAATATTTTGAATAGATGTCCAAGTATCCGTGGTAAGACAGACTTTTTGGTTTGGTAGACTCAAAATACTTTTTAACATGACTTTCTCTTCTAAATACAAAAACAAGATATCCCTATAAACAGTCATACGGGAAAGGAGTTCAAATTTTGGTTGCATCACACTACAAAAATTGTGAAATCCCTCATCCTCAACAATTTTAAATGGTTGTTCATCAATGATAACCATTTTGGCTAGAGCTTTCTGACAACTTTCCTTGTTAAAACTAATCGCCAAAAGGTTACTACTTCCACTTTCACTCTCACCATCAATTTTTCCATAATATTTCAGAATTTTTTGTCTCTTGTCCTCAGCCCGATATGGATATTTTTTACATTGATTATTAAGATGATTCAACAATGAACTAGTGCCACATTTTTTAGTATCACATGCATAATCCTTACCACAATAATTACATGTGCACCGGTCAAATTTTTCATCAACTGCCTTGACTTTTGTGAACTGATCCCACACCATTGAAGATGGTCTAGATGGCTTCTTTTTTGGGGTAGCAGCCTTTGTTGGTGTTAACTGAGGAGTTGATGAATTTGGTGTCGACTGATGAATTGCATCTGATTGACTCTCCATGTCCATGTCCATTCCTTTATTAGAAATTTAGTAACTTACAAAGTTAGAAAGGGGATGAAACCGACCATTCAAAATTCTCATAGAAAAAACATATATATTTCTTTCTTTAAAGTTATTGTCAATGCAAACTGCTCTTACAAAGTTTGAGTATTTGTTTGGCAAAAATTGGTTGACTTTTGCAAGTTATTGTTAATGCAAAATTGCTCTTAACATTATACATATGCTCGGGATTTTGTTAATGTGTTAATGGAAATCAACTGCTAACATCTTTTACTAATTCGTAATTTTTCAAAAAACTTGCACAGATCATTTTTCAGATTGCACAGATAAATTGCACAGATCCTTTAACACATAAATTGCACGGATCATTTTTCAGATTGCACATAGCCACAGATAAATTGCACAGATAAACTATTGAAGAATGAAGAGAAATCTGGATTTGGGGAAAGGAACTACGGAAGGGAAGAAGCGAAGAGGCGAAGAGGCGAAGAGGCGAAGAGGCGAAGTACCGACAACCGAGTACGTACCTTGATGAACTATTGAACTATTGAGATCTAGATTTAGAGATTGAACTATTGAAGAATGAACTCTGAAGATCTGGATTTGGCGAAGAACTGGTTGGGTGGAAGGAACTATTGAACTCTGAACTTTGAAGAATGAAATATTGAGATCTGGATTTGGCGAAGGCGAAGTACCAACTAGTCAACTACGGAGTAGGAGTACGTACCTTGAATCCTTGATGACTAGTTGTTCGGTCGGTTTTTCCAACCCGAACCCCCACAACCTATTTCCGGCCGGCCTATGTCGGTTTTAAAAAAATTCAACCCAACCCAATAGATATTAACAACCCGGCCAATAGGGGTCGGTTTGAATCGGTTCGGTCGGGTTCGTCGGATTCGGTCGGTTTATGTGCATCCCTAATAACTACTGATTTAGAATAATAATTATTTGATTTCAAAACTCATATCCTTAATACTGCCCAAATTATTCATCGAAGAAAACAACAAGGTTTGGCCGTATATTGGCTCCCACACACATATATAGGTGAAAAAGAAAATTAATTCAAAATTCACCAAAAAAATTATAAGAAGTTTAAAAGTACATGACAAAACGAACGGAAAGCTTTATACATAAAACACAAGAGAACGATACATGCCCCAACAAAACCTTGCACAAAATGTAACAAAGTTTAACCTACTAGAAAGAAACAAAGCTATAAGAACCTAGCCCACAAAACCTAGGAGAAAAACACCACTCCAAATAAGATATAGTATGTTTGAATATATTGTTTTGGAATTTGGATACAACGATATTATAATATTATAAATTTTAATATTAAGATTGTGTTTGTTTAGTTTTTAATACATCTTAACAAATTAAAAATCTGAATGTATTCAGACATTATATCATTCAGACCGTTCGTTTAGTCAACCACTTATCTTTTAATAGATTCAGTTTTAACTGAATCTAATAAGGGAGAAAAATGAAGTTGAATGAATTAAGACCTGATAAAATAATAAAATAAATTAATTTAGATTTTTAAGGGAAATATTAAATAAATAATTAAATTTATATTCAGATTCATATATAAATACTTAACTAATTCAGTAAATTCAAACCAGATGAATTTATTTTGATTCAAACATTTAATGAAATAAATGCAACCTAAATCATTGTAATACAAGTGTTTGGATACAAAGTTAATTTTTTTTTTATCATATTACATTTGAATACCAAATCTATTGTTTGGATAAGAAACATTTATCATTTTGATTCAAAATCTGACAAATTATTTCTCATCTATAAAATTAATAAAATAAGCTAACAAATATAATTTATTTTAATTAATGCTTGGCAAAGTTCAAAGTACTCTAGATAATTTTAAGATCTATTACTTAATATTTGTGATATTTGGAAAGTATATATATTACAAATAAATTAATAAGTAAGTAAATTAATACGAACAAGTTTTGAAAACTTAAAGAATCAAAAAGGGCTACGGTTTCATCCAGCCTAACGATGGCGGCGAGGATCTCTTCGTTCATCATTCCGAGATCAAATCCAAAGGCTTTTGCACCCTCCAGAACGGCCAGGAAGTCAATTTCTTGGTTGAATTTGACAGCGCCAGCAACAAATCCAAGGCTGTTTATGTCACCGGAATCAACGGATCTTTCGTTGAGAAGGTCCGCAACGGCGGTGGCGGACGCGGCGAAGGATCCGTGGTGGAAGGGGCTTCAATGGATACTGTAGTGGTGATGGTGGCGGTGGAGGAGGTGAGCGTTATGTTTGTGGTATGGGCATATGGCTCGGGACTGTGACCAACAGGGACTGGTGGTCCCGGAAGCGGAGGTGGTATTAGTATTAATTGTTAATATTTTAGATAGATTTTGTTTGTAAATCTCACCTCAAACTTAGGTATTAGTTTTGTGGTATTAGTTAGTTTAGAATTCTAAATCCATAATAATTTTATAGGTCCAAAACATAATATCAAACAATTGTTGTAGTATTGAAAGGCCTAATACCAATTTCAAAGCATAGATTCTATGTATCCAAACACACCCTAATTTTTATCCAAATTCAATAACCATTTATTCTACATATTTCTCCAATCAATATGATCTTCGTTGGTATTCATTGGTAATAGTATAGTCATCAAAAGATTTCTTACTTCCTCTTTGAAGCTCTCTTAACAGGAGAAACATGCATGTACAGTCAAAACGCATATTTCAGCATGTATCTTTGTTTTTCTACAAAATTAATGTGGATAAAAATTAATCACTAATTTTATTTCAGTGAACTCTTATTTTAACAAATTAAGTTGAATATTCACGAGAATCAGACAAATCGGAGATGTAATATTGTAATGTCTCAAAAAGTCATTATGTGCGTCTTATTTTAGAATTGGAAAGAATCTGTTACTGTATTTATTCTAATCAAAATAAAATTTTTGGGGATATTAAATTAACTAATTTATTAGTGTTACGGTATCATACATGAATTTTGCAGACATGCATGCTTCATACTAGACAACTCAATTTGATCTCTTAACCTTCATGTTACATGCATATTGTGATGTATTATATTTTTTTTTCAAAAGTAAATCATTATTGTCTATTAATTGTTGCTTGATCACTAATTGCATGAATCACACTTTTGAAGTTTTGATATTGCTGATACAAAAATTAGCTATACGATTAAGTTGTTTTCGTAGTGGTTGTTTGTTATTTACAATATCTATATACGTAAAAGAATTTTCTCTTTTCTTAATATTGTTCAATTTTTTGTTGTCATGCTTTAATGATTTTGGCTGACCTTAAAAAGTGGAACTCAAAATCCTAAATTAGCATCTTGAAGGCTTATCAATCAATCCTAAAACATAGGACAACCCATAATAGACTATGAGCAAAGTATAAGAACCAAACTATGGTGGGAAAGAAAGAGACAAGGGCTCTAATAAACACGGTCCATTGGAAAGGATCATCCAATGGGTTCCTTAATGAAACCCCTTCTCCTTCTTCCTCTATTTTTTGTTGTTTCCTCCGTCAACGGCAAAACCTCCTCCGATCATCATCATTCCACCACAGCAGTTTCCAAATTATCCTTTGGCGGAATTTTTGGTGGTGTTGACAACCGTGACGCAGAGACTTTGGGCCATGTCTTGCCAAGAGAATCAGAGTCTGAGAATGATCAGCCCAAGCAACTCACTTTTTTTGATTATTTTCGTCCGAGATTTCCATATTTTGGGAACCCTAGTGGAGCTGATGAGCCATTGAACCCTACTTTAATGGGGGTGAAAAATCAAAATCTTGCACTAGAGAGAGCTAATTTTGAGACCAAGTGGCTTGGAGAGTGGAGGGTGACTGTTGAAAATGTTGGGGTGTCTGCCATGCAATTGCAGCTGATGCCACACAATAAGGTGGTTTGGTTTGATACAACATATCTTGGACCTTCGGCTAGGAAATTGACTCCTCCGGGAAATTGTCCAATTAATTTTGAAAAGGGTTTTCCAGATTGCTTTGCTCATGCCATTGAATATGATGCTGATACTGATGAAACCAGACAGCTAAATGTTAGCTTCAATATCTTCTTTTACTTTATTATGACTCCGTTTGTTTCGGTTTACATTCCGAAATTTTTTGTGGATTCTGATAAGATCGTTTATGGTATCAAAATGCTTAAAATTTAAGTTAAAATAAACGGAACATATATAAACTGTTTAAATTAATGTTACAATGCTCGCAAAAAAATGTATATATATTCGGCTGATAAAAGTATATAGTTATATGCTGCATATATGGATGAATCATCTAATAATATATTTATTTTTAAATAATGATTTTGTGGTTTAATTGAATAATTATTCTTGTTATGCAGATAAAATCGGATCCATGGTGCTCAGTTGGAAGCCTGTCGGCGGAAGGTAGCTTAATTGGTTCTGGAGGTTATTACAAGGGAAGAAGAGCTGTTCGAATTCTCAAGTCATGCCCTGGCTGCGATTTCGAGGAGAAATCTGATCTTCTGGGCTCTGATAGATGGTATATATATATATATATATATATATATATATATATATATATATATATATATATATATACATACATATATATATATATAGATAGATAGATGGATGTTATAGATATATGTTAGAAATTACTAGCTAATTACTCATGTAGTCGCATGTTGAAAATTTAAAATCGTAGTATGGAGTATTAATATTTTTTCATTCTTGAAATTCAAAAAATGAAAATGAAAAAAAAAAAAAGCAAGAAAATATACATACATTTGGTGAAACATTTTCATTTGATCGATATCGCGACATTTGAGCTGGTGGGACCGAAATGCTTCGGTAACCCTAGATAATCTTTGATCAACTGATATCAAGTGCATGTCCAAATTGGTGGAGTGATTGGATGAGTTTTCTTAGGCCATTATTTTTTCTGGATTTAGATATGTTATCTCTAATTACACGAACACAAGTTGATGAGACCAATAAGTACTACACGGAGTATATAACAAACTAATGTTATTATATTAATTAGTTTATTTTGTGCTTATGTACATTTGTTGCCAAAAAAGTTGTTACATCATCCGTCCATCAAATATTTAGATCTTTTTTTAGAAGATTTAATACTTCTTTTCCTAATTTACCCTTAACATGTTGAAAGTTAGTTATTTGATAGAGGAAAAAATATTTACATTAACATTTTTAAAATATATAAGTTTATTTTTGACATTATATATAAATTAAACATAACAATTTATAATTTCTTAATATATATATATATATATATGTATATATATATGTATATATATATATATATATGATGAGAGGGGGGATCGAGTAATAGGTCCGTACTATTAAACCTAGCTAAATAAATATACCTAGACCTAATCTTCATGTGACTTTTTTTAACAGGTATGCTTCTCAACACATATTGGAAGATGGAAGCATTGCAATAGTTGGTGGTCGCAAATCATTCAACTACGAAATCATCCCACCAGATTCATTAAATTTCCCTGTAAAACAATTCGATCTCCCTTTCCTTCAACAAACCACAGATCCAGTTGAAAACAATCTCTACCCTTTCCTATACCTAACCCCAGATGGTAACCTCTTCCTCTTTGCCAACGACAGAGCCATCATTTTCAACCCTCATACCACACAAACCATCAAGGAGTTCCCACCTCTCCCCGGTGGCTCCCGGAACTACCCCGCCTCCGGCATGTCGGCCCTCCTCCCCATCCATCTCGACGCCCAAAACCCTCTGGACGTAGAGCTCGAGGTCTTGATCTGCGGCGGAAATACTCATGATGCATTTGCACATGTTGATCCCATCACCAAAAGGCCAAAACCTAACGGAGCCTTTTTACCTGCATTACAAGATTGTGGAAAGATTAGCATTACTACTGATGATCCACAATGGGAGAAAGACATGATGCTTTCGCCTCGGATTATGGGAGATATGTTGATTCTGCCCACCGGAGATCTTCTTTTATTGAACGGTGCAAAGAAGGGAACCGCCGGATGGTGGGACGCCAATGTGCCGAACTTGACGCCAGAACTTTACATGCCAAACAAGATAAAAGGTCAAAGGTTCAAGAAGTTGAAACCTACGAAAATTCCGAGAATGTATCATTCAACATCAGCTGTTTTGGCTAGTGGAGAGGTTTTGGTTGCTGGAAGTAATGAAAATGATCATTATGTTTTTCCGGGAGATTTAGGGTTTAGGTATCCAACTGACCTTAGGGTTGAGAAATTTACACCTCCTTATTTGGACCCGAAACTGGAGGACCATCGGCCGGTGATTTTGGAGGATGAGACACCCCAAAAGTTGACTTATGGTCAACAATTTTCTGTGAAATTTACTTTGAAAAGTGCCGGTGATTTGTCCACCTCACAATTCAAGGTTACTATGTTGTCACCACCTTTTACTACACATGGCTATTCACAACAGCAGAGGATGCTTGTGTTGGGAAAGGTTGAGGTGACAAAAACAGAAGTGACGGTGGTGGCGCCGCCGAATGGTAGGATTGCTCCGCCGGGGTATTACATGCTTTTCCTTGTTCATCACGGTGTGCCTAGCCGGGGAATGTGGGTTCAAATCAAGAACTAGGGTTTATTGTGTTATGGAAGTCTCTCGGGTGTATATTCTTGGTGATGTTGTATACAATCTCCTAGCAAGTTCATGTACTCACATATTTAAGAGGAATGAAGGATGGATATATTAATAATAGCTGGTCCATATATATGGTGCATGTCATATATAGATTATATAGGCATATCTACTTTATATTTGATTTAGCTTGGAAATTTTAAAGAAAAAGATACGAAAATTCACAAGTAAGAAAAAAAAAATCATTGTAATTTCATAATTAATACTTCTCTATTAGATGCCATCAAACAAGAAACTGAATATGAATGATGTTATTAACAAAATGTAGCACCGAATTTCACAAATTAAAGACCTTACTTGATTTTTTATGCATGCTTTTACATTCCAACTGAAAAAGTGTATGCAACTAAAATTACATATTTTTGCACCGAATATTATGCAAGTTAGAAAGTGAATTCGATCAGCTAATCTTTATTTATAGATAGAAAAGTGTTAGATGTAAAGAAATACTCCAGTACATGTAGAGGGCTACTTGTAGGTATGCACGTCTATTTATGCTAGCTTGGTGCATGGAACGTTGGTACAATGTATAGCTATGTTAACTCTAATTATTTTATATGTTCCTAATTCGTAAACGCGTCTTAGCTCGCTGGCTTCTAAACATAAAATAATTACGCAATAACATATTAGTGTTTTATATTGATTAATAAAACCTCTCTTTCTAAAATACTGTTTTATTTGGAAATTTATTTATATATTCTACAAAATTTTGAAGGAGAAAGTTACCCTCCATGTTCTCTTAATTTTCTAGTACTTACGAATAAATTTTCCAAGTATTAATCTCACTCATCTTACCAATATCAAAATTTTTCATACACAAGTTTCATTTCCTCCTAAGCACTTTATCTTCTAAACATAGAGGTATTGTTCATGATTGATCTAAATTCAATTAAATTTTCACAATATGTGAAAAGTTCTATACTTCAATTTACATCTACAGTTTTAAAACGCGCGCATATATAAATATATTCGATAATATTTCTTGTACGTAACGTTACTTTGGTGAAATGTATAGAAATTTGACACACACTTATCATATGCCAGTGTGGTATATGATGTATTAACAACTATTATATTAATTATAACATCTCTTTTAGTCTTTTTAATCCTTAACGTTATATATACAAGATCAGAGTGGGGTAGCACGTTATGTATTCTTGTACTCATAGTCTTTGGTTAGTTTATAAAACGGTTTCAGAAAAGAAGAAAACAATAGGTCGGAGCAAATAAATAAGTTAATAAACATGACATAAAATAAGAAATGTTGAGACGACCATTAATAGAAAGGCATGTATGGTAGCTAGTTACAAGTTTTATATGGAGTATATATAAAGCTTGCGTAGGCAACATAAAAAGCATTCCAGTTTGTAAGTCAGATAGAAATTGAAGAGCAAATTAAGAAGGATAGATGGCGAGTTTATTAGTTATAATAGGCATGTTCTTCTCAACAGTTGCATTTCATTCATATCCAGTGGATGCCAAATTTTACGATGACATGTATATCAATTGGGGTGCTCAACATTCTTCCATTGTCGATAATGGTGATGAACTTCATCTCGTTCTCGATCAATCTTCAGGTACAACTTCATTCAAGGCAATTGTCTTCTTAAAATATAAATTCTTGTTTGCTACTCAATGACGCAGCTGTGCAGCAGCGTTACCTTAAATTTTAATTATTATTTGGAATTAAATACTCAATGACGCAATGTTCTCTTAAATTTTGTCCCAAAGTCCTCTAGCTCATATGCACACATATATTTTCTTTGTGAGGGGTGGCAATGGTTAAACTCAAGTACAAGAAAACAGGTTTTTCGAAGCTGTCGATATTACGTTTCCACCACTGATATTAGACTTATCTCAACTCCGTCGATAATTAGCATAAAATTTTGGTTTTTTATTTATTATTGGTTTAATTTTTCGGTTTTGGATTTTTGTTTATAGGCTCCGGAGTGCAATCAAAGCGAGCATTTTTATATGGAAGCATTGAAATGCTAATCAAGTTGGTCCAAGGAAATTCAGCTGGAACTGTCACAGCATATTATGTAAGTGCAAACCAGAATTATATTCATATTTGAAAATAAAATAATAGGAGTACTATATATCAATCTTACCCTACGAAAACCTTAAACGTAAACAATTGATAATGCAACTTGATGTTATATTGTTTCAGCTGTCTTCTAGTGGGGAGAAGCATGATGAGATAGACTTTGAATTCTTAGGGAACTCATCAGGCCAACCTTACATTGTTCATACAAACATATTCACACAAGGAGTCGGAAACAAAGAGCAGCAATTCTACTTATGGTTCGACCCAACAGTCGATTTCCACAACTATACCATTCATTGGAACCCTACTGAAATTGTGTAAGTACTTAAATCTTAATCATGATCAGAAAATCCTGTTAATTTTGTTAAGAATTAAAACTTAATCATGATACGAGAACCTCTAATTAAAACTTAATCTTGTTAATTTTGTTTCCAAAATGAACCTCTAATTTTTGGCACAAAATGAATACTTACTATTTCGTAAATCTAACCTCTTGCCACAAAATTTTCAGGTGGTACATCGATAGTATTCCAATTCGTGTCTTCAGAAATTACGAGTATCTTGGTGTAAGCTACCCTAATCAACAAGGAATGGTGGTTTACTCCAGTTTGTGGAATGCAGATGACTGGGCGACTAGAGGTGGCCTTGTCAAGATTGATTGGAACAGTGCACCTTTCGTAGCCACATATCGCAATTTCCAGGTAAGAGCTTGCATTTGGGATGGACCTTCTAGCATTTATCAATGTGCATACCCCTCACCTACAAACTGGTGGACTTCACCCATGTACAATCAGTTGAGCTATGATAAACAAGGTCAGATCAATTGGGTGAGGGATAATTATATGATCTATGATTACTGCAAAGATATAACGCGATTCAATGACCAGATGCCTCCTGAATGTAGTATGCCACAATACTAAGGAAAGATGAACGATTGTTCTGAAAATATCAGCAGCCTATTATTAAGGGAAAAAAGGAATTGAGCTATAGTTCATTTTTATAATCCTACCTACTTGTGCTATGTTTCGATTTCCAAAATATATGAAAAAAATCTAACCATACGGATTAAATGACTATACAAAAATAAATTATATGTAATTTTTTGATTTTCTTTTTAGCTCTTTTTCACAGTTTTTATAATCATATAAAAATCAGCATATTGTATCCATTGAAAATATACAAATTTTACATAATTAATAAAAACCATGCTATACGCTATAAAATAATTTAAAAATTTGTATACTACTTTATCTGTTGATACTTTTTCAATCCATACGGTTGAATTTTTTAAATTGATTATGAATTCATAGACATAAAATTAGTGGGTAGAATTTGAAATTGAACTATAACTCAATCACCTTAATCCCTTATAATAATTATATATTTACAATTTTTATTGAGTTGTGTTTTCTTTTCTCGACAAAAGATGAACATCTTTCTTTTTTGTTTTTATCTATACGGTCTTTATGAAAATATTGGAGGATAACTCAGTTTTAATGAATAAAATGTATTTCAATCTAAGAAAAGAGTATAAGGAGAAAGGCATTATTGGTTGTTATGGTATTCGTGTAATACTTATGTCAACAGATATAGTGTCAGAATATACAGCTGTCGTTTGATGCGGAAAGATTATATTGTCTCGAACGAAAGCCGTCGCTAATCTTCCATTAGGTTGTTCCTTCAGGTTCATCATTATGTGACCACGGAATTAATTATGTACGTGTTGCGTCGCTAATATCCAAGTTGATATAACCTATTGATTCTTGTATTCATTGTACCACTGCTCTACCAAATAAGTTCACTTTTTTTTTCTGGAACAGTAGTACAATACAATGCAAAAAGATTTGAATAGAGTTTGTAAAGTAACTTAAAAAAATATAGACAAAACACGCATTATATCTAATTTTAAATATTTCTAGAGAATTTATTAATTAGAATTAAATCAAACTAGCTAGTAACTAAAACTCTTTAATAATAAATAACAAAACTCTTATCTTATTGAAGTTCATTCCATCCTCTCAAATTAATGGCGTACAAAATGTCTCCGACCAAACATATATGAAAAATGGAAACAAATCAAGGTAAGAAAACTTAAGAGAATAGAGAAAACTAAGAGCAAATTACCCATCAATCTGAAAAGCTAAATTGATCTTTCTACTTGCTGCCAAGTGTAATCCAAACCCCTTTGCTAGGCACCCCATGGTGAACCAAGAACATAATATAATACCCTGGAGGAGCAATTCTAGGGTTTGGCGGCGCAATGGCATGAATTGTGTCAAGACCCTTCATTTGTACATCCAACACAAGCATTCTTTGCTGTTGTGAGAATCCATGAGTAGTAAAAGGTGGTGACAACATTGTCAACTTCAAATCGCATTCCTCCACGGCCGCACCACTTGTTTGATCTAAAACATATCTTATACTAAATTGCTTTTTATGCCTTATCTTGTTGCCCTTTGGCGGAGAAATTATTTTTGGTCTATATTGTTGGAGTGCCGGATCCAAATATGGCGGGGAAAACTTCTCGACTCGGAGCTCTGTCGGAAAAGGTACCCCATGGAAAACATACTTGTCATTTTCATTACTTCCGGCGACTAAAACCTCTCCGGTGGATAACACTGCAGATGTTGAATGATACATTCTTGGTATGTTTGTAGGGTTTAGTACCTTCCACCTGTGCCCTAATGGATTTTTCGGCATGTAAAGTTCCGGCTGCAAGTTGGGATCATCGCCGTTCCACCAGCCGGAAGTTCCCCTCTTTGCACCGTTCAAGACAAGAAGTTCGCCGTTGGGGAGGATCAACATGTCTCCCATAACTCTAGGGGACAACATCATGTCTTTTTCCCAAACAGGGTGAGGGTCCATAGGGCTTATTTTGCCACAATCTTGCAATGCTGGCCAAAACACATCTTTAGGTTTAGGTCTTTCTTTGTGACTATCAACAGGAAAGAAAGCATCTTTCAAGTTTCCACCACAAACCAATACTTGGAAACATATATTTTCAGGGTCACGAGGGTTGATCTCGATGGGGAGAACCGCCGACATGCCGGAGGCGGGGTAGTTCCTGGAGCCGCCTTCGAGCGGCGGGAGTTGTTTGATGGTTTTTGCAGTCTTGGGATCAAAGATGATGGCACGGTCATTGGCAAAGAGGAAGAGGTTTCCATCAGGGGTTAGATATAAGAAAGGGTAGAGATTGTTTTCAACTGGATCTGTGGTTTCTTTGAGGAAGGGGAGATTGAACAGTTTGATGGGGAAAGTTAAAGTATTTGGTGGGATGATTTCGTAGTTGAATGATTTTCGACCACCAACTATGACTATGTGTCCATCCTCCAAAATGTGTTGGGAAGCATACCTATTAGATTAATGCACATATATTATTAAATTATAAGCGATAAAGTAGAGGGTTCATATATTATTTATTAGGGGAAAAAAGTAAGTGGTGACAAATTATCATCGTAATGTTCGTTACTCATGTTACATATTTCCTCTTTCAAGTATTTTTCAAGTTTAGAAACATACTTGAATTATTGTACGCGTGACAAATCTAATTTTGCATTTTATTGTAGTTGACATTATCCATCCAATAATAGCATTTTTATTGTATATTTGCATTATGGTATTTTGAGAAAGTTATTTTAGTTAACAAAATGTAACCGGTGCATACAAAATAATGCAGAGTAATATTATATTTCAATGGACTATCCTCAAGAAAATGTATTGCCTTAATCAATTTTAGGTACAGTTATTTAACCTACAAAAGATCGAAGGCTTTAAGATATTGTGAAAATAATAATATAAAATTTATTTAAATAAGGAGTAGCTACTAATTTCTATTATAATGCGGCATACTGAATAAAGTTTATGATTTCAATTTCTATTCAACATAAAAATGATTGGCTACTTCATAAATACCCTCTTCTTTCTCGAATGTCCAAAAGTATAGTAATAAATTAATGTTGGTAAAAATACATATATATGTGTGTGTGTGTATAGCATTATTCACTGTTAATGGGAAAAAATATTTTTCATTATTTGTTGCGTCCAAGGAAAATCATTAAAAAAAAATTAAAATCTGGCCTCTTTGTATTATACTATAAGATTTTTTAGAAAATGACTTATCTATATACTCTATATAAAAAAGGGAGAGTAGGAAACTTGATATAAATAACTAATTAGACATTGATTTTAATTTAATTACTAGCTTGCCATTATCTATTATATAATTAGCTATGAAGTTTGATTGCAACTTACCACTTTACTATTTCTTTCTAACATTATTATTATTAAGTTATTAATTTTAAATATAGTAATAGTAATATATTAGTGATTTCTTTCTTAAAACACTTTAGTTTGATTGACATTGTTGTTATTAAGTATTTTTTAAGAAATATAATTATATATATGATTAATAATATATGTTGAAAAGAGATGTAATATTATGTGATACAACACTAAATATTGATCACAAAAAAATTTATATTTTAAACTTTAATGAGCTTTTTAAATTTTTTACATTCTTCCAATTTTATTTATACACAAAAAAGAATTCTCTAATTCTAATTTCTTTCATTCTTGTATTAAAGAAATATATTTTAAATTTTAAGAGTTATACTCATTTTTTTAATTTCATATCTTACATATATATGTATAACCTATATGCTCTACTTGTTTTAGATTTTTAATGTAAATTTTACAATTAAAATTTTATTTTTAGAAGAAACTATTTCAAATTCTTAAAAATGATGTGGATTTATTTTATTTTAGTCATCATAAAATTTAATAACATCATCTTGTTGTATAATATAAACAAGTTCACACTTAAATATCAGTAATACAAAAAATATGTATTAATTTATGAAATTAAAAAATAATTATTAAAATTAAGAATATCAATAATGTAATCGTTTTTTAAATTAGAGAATATCGAAGAAGTCTACACATGTAGCGCGTGAGACTTAACTAGTAAAGTTAAACAAGAATATAATGATCATGTCTTTTCCAATTCTCAATCAAACAATTGAAAATGATCTCAATGGAAAGTGTTTTCCTACAAAACTTGTTACTCGAAAATATTTTCTTTAGGAAAAAAAACATCTTTCTAAAACACATCCTTCTAAAATAATCCGAAAAACATTTGCTTTAAACAAACGAAGCATGCAGATGCGTGATGTTGACAATGGTTTATACCTAGCTCGAATGACTATTGATGCAAGTAATGTATGCACACACACACACACATATATATATGTATTACCATCTCTCAGCACCTAATACGAAGGATCTCTCCTCGAAATCACAGCCCTCGCATGGCTTGAGAATTCGAACAGCATTTGTTCCTTTGTAATACCCTCCCGTACCTATTAGGTACCCATCTGCTGACAAGCTTCCTGTTGAGCACCAAGGATCCGATTTTACCTGCTAAACAGAAAAATAATATTGTAGCAAAAATATTAATTGTCATTATATTGGATTTTAAAGATACGTTAATTATATAATTTGTTTGGAAATAATATTCGGGTCTAGGAAATGATTGACAAATGCTCTTTTACAACTTTATCTTTTTGTTGATCATCAAACTCCTTTTTATTATTAAGTCAAATTTGATCCTGACCTCTAAGTTATAAGAAATTCGGTTATGATCTATTGTCTTTTTTTTATTTTTAATTCTTGCTTTATTTTCGCACATAATTTTTACTCATAAGGTTTGATCCTTAATCACTAAGTGATAGATGACCGCTCTTATAAGTTAACACACCACCTCGGACCCGGAATACCCGTAATACTTTACTCTAACGTTATCAACGGTTTAGATCGACAGGAAAAATAATTTACGGACATTTAGCTGTCTGGTTTTGTCAGTTATTCCATCATATTCCAAGGCATGAGCAAAGCAATCTGGAACATTCTTTTCGAAATTAATGGGACAATTCCCTGGAGGAACCAACTGAAGAGCCGAATCACCAAGAAAAGTGGTATCAAACCAAACAGCCTTGTCAAAGGGCATGAGCTGCAGTTGCATGGCGGAGACACCAACATTGTCAGTAGTAACCCTCCAAGAACCTAGGAACTGTGTCTCGAATGGCGGCTTCCCAACTCCAGGCATCATCTTGCCACCACCTAGCTTGTTAATTGTTCCATCAGATATTGTGGCTGCGTCATTTCCGGGCACGATTCCCGAGGAGATTAAATCAAAGGGGCCTCCAAAGTGAAGGCCTCCCATTTGAAACTTGGAGCCTTCAGTGACGGTTTCTTGGACGCCGTGGCTAGTGCTTTCTGTGGAGATTGTGAGAAATAGGAGAGTGAAGAGGATAATAAAGGCTTTTATACATGGCGTCATGGCTATTGTGTTAAGCCATATAAATGTTTCATACATTTCTGGACTTGTGAGTTTTTGAACTTGTAGATTGGTGCATTGTATATATAGCTTTCAAGAATGCTTGATATAGAAACTTTAGACCACTCTTTCCAAGCCTACCCTTTAATCACTGGAAAATATCAGTTTTAACATTAGCAATTTCCTTTCTCATATGAGTTTTAAATTAAATTGATTTGGTATTTTTTTTCTTTTTAATTTAGTTAATTTATAAATTAATATAAAACAAAAAAAATTCTGTTCATAGGCAAAGGAAAAAGGTTGAGAATAACTAGTTATAAAGAATCTTAGTCTTCATTATTACTATTATTATTATTTTTTTAATAAATTTAATTGATAAGAACTCACCAGTGCAAGAAATTTCATTATTGTTACTTATTTATTTATTTTTATTCACCATTTTTTTTTCAAGAAAGTTAACTATATTCTCATAGTTATGGCACTACTTGTTAATTATTCGAAAAGGAGGGAGGGTTTTAGGGAAATTAATTAAGTTCTAAAACTTAAAAGGGAAGAGTAAATTCTAAGTTTAAAGACCACACCTTGAAAAGCTCTCGAGTTTTGACAGAAATAGAAATTCAAAGCGATAGAAGCGGTAATCTGTAATAATAATAATAATAATCCCAAGTGTGCGAATGCGAATTCTACTTATGATGTAAAGACCGAGGAATATTGCCTTGCGAAAAATTATAATTTATCTCCACCTCTAGTAGGAGAATTTTGTGATTGCGTTGCCTATGTTTTTATTGACAAATAGTACGGAGTATAATTCATAAATCAGTTATTTGAAAAATATCAAATATCTTAAATTCTTAATTTAGAATGAATGAGATTTCAATGAACTTGGTTATGTTGTCCTTGCGAGCTTAGTCTAGAAGGAGATTTTACCTTTTTTATTTTTTTAGTTAAGTGATAGGTTAGTTAAATTCAAACTTTCAATCAATTTAACGAGAGACACTTGTTGAGTTTTATCTGTTGAAATAATATTTGTTGGCAAAATTTTTTTTATTTTTTATTGAAGATGTATGATCTTTGGCGGTTGTATACTGAAGTAATTCTACTGGAAGAAGAATAATTGAGACATACCAAGATCGAAAACATGAAACTTATGAGTGTTAATTAAAGTCAATCTTATTCAATACAATTTCAAGGTTTATCAACGAGACTTGATATTACTAGAGCAAAAATGATGTTCTCGCAGCAATTATAAGTGTTAATTAAAAGCTATTTTTTGTTTCTCAAAAGTGCACTAAATCTTAAATTGCTCTGGCAGGTTGGCAACATACTTTTTGTTTCGACAGTATTATTTCCCTTATCAACGTCTTATAATTTTACACGAATGTTATAAAATTTGAATAAAAAAACGAGCCAAATTAGATTTTCAAAAGTTAAAATAATTATATTTGGGAGGGTTGATATATTTAATAAAATTTCACGATTTATGAAATGCTCAGATTTCATGTCATTTTGACAATATCCGTTGCTCAAAATAGATATATTTTTATGTCCACAGTACCCTTAAAGAAATTGGCTGGACTATTCCATTTCTTATTTTATCATCTATTTTATTTCTTTCTGAATTGATAAATGATTTAATATTCAATTTTTCTTAGTTAAAAAACTAAATCCTAAGATGACATGTATCAATTCTAGAGAGAATGGAACAAACGATAGAACAGAGAACGAGATAGAATAGAAAACGAAATAGTTTATCTCATTCCAACCTTAAAGAGGTCGAGAATTTTTATTGATATGAGAAAATGGAAATATATATATATATATATATATATATATATATATATATATATATATA
>CM025780.1:54402587-54488533 GCA_014636745.2 Centella asiatica
ATATATATATATATATATATATATATATATATATATATATATATATACACAATACACATATATATATCAATTAAATCTGACAAGAAAATCTCCTCGCAAGTGAAATTAGATTTCTTACATTAATATATAGAGTTGAAGACTACTAAAATATATGAAAGAAATATATAGAGAAGATAAATAGAAATCAAATAAATATTTTCATACCAAGCTGGATTTGAATGGATTTTTATGAATTCCATACTAAAGACCTACTTTCACGGGATGTAATCAATAGGATTAATGGTTGAAAATATTTTTAATTTTAAAAAATATTTAACATATAAAATATTTCATTTAATTACGCGTAAAAAAAGTCAAATATATATAAGAAGTGAGGGGGTAACATCTACGGGCAAACCAAATCTATTGTACTACTATATATATAATTCAAAAACATGATAGTGTTATCCAAATTAGTCTATCGATCTTAAAATATTAAATTGAATTAAGGATCGTAGAGTTGACTCACTAAATTAAAATTTTATTAAGTGAGTCAAATTAATAATAAAATAATTGATAATTAAAGCCTAAACTGTTACCGGAGACAAATAACAAATGAAATTTTATACAAATAAATTCTATATAAATCTATCATATGAATTATTAATTTGAATTTCATGATAAACAAACAAACCGTTACTACGCACCAACTTACAAAACGGATAACATCGCATTAGCTGAAGTTCAATGTGCTGTAGAATGCGGTAACAAATTAACAATCACAGCATAATTCAAATTGCTGAATTAGTATTGATATGTTTTGTGCATATATTAGAAATACTAATTAAATTGTTAAACTAATACGAATTAATTAGTAGTATATTAAATATATATAAGTTAAAACATAAAAAATAACAACTACACAGTGCATTCGTAGAATAGTTTGGACATACATACAGAAATAGATTTATACATAGGCATAATATGGCTTCTGGGTGATGAATGCATGTATACATGCAGAGACATAAATCATAGTCTTATCCGAAATAGCACTACTCTTACTGCTCTTTGTTGTAAAGTTATGATATTCAGAATCATCATTTTTGTAACAAATAATAATAATAATTATTATTATTATTATTATTATTATTATTGTTATTGTTATTGTTATTGTTATTATTATTATCATTATTAATATTATTAATAACAATGAAAGAACAATATGACTTGAGTAAATAGAAAGAACAATGAAATTCTTTCTAGCTTGAAAACTAAAATATTCAGAAAATATAATATGTATTGAATTGAACAGGAAATTAAAATTAACTACTCCATTAATGTTTTATTCGAAAATGTCAATGATATCTACCTTATTACAACCAATACTAAAGTGACAATAGGTTTTTGCAACTTTTGCATGCAATTAACCTTATATATCATACGTACTAGATTTTCAAGTTCATTAATTCATTGAATCACATAGATAATTGGTAGAGCTACTAGATGGAAAGTCTAAGCTCCAAATCTAGTTCTTGATTACCACTCGATCCTCCTGAGTCTTCACTCCCTGAACCACTGCGACTTTTCTTTATCTTTTTTCCCATTGATTCCTACAAGATAATAATTATTTCTCAATTACTCCATCTATTCTATTTTACGTTTAGTTTAGTTTCAAATTTGACGTGAATTTATTTAGTTTAAGGAGTGTGTGTGTGTGTGTGTGGGGGGGGGGGGGGGGGGGGGGGGGGGGGGGGGGGGGGGGGGGGGGGCGTGTGTGGGTGTGTGTGTGAGAGAGAGTATTAGTTGTGTACATAAAAATATTGAGAAATCATACATTACCTCCACGTTTAGGTCAAGAAGGCGTCTAGTAAAGGGTGGTTGTTGATAATTTTGGGCGTCTACAACACTATTTCCTGCGGTGAATCTGAATTTCATTGAATTTAACATGTAATTAGAATATTATATTAAATCAATGAAAATAGAAGAAAGAAATAAAACAATTATAAATAAATGTGTGTTAAAACTGTAAATACAATATTTTTTTAGCTTGATACAAGATATTAGCTAGGTTTAATAACCACAAGCACCTTGGATTAGTAATTGGCTGGGTTTCACCATATCTAATATTATTTGGTCCTTCTTTATCACCGATACCCATCTACAAAAAATATAAGGAAATGGGAATTTATAAACCATTAGATGTAATATGATTTTCAACTGATATATAGCAACATATATTTATGATGAATACGATAAAAACTTGAATGTAATGGTGATACAACGTCATTGGTATCAATTACTTATGTACAACAAGCAAAAAAAATATGTAAGGGCCACAATTTTTAATTTTTTTTATCTCTCATGTTATGGTCCCCACCATTTACTTTAAATTTAATTGGTTGATTGCACCACATCGACAAATGTTAATGGGTGTAACCAATATTTACTCGATGAAATATGAGAAAATTTTCCTTTTACAAAATATGACCTTCATTGTGATGACAAAAATTTAGGCTGTGGTCAAGCTATATCCAATATCATAGCCCTTTAATTTTTGTCGATATATTGTATATGTAATATATGTAGTAATTTTGAAATGTAGAGTACATGTTAGATATGAATTGAAATCTATAAGATATCAAGTTATATTGAAATTAGATCATGCTATATATCTCCACCTTAATTATCTTTGATATATTAAACCTAGATACATTGGGGGGGAAATTATGTATATTATAAATCGACAGAAATTAAGGGGCTATAATATCTCATAATATTAAATATAACTTGATCAAATGGGAAACCAAATGGAGTAAGGGATTTCAAATCCAAAAACTAGACATACATTTTGCTACTTTTTGGTGACTATATATCTTTAGTTTTAAAATATTCTAAAGATCAGACAATATAGCAGCGATGACATTTATATTATTCAATCCTCCTAGAATAAGCAAAAATATATTAGAAATTTCATGGCATGATGTAGTTAAGATATCCAATTTACAACAAACTCAAATGAAGATTGTATCTCTGAGTAATTTCACTGCTATAGGGATGGAGTAAATATTTGTGATCCAATGTATAAAATGACACTATGATATATAATGACGAACTCTTCATGTTGAAAAACTCAATTGCCTATTGCTATATATATGTATATGCGTATATCTATGTGTGTGTGTGTGTGTGTGTTATCACTGGACTAGCTAGTAAAAAAAATTGTACAAGAAATTTCAAATCTTTGAGAGTGGAAATAACTAGACATACCATTTTGCTTTGAACACCATGAATACTGTAAGGTGATGAGGAAAGTGAGGTATATGAGAAGGATGATGATGAATAAGGCGTTTGTAGTCTTATATCCTCCTGGGCGCAGCAGTATTTATAAGTCCATTTTACAATTAAAATTAAACACCGTGAAATCTAAATCCAATTACAAGAAAGTATATACAAGCATAATAAATCCAAAGAAATTAAGAGAGAGAAATTAACCTTGTTTGTGCTGCTATTGATAATTGGAAAATTTTGAGGAGTTTGAAGAGAAGGAATAATATTATAGGCACCCAATTGACTGTGGAGTCTAATTTTCTCCAGTTGAGCAACACCTAAACCTCTTTGAGGTTGTTTAGGCTTATCTGAATCTTTGGTCTTCTTCCCTTTTCTTGATGGTGATGATGATGATGATGAAGAACCTCCAGATCTTTGATTTCCTAGGTTTGCTTCCCCAAAATAATTGCTACCCATCTCTTTAAATTTTATTCTTTACCTGCTAATTAAACAAAATATATATATGTGTGTGTATTTATATACTGAACAAGAACAGGTGAAAGTAAAAGAATATGTATACAAATTACTTCTCTCTCAAAAATCTTGATTAATTCCTTGATCAGAGATCTCAAAATTATGATATGAAGACCCCTTTCTAAAGCTGTCAAAACTTTGTGAATATCCCCAGTAATTAATTATTGCAGAGCTGGTTCAGATTTCATATAGATTCATATGATACATTATACATATATATTTCTATATATGTTTACATGTATGTACTTAGATTTTATGATCTTCTTTATTAGCTAATATATCTTCCTTCATAACTGTTATAACTTGTCCACATTTATATTATTTGTTTTTATCTTTAGTAATGGTCTTTAGAGAGATATGGAAAGTGATTGTCTTTGATTGTAACTGATAAAATATTGCAATAATGCAATAATTTATTGCTTCCAAGCGCGTCTAATCATACACAATTTTAAAAATATTATAGCTAGCTCAATATTCCGTGACTAAGACTATATGAAAAAAATACATTAATTTCCAAAATTTGAATTACATTACATTGTTATTTTCTCTCTTAAAGATGTAATATATATTGCCATAATATGGGTAACTTCAAGTCTTTAATTAGATTGGTGATGATATATAGCAAAAACATAATGAGATTTTGACTAGTCGATCATTTCTTATTTAAAGAATAATTTCAATGTTTCTACAATTATAAGAAACATGTTTGAAGCAATAATTTTCTTATTTAAAGAATATATATATACAATTATAAGAAACATGTTTGAAGAAATAAGAAACATGCTTTTCTTTTAGCTAATTCTAGAATATATTGTTTCCCGCGCCTATGGAGATATTTAGAACAAGAATTTTGAGAATTTATTTGAATATTTATGGTGTTAGTCTGGCTACATCTTAATTAATTAACAAAGGCGCTCCAAATATAAAATTCAAGAGACACCTTTTATATATAGAATGTAAAGAAAAGTAAGAAGTACTATAGGAAGTAGGATCAAGTCATATTTAAATTATAGATCCTAAAAATCTTATAGCAAATTTTTAGGGATTTAATTTCATTATGGAGTTTCCGGTTTTGATAGTAAATTATTAAATTACGTCAATCTAATTTAATAGGAATGCAATTAATACTTTCTATTACAGAAAATGTCAATAAATAGAATATATTTTGTGTTCAAAATGTATAGATTTCGTATCAGCTAGCTCCAATAAATTAATTACTGCTCTCAGTTACATAAGGCAGTTTTGATGGTCAAAGGAAATCGATCTTTGCGTGTGTGTGTGTGTATATATATATATATATATATAAGTAAATGGAGTATATATATTCCATAAATAAATGTGATCGACTTGCCATGCACCAAATCTAATTCAGCTGTTTCACGCAGATACGTGGGTCATATCAAATGAGCTGTGTGGTGGAAAGTGAGGACCATCTCATATCACATGTGAACTTTCAAAACCAAAAAATAATATGCATAATTTCAACATATTAAGTTAAAGCATGACTGATCAAACTTTTATTTTAAAATTTTCTGATAAATGTGCACTTATGAATTATAGCGTATGACACAATATAAAAATATGTCAGGTCGACCATTTTAATTTGATTGAAATATAATTTATACCTCATATTTTATTTTAAATTTTAATTTTCACCCCTATTTTAAAATATATAGGGGTATAATTTAAAATAGGAAATTCAAATTGTACTTCAGTCTTATTTATAACATTTTCCATCAAGTTGGTTGCTCTGTATTGCACCTCATATCTTTTAATAAAATTTAATTTATGTAATTTTAATTATACAAATGGATAAAACATGAAAAGATATGAGAGTTTATCAAATTCATACAATTCAACAATATAAAACACATTTATTTTAGTAGTTGAAATTTAATGTATTTTAAATTGTTGAAATTTGATATTTTTTCAATTATTGAAATCATGTATTTTAAATTGTTAAATTGTATGCAACTTGGTTCACCCTCATATTTTTTCCATATTCTATTTATCCGTACGTTTCAAACTATATTGAATAAATTCTATTAAAAATTATAAAATGCATCGAGAAAAATTAGAGAAAACAATGGAGAGGAGCCAACTCCTTCCAAAACTTGATGTAAAGATGATTCATATAATGATATAAAGGGTGTTTGGGAACAACTTAATATTTGTTTGTTTATAAGTTGAAATAAATGATTATAAATAGTTATTTATAAATAAAATTATTTGGTAATAATTTTGTCTTATAAGTAAAAATATAAGTTTGAATAGAATGAATAGTGTTTAGATAATAACGACTTATAAGTCAAAAATATATTATAAATTTATTAAGAAGGGTTTGTAAATTAAAAAAAAATTAAGAAAGAAGTGACAATTTATAATTTGCATTTGACCAACTCTACTTATTTTATTTTTACTTATAAACAAGAAAACAATAAGCAAATTTTACTTGTTTATTTTTATTAACTTATTTTTTTCCCTATAAGCAAAATTAGAAATTCTTGTCAAACACAAATTTTAATAAAATTATTTATAAACAAATTAATTTATTTATAAGTCATTGTCAAACATCCCCATAACCTAGCTCATCCTGTAACATCTTTAAAAAGTGATTCCTAGAGAAAGAATCGGCTTACCATTAGGTAGTGGTATTTATGTTACAACCAATAAAGTCCTACTCAATTAAAAAAATGAAGAAAATATATGGGCCTCCAATTTGTTTGACCAATTGACCATATAAATTTTGTATTCAATAAAACTTTACAAATTAAGCAAATCTGGGGAGAGATTGACTATAAAAAGATTCTCAAATTGACTAGGTTCTCCAACCCCAACGGTCCAAAAGTGAAGAGAGTAAAGATACCATTCATTTAGTGTTATAAATGAATATGGATATACCTATAGCTATAGTTGATATATATTTGTTTATGATTGGATATTAAATATTTCGGGATTTTATTAGTATATAGATTCATCGTAAATCTTAGAATGAAGTTTTGCGACAGCTTTAGCAAAGTAAAACCTCATTCTAAGATTTGCCCGGAATAGTTTTCATCTGATATATTCACTTCATTCAGCCAAATATATATATATATATAGAGAGAGAGAGAGAGAGAGAGTGAGAATGAGGTTAATTTCCTCTCATCTACACAATTACATAATATCTGCCTAATCTTCCAATATTCCCCTCTCTAAATCTTCACTTTCACATCTTGTAACGTTGTAGACCTCTAAGAATTTTTTACTGGCTTTCTTCTCAGCAACTTTCCAACGTTTATTAAAATTGATTAGTGGTAAAACTTGTGCATAATTAATTAGAGTTGACTGCAAATCTTAACTTTGAAGAAGTTTTTTTTTTTCTTCTTTAGATCAATGAAATTCATATTACTACTAACTTAACTATCACACAATTATCACTCTCGATATTTGACCTATGACGTTAAAATGCTCAATTTTCCATTTACGCTAACCTACAAACTTCTTAATTTTGAAGATAGATTGATTGAAATATATATGTAACTCTAATCTTTTCCAATAAAATATAATTACAATTTATTATTTTTGGGAAAGAGATGAAGTTTCTCAAGGGCCTATTTAATTTTTTTTTCCCTTATGACTTAAAGTTAAATTTTAGTTTTTACTTAAAGTTAATATGTGTTCAAATATAAATTAAAAAATATTTAGTTGAGATTACTTAAAGTTAAGATATAACGCAAACCTAAGAAGTACTGCATAATAAGTATTTACTTCTTCGATGTTGTATAAACCTTAAAATTATAGATAAAAGTAATTATTCATAATTTATTGGTGACAATTAATAGTAACACATTCAATTTGTATTTCATTTATTATTTTGGAATGAACTAAAACAATGTTAGACTATGAATAGAGGTTACCTTTGGATATTTTAAAAGAGCACCTATATAATAAGGATGTTAGTGGGTATTCTAAAATATGTAAAATAGTAAAGCTGCGAAGGGGAATTGGTAGTGCTCTCTAATCAGCCGAGTGCCCTAGTTATGAAACCGGTGATTAAGCTGAATTAATTATTTAATGCTTTTAAATATAGTATTATATATGCTGAAAATTAAAATTGTAAACTAGTGGTAAGATACTATCATCCTTTTGTCTGTATCCTTATATTATATTATAAAAACATATATAGTAATAAATTAATTTATTTGAAAAATAATATTAGCTTCAAGCCATGGTTCAAATTCGCAGTATTTGAATGATGTATAAAACAGTTTGGTATCCGGCGACACACATATAAAGGATACTGTACATTAAAGTTATGATTTAACATATGTACTAAATTAGGGTGTGAATAAGTTCAATACAAGTAAGAATTAGCAGGTCCAGATTCTATTTCAAATAATTTTTGGATATTTAAATTCAAACTTGAGTACTCGATAAAATGAATTATTGCCTAATATCAATGGTAATCAAATTTGAATTACTCATGTCAATTACTCATAAACATTTGTTCAATTTATTTTTTTTACAAAAGTTGGATTATATTAACTAATAAAAGTTTTTATTTTCTTTCTTAACAAATTTCATATGTTATACTTAATTTTATAATATAACCTCCACTTTAAGAATAAATTATTAGCTTGATTAATAATTAAATGAATTTATATTTTACTATATATTATGATATTTTAGTATATGACTAAAATAATTTAACTATTTACAAATTAAATTGAGCGAATACTATTATGTTCAAATTCTTCTCTTTTGATTTACCAAACTTTGAATTGAGCAAATTTGACTCTTTTTTATATCGAATTTAAATTGAGCAAGTTAATATTCTAATCGAATTCGTAGAGGTCTGAAGTTCTATTTACATCCTTACACACCAAAATAAGTTCGAAATCAATTCAAACTTCCCTTAAACTAAAAATTTTCTTAATTAATCCCTTAATAAAATTATCAAAATTTATGGTCACACCTCCTAACAAATTAAAGATGAGTGCTAGTAGTGTCAACATTTTTTATTTAATTTTGACCTACCCAATATTGCTTACGAGATGTGCCTCATTTAAAAGATTAAGATACCTAAAGGAATTTAAAAAACAGGTAGTTTTCAATTGGAAACAAAAGATTGTGCTGATTAGGTTTGATTTCATGTCGTTGAGGTTAATCATGTCATAGAGTAAGAAAAAACTAAAAACAAAATTAAGTGGAGAATATCTACTATAGATTGTGGGCACATGCAAAATTTCGTGAATTACTCCAAACGATTTTGGACACAAATCCCTTAGGATACGCCGAGTACATATATATACATACATATATATATATATATATATATATATATATGAGATACGTTTTTCTGTTCAAATAACGGCATATTGAACTTTAAAATTTATGTAATGTATAAAAGTTTTGGATGCAAATTATATTGTGATGAAAGGTTTTTGTTATATTTAAGAATATAATAGTTGTATCAATTATAATCAACTTAATTGATAGTAATTTAAAATTTAATTTGTCATCATTTGACTAAAAAAGTCAAAATGCATTTTTAATTTTGGAACGGATGATAGTAAATAAATACTTAAACAGGTTTTAAAAGTAATTAATTTATTGATATCAATTCCGAATCGATCCTACCTTACAGAAGATCAATTTTTTCCCATATAATATACTACCTAAGATTCTTCTATTAATTGTTCTTAATAGCCTTCTTCATTACACAAAGAGTTTAAAATTTAAAAAATATATATATTCAAATTAGTTTGTTAATTTATTTCAAATTTTTAAAAAAGTGTAGATTGTCCATGTTCTTTGATTATTTATTACTTTTGTACATAATAAAAATTCATTTACTTCTCAAAATTTTAATCAACCTCTTATTTTTTATTGAAAAAAAAGGAGGAAAAAGAGGAGTCTCTAGTAACTACTTATATATCCTTTTATCAATGTCTACGTTTGCGTTTACCAATACATGCTTCTAAAGAGTTCGATCACCACAAAGTTAGAAGCTTTATGAGTTCTAAACTAAAGCCAAAGAAACAGTGATCGAGAATGCATCTTGTAGTGTTATGTGATCTTTATATTCATAAACATCGGCTAATTGATTTTTAATTGAAATATATAAATATTTGGTCCAATTAGAATGTATTTATACAAAAGTGGTGTAAATACAATCAAACTACTTAATTAAATATTGATCGTATAATTAAGTGTATATGATTTTGATTTATATTTCGATTAGATCTCTTTTTTAGAATCTAATATTAGAATGTAATTGAAATTACGATATTCAAATTTGATTCAAATTAAATCTTATATCAAAAGAAGATACCATTATGTAAATTAATTAAAGTATATCTAGTTAGTTGAACTTAGAACAAGTTAACCAAATTAAATACCCAACCAATTTTTTCATAAAACGGAATTTATAAAATAATATATAACTATATGGTAAAGATGTATATAAATATATTAGAATATTTGTTCTAATCGTATTTGGTCAAGTTAGAATTTCCTTCCACTAATATAAGGAAAGGTATTTGAAATCATTAGTTCTAATATTTCTAATAAAGAAAAGATGGGGAGAGGTCTAGACGTCTAGTGACTCATACATGAGAATAGAACCATATAAATTAGCAAAAAAAGAATATAACCATATACGTTCATGAAATTGGAACCAACCCACCCACGCCCACAACCCCACACCCCCCCCCCCCCCCGCCCCCCCCCCCCCCCCGCCACCTAACCCACCCCCCACACACACATATACACACGCATATACACTAACCAAGGTATCAACGTTTTTAATTAGGTATGAATCTGCAAGATTGAGTTAGATCATATCTAGGTACATGATTATATGCAATTATATATTAGTCATAAATAGAAAGATTTGATCTTCTGAACAAGAGAGTGAAGACATTGGATTATTAACTCGAAGAGCAAGAGAAGTATTCATAAACTACCAATTAAGAAAGTTCTTACCCACGTGTGAAGATGCTACAATTGCCCTGTACTAGAATTTGAAAACTACCCCCACTTGTAGCACAAAATTTTGGTAAACTTTATTGTATTACTTTACACATTTGATCGCCAGTCGTTTTGTATCTTTTGGAGATTTTAACTCCTTAAAAACCAACATCCCAAGTGCTTTGAGTATCTACCTTGGATTTTGATACATAAGCTAACAATAATCTAATTGACAAATATGGTTCCATCACTCACATCTTACTCTGTTGATTTCGGATTGAGATCTCTTATAGGTGCATAATTCATACATATTATTTTGAATTATTACTTAATTTAGACACTTTATGCGGTACTATTAATTAACATAAAATCTTTTTACAACTCCAGTTTAAATGAGATCAAGTATCACCCAGGACTAGAAAATATTCAATTCAATATAAAATAAAAAATTAACATGAGATCTTTTTACAGCTCCATTTTAAATGAATATAAACTCAAGAGGGTTCATAGACCATTAATTTAATGGCAAATGAAACATCAGAAAATTATATGTCGGTTCGGTGTCCTTATTTGAAAAGTATTACTATGCAGTTTGAGTATGTTTGAACTCTTCTGGTGTAATTTATGTTATTATGTTACTATCTAATACTTTATGTTACTATCCATGTTATAATTTTGTTAAATAAATAGTATTATACAATTTGAATATATTTGAACTCTTTCCGTGTAATTTATGTTACCATTATGTTACTATCTGCATTGTAATTTTGTTAAATATACAGTAACATTGCATATATTAACATGGTAACATAAATTTAATGGGAAGAAATATTTGTCAAATAAATAATAACTTTGCACATAATAACATGGTAACATAAACTTAATGAGAAGAATTAAAAAGTAATTATATTGTACAAAGAATATTTTTTATCCTACAATACAGACCGCGAAGAAGCCCATGAAACATAAAGGTGAAACTACAAATCGCTATCAGCGGCCCGGCAGTCTTTGTATATTTGGAGTGAACCGTCGATTTTTAACATATTCAAAATAAATAGGATAACGGTATCGTTGTAATTACTTCTGCATGGTCGTAGACCCTCTATTTTTATATGCTATTTCTCATCTGTATTTTAAAATCAATCAATTTGTCCAAACAATTACAACAAAAAGACAGGTAATATAAATTGACGAAATAATTAAACAATCACAAATTTCAAGTCTTACACAAACAAATTAAACAAGTTAAATATTTGGAATAATTAATAGTAATACTCTTATCAATTAAAACAAACAAGTAACATATTAATAAGTAAGATAACTGATAGTACTATGAAATAGCCAATTGTTGAAATGGTTAGAGTTTATGGAAGTAATATATTTGTTAAAAATTTGCTCCATAAACAAGTAAACATATGCCTCCATTTAAGCAGACTACGGAATTGAAGAAAATTTCAGTACATGCACTGAATTGTAAAAACTTCAGCCTTTGAAATTTCAAGAGATATCCAGTTACAAGATATTACCCTAACAAATCTGAAGGATGAAACTAACGTTAAACACAACAACTAGGCTATTCTTCCCCACCCCCTCGATAAAGATTTGAGTGCTTTCTAGTATCTGAAAAAACTACCGGTCCTTTTGAAAAACTACTCGCCCAAATCTTACTTTACCTTCTAAACTGATATCTACTTGTCCTAAAACAGGTTCCATACTCCGTTCTAACAAAACTATAATGCTGGACTGCTGATAACAAAAGTTCAGACAACATATCGGTAAGTGACATAGCGTCCTGCAGTCTCACTTGGGCGGATGATTTTCACAACTTGCCCACGTGTAAGGCCATAATATCTGGCTATGGGATCAGACAGCTGAATTCGAGGCAACTGAAGCAAGCATAATACAATGAAATTAGATTTAACATGCGTACTGAAGGGGATAAAATAGCATAAAACATAAACCATATGCAACGCAAAACAGCTTAAAATCAGAGTCCACGTAGCTTGTTTTTTATTCTGTAAAAACTCATCTTACTAACCCAAACTTAAGTGAGTGGTAATTTAAGATGTCAACAGCAAAAGCAGTACGAGCTGACCTGAGTTTCTTTGACAGTATATCTCTCCAACAATGTCTTCTTTTCTTCATTTGTAAGCACTTGGTGTTCAGGAACTAGCACATGCTCTTTGATATTGACCAACAACTCAGCTTCCTGCATCAATCAAGTTACCACATCTGTTAAAATCCTCTTAACATATGCAAAGTCAGTTCAACATTAAAGTTGGCGCCTGGGAGGTCTTCTAAACAAGCAAATACTTTGTGAAGGACTAAAACTGAGTGCCATGTTAAACAAGAAGGTCAATTTGTTTTGGGTAACTAAATGCACAATTACAAATTTCTTATGAATCATTAATCAAATATTATAAATGGATAAGCGAATCCAAAATATACAAATTAGAATAAACCAATTTCGAAAATCCCAAAAAACAAAATGATACATATGAAATAACAAAATTTCATAAGACAAACAATGCTACAAACATGAATGAATCATTTACCCATACCATCAAGAAAAGCTACGACTTACCTGGAAGACTTCCAACTGGAATTTTGTGGATATTTCAGCTATGCATGTACGAGCAAAGGGAGTCAGACTTTGTTGGACAACCAAGATAGCTCGGAAAACATCCTCCGATTTCATGCGATTTGTGTAAGTCTTCATTGTCTTTACACCAACCTTTGCTTCCTCAGGGAAGAACACATAAATCTGGTCCATACACACAACCACTTTTAAGCAGCAAAGAACAGCAGAAGGCAAAGAACCCCATTACCCATGTTTCCAGAGTCATGGGGATAATTATAAGAAGAATAGGCAACATGTAAGTATAAAATTTCATAAACATTATCCTAGACAATGAAGGAATAACCCAATGCAGAGAAAAGGTAAACGCAAAACATGCCCAAAAGCATAAAACATAAAAGCATATCACATATAAACACTAGAAAGCATACATACAAACAAACACACTAGGATAACAACAATGTAATCAAAAACGTTACTCCCTCTGTTCCACAAAAAGAACAACATTTCATTTTGTTTATACTAAGTTGTAAAATCCTAAAATTCAAATTGTGACAAGAATTTAATAATATTTTCATATAATAAAGAGTATATTTTGTTTGAATTTTATTGTATTATGTAATCTAATCATTTTACAATCGAAATCAATCAAATTTTAATAATGGATTTTCGCAAGTTTCTCGTTTTTTGGAACAGAGGGAGTAATAGACAAGCTTAAGATCAACTTTCCTACATTTAGTTAAACGCAGGGGCAATGCAAGTCCAAACAATAACCCCAAAGTATGAGGATACAGGCATCTATTATATATTTAAAAGCACAAACTATTTTTTTTTGTCCTCGTAGTTCCGCACTTTTTTTTTCCAATATTACCCTCTTATAATTCTTTTCCTTCCTTTATAGTCCTTTCCTAATCCATTTCTACTTTTATCGAATCTTCCTAATCCACTTCAACTTTAATCAATTCCTACTTCTACTACAATTTACGAAATTCATAATTAAAGGATTTTAAAATAAAATATAAAAATATAATTACATAAATATGAAATCCATAATTAAATTAGAGGGTTTTAAAACAAAATATATGAATATCATATAACAAATAATTTATATGCATAGTTAATGAAATTATGGACAAAAATTAATTGTGATATTTGATAGTTTAATTAATATAATTATCGTACATATTTAAAATTAATTTCATAGAATAAGTGTAACAAATTTTTAAGTGTATATTGAGTAACTTTGAAATACAAATTATCATAACTATTTTGAAGTATATGCATATACACATTATAAATTATACAAATAAAATCAATGTTTCAATTAAAATTATATTGTTTGACTTGACTTTTTTTATTTGAACTATTTTTGTGCATTTATTGTATTTTTGGGATTACTAATATTTATCATCATTATTTCGTTATAATTATTTTAATTAACATCTTCAATTATAATCGATTAAATTATAATTTACTTGATCATGTTGGATTAGATTAGTAATTGCATGTTGATCATGTTGTATGTATTTATCATATTTCTTCTAATTAATAATTGTTAAGATTTATCATATATTTCATTTTTATTTTCTAAGTATTGTAGTTTTTAATTTGACTTAAAGATGCATTCCGTAACGATGATAATTGTTTTAAATATTTTTTATATTTTATTTTTGTATGATCTCTCTAATTTTGTATTTGGATGTCTGATATAAGTTTACAAATTTAAAATTAATTTCATATCTATAATAAAATTTGGAATTAATTTTATATTTATAATAAATAAGAGTAAGTATAAGAGAATATCTTTTAATAAAAGTTTGAATTATAAATTATGTTGACTTCACTTTAATTTAATTGAAATTTTTAACGTCACTTAAACAATATTATTGAATAATCTAATATAGTATTAGACATCATATTAATTGTAGTTCTTAAGTACTATATTTTATTGTCTTTTATTTTCCCTTTCGAATTTTGTTATTAAAATTATTTAAAAAAATTATTAATCTTAATTTTATACTTAGTCGCCACTTTTTATTCACCGTTAACTAATTTGTTATACTTGAATAATCTTATCTGCTACTTATGTTAATTTATATTTTTCTTATTTGTTATGCATTTGTTTAGCTTTCGTACAAATAATAAATGACAAAATAAAATTCAATTACTCTACATAAGTTTACGAGAGACATGTATTGTAAGATAGAAATCTATTCCATGATTAAAATAATTACAACATATAACTTTTGGTTTCACGTTACTTAATTTATAATTTAATTTCTTTTAGTTATTGTAAAATTCATTAATCAATTTTTTTGCTACTCTTTCTATTTTGATAAACGAGTCACAATGTTGCATTTTTTGCATGCATTAAGATTGTGTATTTTATTGAGCTTTATTTTTAAAAATAATTTCATTTTTTATGAAATTTGATATTATTATTATTATAGTGACGATGATAAGATAAAATAAACTGTAGCAATAAATATTATAAATTATATGAATGTTATTATTTTTATGTAATCAGCTGAATTTTCAAATATTATTATTTTTGCGCAACATAGAGAGTATATAATTATTAAATATATAATTTGTTTTTCTTATTTAGTTTAACCTTATTTCTTATTCTATTTTTCTACTATAATTTATTTTATATGTAGATTTTATTCATTAAACATATTTCATTCTAATTCAAATTCACTTAAATTTTGTTTACAATAAAAGTTGATGTGTAATTTGATATTTCATTTTTTGAAATCTTTCTTATATAGCTTTTATATAATTATTTTACGACTATGTGATGAAATTATTTATGACTATGTTATCATCATATTGATAATATAAAAAAATATATATTAAAGATGAATAAAATATATGAGATCAATTTTAAAATTTCAATGTCCCTTTACTTGATAAATGTGTTAAAATATTTTTCTATTGTATACACAAAATTAAGTTAATTCATACAAATTTGATATTAAACAACAATTAAATTAATATTAAATTTTAAAATAGAAAAAATATTAAATTATAACTATCAATAAAATATTTAAATTAAACAATAAAATAAAATAAAAACTTGTGCCTTGCACAAGTTGCGAGCTAGTTACATTATAGTCAATCATTTACACACAAAAAAAATAAAAGGAAAAAGACAAAATACATATCTCACTTCTGGATATGCAACATATCGATAAAGCTTAACAGGCAAACTTATGGATACTTTTTCCTACACCCACATTCTTCGCTTGGGACTACACCAGGGAATTATGAGGACTTACTTCACAATTCATTTTCAATTAGATAAAGAAAAAAGGAGTAAATTTCAGATAACCACTCGAGTTTTATTCAAATTGAATAGAAACCATCTAAACGTTAAAGACCTACACAAAATCACCTATCATTCTGAGGCAAAGTGAAACTAGTTGTCCTCCCAAGAAATTCAAGTTTAGCTTCCCCTTCCCTAGTTACACCATCATTTACCCTTTTCATCCTATTTGAATCATTATATATGGAGTACAAAGCAGAGGAAACTAGGGTTTGTTGTGGTACGAAATAATCAACAACACATACCATAATCAAAATCAAAGAAACTAGCATTGATGAAAAACTGCAACTGGAATTGAAAAAAATAGAAACACACCTGATCAGAGGTATTGTTTCTCTTAGATTTACAGGTAACGAGGTCCTCCCTTTTCATGTTTTCACCATATTTCTGAATCAATTGAGACTTGGTCATCTCCTTCTCGGATTCACCGACCAAATAACCTCTGTCATCCAACATTTGCATCACCGTCTTTCTAATTCTGAACAATCGCGTTACTTCTTCTTCCGTCATCGCCATTTTTCCTCTGCTTTTGCACCAAAACAAAAAACGAATCACAACAATCACAAAACGGGAAAATTCTCAGGTTTACAGAAGTAAGATCATGAAAATAATTTAAAAAATACGTAGTAAAAAATTCAAAAACTTACGCAGTGAATGGAGAGGGAAGTGTCGAGCTTCGTTGGACGAGAAGAACGAAAGAGAGTAGCAGTTGTGCAATTAGGGCTTTCGATTTTTACATTTTAATTGCAAGTTTTTGCCTGATTGGACTGCCGCAAAGAGTAAGAGCCAATATTTCTGGCCCAAATTGAAATCGGTCTTTACGCCGAAAGAGGTCAATGTCCAGCTGGTACATAAAATAAAAAATATTCTCTCTTAAATAATACTTAAACTACCCTTATTGTTTTCTATAAAAATATCATATTAATTAAATTTCATGCCTAAACACCCCCACTCACCCCGCACAAACTTTACTATTTTCAACAAAATTATTTAATATCTTAAATTTCATGTCCAAAATATCCTAACAACCTCACCACCTCACCCTCCTTCACTAAATCTTACTGTTTTTAACAAAATTATCTTATAACCAAAATTTTATTTCTATAACAATCCCCCCACTCACCCCCCACTAAATCTTATTGTTCTTGACAAGGTTATATTATGACCAAAATTTCATATCCAAAACAAATTTCACATCATCATCCGCTCGTCCTTAACCCCGCTCTTACCCCTACATCCCCACGAACTTTATTATTTTTGACAAAATTATCTTATGACCAAAATTTTATATCCAAAACAACTACATACTCTCACCCCACCCTATACACCCCTGCCTCACTCCCACACATCTCTTACTTAATATCCCCCACCACAAATTAATTGTTTTCTACAAAGATATCTTATAACTTAAACTTAATCTCACCATTTTTCTTCTCATACATATACCACACTCACCTCAATCCCCCCCCACCCACCCACCCACCAGTTTTACTGTTTTCAACAAAATTATCTTGCAACTTAAACTTCATCTTTCAAACACCCCTACACTTTCACCCACCCCCACTCCATCTACTATTTTTTTTTTTAACAAAATTATTTTATAACTTAAATTTTATTCTCTTAACTTTCCCACCTATCTAACCCCATAATTGGCACACCATCCCATACTCCACCATGAAACAACCTAGCCCTTTCACATCTCTCTCCCCATCACATAACCATAATATTTTCTAGACAATAATTTGGTTTATAATGGGGTGGGGTAGGGAAAAACATTGAAGTTAGGTGGGTGGTAAGAAGGAGTGGGATAGGTAGGATGGGGTGAGTGAGAGGTGAAAGGGTGGAGGTTGGGGTTTTGGTTGATGAAATTTATGTTATCATATAATTTTGTTAAAAATAACATAATTAGTGGAAGGGGTGGGGATGGAGTGGGGGTGGGGGTGTGGAGCAGGTGAGAGGTGTAGAGATATTTGAAGATGAAATTTATGTTATAAAATAATTTTGTTGAAAACCTTAAGGTTAGTGGGGATTAGGGTGGGGGGTTGGGGCAAGCAATGTGTGAGAGGTGTTTGGGTAATAAAATTTATGTCATAACTTGATTGGGGGTGGGAATATAGAACGGGTGAGGTTGTGATAGTGTTTCTAAGATGAAAATTTAAGTTATCACATAATTTTGTTGAAAACAATATGATCAGTGAATGTGGGGTAAGGTAGGGTAGGGGTAGGGGTGAGTGAAGGTGTAATGGTGTTTTAGGATGAAATTTAAGTAATAAGATAATTTTGTCAAAAACAGTAAGGTTGGTAGGAGTGGGTGTGAGGTGGGGAAGGAGGTGAGGGTGTGAAGATGTTTTGGGCATGAAATTTAGGCATTAAAATAATTTTGACAAAAACAGTAAAGTTAATGCAAGTGGTTGGGATGGAAGGGTGCGATAGGGGCAATGTGAGGGTGCATGGGTGCTTTGGGATGAAGTTTAATTTATAGAATAATTTTGTCGAAAATAGTAAGATTAATGAGTAGGGTGGATAGGGGGCGGGGGTGGGGGTGGTGGGTGGGTTGGAAAACATACATATTTATATTTATGATAGCATATATATTTATATATAGTTAATAAATATAAATATATTAAAATAGTAAGTTAGACTTCTAAGACATGATAAAAATATAATATAACTTAAAGGATAATATTTTCATTTTTAAGTATCAATTCGACATTTACACAAATCTTTTGCAATGCCCCAGCCCAATTCTAAAATTCACAAGTCGAATCCTCAGCTTTCGGCAAAATAATTTTTAATGAAAACCATTTACAAATTTCTACAAATTATCAAGTCAATTTCTGTTGCTAATCTTATGCTATAATAACTTTGTGTGCGATGGGTGTGATATAACTTTAAAATTGGAGTTGTGATATAAATTTACTAAATATTTTTAACGAATTCGTATTTAACATTGTGTACTTGTTACATAACTTTTTTAACATAACAATTAAGCAAGATGAACTATGGGTATAAGAAATAGTTCATTACTTTTTTAGACGATTTCACATAAAAATTTTTTTTTATCATTTTTATAATTTTTTAGATTTGATTTGAAATATTGAAATAAAGCTTGTTTCATGGAAGGGGACGGGTAACAAAATTATTGTCAATATTTGTTTGACTTTGAATAATTTAACAAACACAAACAGGATATCACGTGGTATACATCAATCTCCCATATCAAAGAGAATATAAAAAGAGAAATGATTTTGGTATATAATGAATAGTAATTAGTTACAGTATCTATTTGATCGTCTTTCGGTGTTCAATCATCTTTGATGCACAGTTTCAATTTCCAAACAATAATAAAAATGAAAATGATATTATATATCAACTATATACCAAAAATTGTACACCATTAATAAAGACCATATGAAAAATACCCCGTCAAATCAATAGAAACGAGAAGTAAAAGAGACATTGTTTTGTGGCCAAATAAAAAGGATTGTAATCATATCAAATTTCTACCCTCTGTTGGTATGTATATTTAAATTTTTTGTACATATTTGGAGTACTTTTACTATTTCTTTTGCAATATAAATATTCATGTCCCCTCAACTACCATCATATATTTATACATAGTGTGCATATATCTTTGCTAGTGGGATCACTAGGGTGATTGTACATAATATATATACGTCACCTAAAAGGAGTAATATTTTACTTTTGACGAATATAAATATTGAATATTTTACCGAGAATTTTATATATAAATAATATATGTTTTTCATTAAATTTGTTATAAATATTTAATTAAAATAAGATTAAAAAATTTTAATAATAAATTTTAAAAAAATATAACATTATAACAAAAAGATTGAACATGCGTAACTCTTTTCAAAAA
This sequence comes from Centella asiatica, assembly GCA_014636745.2. Classification (NCBI taxonomy): domain Eukaryota; kingdom Viridiplantae; phylum Streptophyta; class Magnoliopsida; order Apiales; family Apiaceae; genus Centella; species Centella asiatica. The sequence continues at coordinate 54,423,111 of CM025780.1, forward strand.
TAAATTTATTCTTAAATGTTACTTCTTCTTTTTTTCTTTTCACCAAATTCTTTTTTTCTTTTCACCAGAGGAGGTGGGCTTTGTTTGGGTGGGGGTGGGGGTGGGAGTGGGGGGGTGTTTGGGGCGCGGGGGAACGGTGGAATGAGTAGGCATGATAACGAGATAAATATGAGTCGAGAGATCTGTTTTCAAACTCTACACGTTAAAATTACATAGTCTTCCAAACTCATCCCGCTCCGTTAACGATTCTACTAAACTCGCTCTGCTCTCATTCCATTATCCAAAATTATTTTTTAAATTTTATTTATTTATTTTTTCTTTATTTTTTTTATATTATTCTCTTAAAAAATCTTTTAAAATTATTATAAAATATACTTTATATATAAATAAATTAGAATCGAAGTTAAATAAGATAAGATATTAAATTGCATATCTTACCTTAAACATATATAATTTAAATAATTAAATATTATTAGTATCAGAGTTGAGCAAAATTTTAAAATGAGGAGGAATGGGTGAGGGTACCAATAGTGGGTAGGTGTATAGTGGGGACATCGGGCGGCTTAATATGCATTCCAATGCGGAGTAGCGAGTGCACCATAATTTCTGTGATGCGCTACCTTAGAGCATTTGCAGTGGGACTTTCCACGCCCGTCGTGGTCCACGTGGAAAAGGATAGAGAAAGTCCGACCGTTTGGGATGACCTGCATCGGCAAATTGAGCAACGACCGATCGGATGATCGTTCCGCTAACCGACCGTTGCCATTTTTTGTGATAAGATAACCAATGATTGCTTGACACATAGCTAAGGAATTCAGCACACACGGAGTGTCTGTTGCACCATATGGCACAACTTTCAAGTTTACTTTTATTTTCCCTATTCTTTTTAAATGACTATTACATAAAAACTATAAATGAAAAGATTATAAATAAAATATCACAATTTATAATATTTCAAAATCTATAAATAGACATTCATATTGCTATGATCATTAAATATTTATTTCCTTCCCCAGATTCCATAAAATTAGAAATTTTGTTTTATTAATTGTAATTACCCTAAAATATTAATTATAATAAGAAAAAAAAATCTAAGATTGACATTATTTATATAATTAGAATTATCAGATTACCTATTATTTTTATTGATAGTATTTATTTCATTAAGATAAAAATAAATTTAATGTTGAAATTAATTAAAATTTTAATTTTAATTTTTCAATATTTATTGTATTTTGAAAGTAATGGAAGAAATAATAACAGTTTATTGCGTTACGTTTAATGACTTATATGAAGTAAAATGAAAAGTGAGTTGGAAGAAAGAGAAAAATTGATATAGTGATTATGAATGTTCAGGAGTGTGAGTGAATAATTGAATTTAATTATTGGTTAATTGTGACTAATTAGAGTAAGAGAAAAACTAATGTGTCATCCCATAACGTTTGTAGGCAATTGTGGTTGCGGATGCTCTTAGTGTCCATCATTATGGGGCATGGCTTATAACAATATGAAATATACATTAGAAAGTTATTGAATCTATTTTTATTTTTTTTGGTGATGTATTAACAAATATTACAGAAAAAAAAGTTTATATATAGGTTGAAATAACAAAAATGAAAGTGAAAATAATAATTTCTTTAAAAAATGTTATAATATGAAGATGTTTGATAATGTTTCACTTTTCAATATTTTCATTTATCGGAACCCATTTCTTATGTACTTCACATCGTTCATTGAAAGATTACACAAATATAGAATTTCCGAGCAAGAATATGGTAAGACTCGAGTGAATTTAAGAATATTGTATAAATAATAGTCGTATATATTTGGTTATTCGTTAGAATGAATAGTAATTGTTTGAAATTAGAGAAAAAAAGACAACCGCAAAATAGATGGATAACAAATAATGGAGAGAGATTTGAACAAAAATTATGGTGTAATGTTAAAACGAATAATCAAACCTAAACCACAAGAATGATCATTTTAGCACTTATTACATTTTTCATTTTAAACTTTCTCAATTCTTTCGATTTTAAACTTCCTCAATTCTTTTGGCATCCTTCTCTTCTATCACACACCTTTTTTTTTTTTTTTTTAAGTTCATTCCATTATAATTCTATTAAAACGTTTTTTTTTAAAGTTCATTCCATTATAATTCTGATTCACATTAAAACGAACAACCAAGGGTTAAAACTTATATTGCAGGGCTTTTCTTCATAATAGTATAATAAGCACTTTAAAACGGCTTGAAGTTGAAATGTCATAACCAAATTTAAGTATTCAATCTTCATCCATTCTATATTATTGTTAGTAATGGAAATATAACTAGTTTACTAGTGAAGAACAGTAAATCCTCTTGCAGGGAAATATAAAAATAAAAAAGGAAATTTGCACAAACCAAACATTTACACATTTAGTATTGAAACAGCAAGCAACCCGTGTACATGAGAAGGGTAGGTAGATATAACATATTTGAGACATCTAAAACAACAGATGGTTACTCATTTGCTGCTAATAAAATACCTAGAAGATTTAAAAACATCTCTTGCCTTCCTATGAAGCTTTTGCCAGTACAGCAAAATCAAGATTTCAAGTAGTAAAACCGTGGCCGAACCACAAAAACCAAATATAAACGCGACAAGCATTGAAGCGAAGAACTGTTCTTTCACTTTCGGAGTATGAGTATGAATTCGTTCTTTGCAGTGATTATGCAGCATTAGTTACGGCTTCTGCTCTTCGCCACGGCTCTGGGGGCTGCAAAAGGACCATAAATGAGAAGACTTGAGCGGAGATTTCTATGATTTACAAAGTACATGAACTGATAATCTTAAGATGAACTAGTAGTCGAAAACTACAGATTGCTAATAGGCATGCTTCATTTTGTTATGAAGAGATCGACATCCATTACAAGATTATATAATCTAACTCTTACATGTAAATGCAACTAGCTTTACGTCCACAGTAGGAACAATGTTAATAGATAATTATGATTAATACAGAGTATAATATATGCATCTACTTCGTAGATAACTAGATTTGTAATAAGATAAACTATTTTCCTACTAAACATCTAGAGTGCAGAACAATCATGAAAAAAAGTGAAGCATGCATTCTTCCAAAAAGAATTTTGTTGAAGCATGCAGAGAAGATAATGATGATAATCAGAGGGCATCCTACCCTAGAACACACATACATGCTTTATTGAACATGAATGATTTGGCATGCTCTATATAATCAATTTCTCATACCTAGTCCAATTGCATCTGAACTTTTCATGATCCTCATCCTCTTGCAAGACTCTGTGAACATACTGCCAATAACAAAAGGTAGTACAGATTAGAGAGGAAGCATTCTTATTATTTTCAACTTGACCTTTTCATGAGTTGAGCAATGATATATTATGCAAATATCAGATTATAAACAATTTTTTAAAAAAAAAAGGAAGATAAAACGACTTGGTTTACGTTTCCTAAGTCACAAGTCAAAAAAGTATTTCACCTAGTTACTGTATATTTGTATCAGTATCACAAGACTTGTAACTTGAATTCATGGTAACTATAAAATGCAGGCAACACTCCTTTATGGAAACACTGCAGCATTTTAAAATATCAACTAAAAAGTCATCTTTTGGTTCACATATTCTCTAGCAAAAACTACTAATAATGATACAAATTATGTTTGAAAGCAAAAATTCAAGCAATGAAATTGGACAAGGAACACTTGGATAAAATGTTAAGATCCATATGAATTGTTCTAGGCATCATGTATATAGGCTCGGCATTTTAACATATATCAACATGAAACACATGAACATGATACAAAGAACTTTGGGAATTTTGGGCTTTCAGGTACACTTACTCCCACGGCACATCACCAACAAGCATCCAATCTCCATCTTTGTCTTCGTAGGTAATGACATATTCAGAACCATGGAGAAGATCCATCAACCGACTCTCGCTCAACCCATCTCGGGAAGGAATCCCATTAGTACCACATTGGCCTGAACCAGTCACAGTATGAGATTAGTCCTCCAAACGCTAAAATACAAAGCATAAGTTATACTATGCACGAGTTTCGAGCCACTTTATAAACATACATGCTGATCAATTCTAATTTTCAATGATAATGTTTCACATTAAATGTAACAGTAATTCACAGAAATTACATAGTTGTTAAAATAGGAAGCAAAATAATCATTACTGTAATGTTACGTTTTCAACATAGAGAAGAAAGGTAAAACGACGTGAACTACTAATTACATCCCAGTTAATATAAGAAAGATTTCAAATAAATACACTTCAGGTAAGGAAGAGAAAATCACAACGTATCATATTATGGCTACAATTAATGTTGTCAACTGTTATAACTTCTAAGATTACGCAAGTAGAACATAAAGTGCTGAAATCATATTAAAGAAAAGTAAACTTATAGCCTTTTTCAATTTTAATTTTCTTTTTTCCCTTCATATGAAAAAAAATACTAATGCACTCTAATTCTCTAAACTACCCATGAGTAGAAGCAACCACATAGTTTCGGGTGTAGAAAAAACTTAAAGTATTATAGATTAATGCTGTTCAGGTGACCGCGCAAGCTATTTCTTTCTTTCTTATAAGTATGAGTGACAAAACTGCAATTACAATTATCTTTAGCAAACAAGATTTCAGGAGACTTACCAATTGTAAAACAACTGAACATCTTTTCCAGACCTGAAGATAAGTCCAAATAGCTGGAGTAGATTTTGAGATCAACTTTCCTCAGATAAGGTGCACCATCCATACTGACCTTCACATAAAGACAACCCGATCCCAACTTTGCATCAGTGATGTCATCCTTCTTAGGAGGATTAGTAGCCATGGAATTCTTCCTGAAAGATCGGATTGGAGGCCATCCTACTACCTGAGCCCTGTCAAAGACAAATTACGAACGCCTTCAAATTTTTTTATCTTTCTGAAAGGTGAAAGAGATCAACTCTGCTTCTCGATCACTAAATTGATGTACTACAGTGATTGTGTGGACAAGATAGTATATCGATAAAAGAAAGAGAGGTGGTGAGGGGGGTAAGCTCAGAAAGTAGCATCAACTAGGAAGAGGCCTTACACGATATATGCTACATCTAGATGATAAAAGCAGTATACACTCTTTTCAAAGAAGTAGAGAAACAAACCAAAAGAAGATAATCTGAAATTCCCTTTACTATTTTTCTTAATTACTTTTCCTACTTGGTCTATGCAGCCAGCATATCAAGAGAAAAAGGACATGGTGTCACAAAATATAAACTTGTTATACCCAGAAGCATATTAACCTGAGTTAAAGTTCATCAGCCCCGCATGTTTGGGCTAATGAATGTATTAAATGTTTGGATACTACATCATCCCTCCCAAACATAATAACAGCAGCAATTATTTTTCTGGAAACTAGACACACTTAAGAAAATAGACAGATATCACAATTCAATAATCAATACCCACTTAAAATTGGACAAGACGAAAGAACAGAAATTCAACAGGAAGTATTAACAGCCCTGGTTATTTAATTCCATCACTATATAAAGAAACCAAAATCAGGGAAATACAAGAAAATTACTTTGCAGCTGGAGGAACCCCATGACCATTTGCAGCTGAAATCTGAGGCTTCTTCTCCGGCACCGGCTTCTTCTCGGGTGGAGCAATCTCTTTCACTGCATTGGAAGTCATAAAAGAAGGCTGAGTGTTAGTCTCAGACCCATTAACCCCAAGAATCTTTGCACCACCACCATTGACACTTCTTGGAGAGAACAAAGCCCCATTTTTCGCTAAATCAACCTCAGATCCACCATTAGCAGAGAAAACCCACTTTCCAGAAGCAGCATCAATGGTGTCAGAAAAACCCCTCTTGGCCCCAGCTGACACTAAACCCTTAGGTGGGTACAAATTCTTATCATCAAAAGAAACTCCATTTACTCTCTCTGGTGATTCAGAACCAGGCAAGCCAAGTCTAAGCTCAGTGGCCTTCATGTTCAGACCTTTGTTTATCTTTCCATTTTCACAGTTCTCAACTGAAAGAACCTCTGATAAGCCTATGTAATCATGTTCTTGGGGCATAGACATCACAAAGAGGTGACAAAATACAGAATCAAAAAGGGTATGGCTTCAAAAATCTAAAATCAACAAATATGGAGTAGAATTAAAAGTTTAAAACTCAGAATTCACAAATATGAGTTGGGGTTTGATTGTTGAGAGAAAAAGGAGGAGCTTCTTTAGCCCGTGTTGCTTTTATATATTTGTAATACAAACTGTATCCAAGTGATCAAGTCTCTCTGTATTTAATTAATTATAAGAGGAGTAATTAATGTATTTTTAATTATTTTTTTATATTTACTAAGACAGGATGTTTTTCATTCTAGCAAAACAAAAAAGACACGATGCTTTCTCTCTCTCTCCCAACTGTAACACAAGATGGGGTGGCGAACAGACAGTCGGGGGATGTGATATCTACAGAGTACAGACTACTGAGACTGAAATGTGCACATGTTGCCAGTACTTGGTAATTGTCAGCAAATAAAGAAAAAAAACTTAAAAAGAATAAAGAAAATATATTTAAGTTATAATTTACTTTGGAAAGGTTAACCGAGTTACTAATTTAATGTACTTGACCCAATTCAATTCAGATTAATTAAAATTTAAAAGATTATCGAATATTGGAAAACTAACCACAAAAATTTAATAATATAATTTAGATGAGGTAAATGAAGATTATCAAATTTAACACTAGATAATAAATATCTCATATTACTTAGATAGAGACTTCGGATTCAAAAAGGTATTTTTTTTAATCTTTATATTATAATCTTTTTCTACAAAAAGTAGTAAAAAGAAGAGAAAAACTCAAAACTTAAAATTACTATTATTTCATAAATAAAAAACATGTTCTATTAACGGGGTCGGCTTCGATACATTCGATTTTTTGTTGCAATTTTTCAGATTTTAATTCTCACCAAATTTACGAAAGACTAATGATATAACAGTGTCGGCTAAATTGAAAAGGGAAAAAAATTCTGCATCAACTTAGTTGACATGCTCAATTTCTACTCACATTCTTGTCTCAATAATACTTCTCTGGATTTTGAAATAAAAATGTAAATTATCGTAAAACATTTTTTAAGTTTGCAATTATAATGTTAGTGGTTGGGGAATGGGGAATATAATGTGTTACTTCCGAAGATGCTAAGGAAATGGAGTCGAGTTAAATTAATTAAATTTATCTATAGTTGAATCGATTAAATGTTATTAAGAAATTACAAATTATATTCACTCGTTTAAATAGTAGAACTGAATGCAATTAAATTAAACATTATAAACGAGAAGAGTTTAAGATCAGCTTATCCAGCTAAACATACATTAAAATAAGTCAACTTAAACAAAATAGTGTATTCAATTGGTTTACAATCTCATATGCTTGAAAAGATTCGTAATAGTAAACAAGCCAAACAATTTATAAGTTTGACCTGACTTAGTTCTGATCGTTTAAAACTTATTCGCTTAACTTATTTGTTCAAAATAACTGATTTTAAACGTAATTTTTGAATGTAAGTTTGACTCAACTCAAATTCAAAAACTCAAGAAAATATGAAAAAAGATTAATAGTACTCTGTATCAATTCGACTCAATAATCTAAACGAGTCAATATTAAACATAATCATTTTTGTTAATCAAATTTTACTGGATTCAACAAGATATTTGAATAATTCAACTAAATTTGACTCGTATTCGATTTAATTTTAGGCGTACATTCAGCTGCTCAGAGTCTTTGTTACCCACTTCAAAATTGGTGAAATATAAAAGGTACACTGGGGTATGTTTTTGATGCTTAAGTTAACTTTTGCTAATCAACAAATGATAGGCAGACAGCTCCGACCGGTCACATAAAGCTATCTCCGGCGAACGCTTTCCCATAAAATTCCTTAGATGCCTTTAAAAATATTCCAATAGATTTTATTTTTTAAATTTTAAAAAAAAAAAAGAGAGAGAGAGACAGGCAGCTTTGGATGATGAACAGCCTTTTTGAGACGACCAAAACAAAGAGAGACAGAGTTAATACAGTAAAGAGTAACGCGGACTCAAAGAAAGGGATTGGACTATTGCTGTCTCTCGTCTCTGAACCAACAACAACGTTACAAATTTTTTTGCTCGGAATTTCGAGTTTTTTGGCCGCTCTCTTGTTTTCATTCATCTGAAAAAGAAAAAAAAAAGGGAAAATTATGCTATAATAGCACTTGCATTATTTTTCTAAATTCAATCTCGTTTCTTATAATAAAGAATCTGAATAAAAAATTAAAAAAAAATTAATTATAAAGTTAATTTATTGATTGTGAATAGTGTTTATCTAAACTTGTAGTAGTATTTACTATTCATATTCAATAAAATTATATTATTATTTTATCTTACTTTATACTACTCCCTTCATTTTTTATTATTATTTTTTTAGCTCAAATCACATAGACTAAGATCAATGATTAATAAGTACAAATACATTAAATATATTGTTGTTATACAATACTTACCCTTATTTAATTTGCATAGAAACGAGAGATTCTCATATTTTATTGAAATATGTAAAGGGTATTATAGGATAAATTTTTTTGTCTTTGTCTTGAAATGTGAGAAAAACAAATAAAAAAAAAAGAAAACTAAACTCTTAAAAAGAAACTAATAAAAAATGGAGGGAGTATTTTATAATCCGATATTACTAATCTATATATACACACACACTTTTATATTATTTATATTAAATTATTATATATTTATCTAACATAGAAATTAACATTTTAATTATATTTTTTTTAAATTCAATAATACCATATATTATAGTAATCAATTAATACATTAATACAAATATTAATGTATATACTATTATAATTTTTATTATATTATATAAATATTATATTTTAATATATAAAACTAATATATAATATATTAATATTAAATTAATATTATTTATATATAGTTATATTATATGTTATAATATATTAAAATATGAATAAAATATACATTAATATATTATCTATATGTTTGATATTTTAATATTATATTATAATTATTTTATATAGGTGATATATATATATATATATAATATTTTTATATAATAAATATTAATTTATAAAATATATTATCTATTAATTACACAATTAACAAATGTTAATAGTAAAAGCTTAAAGTATTATTATTTTATTATGATATATTATATATTAGAGAATCTGCTTTGAACAAAATAAATATAAAATCTGTATATGTATAAAAAATTGTGTTTGATTCTGTAAAATAGAGAATTTCTCGAGAAAATCTGGTGTGAATGACCTAATAATATTGTATTGCTATTATTTTTGAATGAAAATGATATTTTCTCAAGAAAAATTAATAATTTCAAAAAAAAGTTATCTCATGTAATCATGAGTCCATTTGATTATTCATGTGAGAGGAATGGTATCAAAATATTGTATCTTTATATAAAAATATCACTCTCTTTGTGAATTTGATGGATTCAAATTGGGCGGCATCCATTGATATAATAATAAAATTAACTAAAGTGTTTTTTTACCCCTCCTCACCTTTTCTTATTAAGAGAGTTAATTAACTAAAGTGTTTTTTTACCTTCTCTCCTTTTTCTTAATAAGAGGAAACTGAGGTGAGTGAAAAGACATTGGTCATTCACACCAAAATTATTTAATAGATTTTTTATTTTAAAAATTAAATTATCTTTTATCATATTTTTTAAAATCACGATTCTTATAAGGTTCACTAGTATCCATATTATACAAATTATTTAATTTTGTTAGAGATTTGAGTTATAAATTCTTATATGTAGATATTTATTATTCAAATCTTTTAGTAAATTTTCTATTCTAATGATTCTGATACGGAAATAATTTATAAATTTTCAAATATTTCATCTTTTAAAATAAATATTATAGAAAATATAGGGTATTTGATGCGATTCTAACTCTATAACAAAATTGAATTACGAAAGTGGTCCTCATATTTCAATTAATTTTTAAAATTGTATACAAATTCTCCCACCCCTAAACTCATTATAATACTACTACCTAGTACCTAACAACCAATATGTGTCTATTTTCTATAAAAATGAAACATAAAAAGGCAAAAGGTACAATCAATGTTATACAGAAAATTGGAAGAAGTAAATTACTAATGTTGATGGGTATTTCTTTTTTTATTTTCTGAAAATTCGATAGAATTAAATTCTTTGAGGTTGGGGTGAAAAATTGAGCTTATTCTTATAGAGATTCAAGAGGGGAGAATAAGAGGAATAATGGAAACAATTTCACCGATTTAATTGTTAAGGAAAATTAGATCTTTATGTTTTAAAAGTTTTTATACTGCATTTAAGATGGTTCGAATGAATAAAATATCAGTAGGAACAAATTTAGTAAAGAAAAATATGAGAAATTAGCATGACCAATTTCCCCGAACGAAGAATGTTCCCTTCTTTTTTCTTTATGTTCATTGTGTGTCTCCCTTCTACTCCTTGTACGATCATTTTTTATTAATTATTTTATTTATTCTAAAATTAGAGTTACATATTTTTTTCATTGCTTAAAATTAGATATAAATTTTTATTTTTAAATTATAAAAAGCCATAAATTTGTTAAATGTCATTTCATCTTTCCATTATTCCAACTAACTCTATCATTCAATGATTCTTAAAATAACTATTACTACTGTTATTTCAAATAATATGATAATATAAATATATATTTGTAACATAATTTTATTTTTAAAAATTGTCGTTTTAAAAATGTATTTTTAATTTTTTATTAGGGAAAGTATTTTTTTTTTATTTTTTATAATCCTATATTTACATGGGAGTGAAGGTGCTTATCGAGTCCAAATGAAGTCAAAGTTGAAAATTTGCAGACGAGGAATTCAATTGGTGACTGTGTTGTGTTTAATCTCAAGTTTTGGTTTGGCTTGAATCGTTAGAATTATTATTTATAATAATATTAATAAGTTATGTGGACTACATATTTTAATATCAATTATATTAGTTATTTGTGTGTTGGGTTTAAAATAAGTGATCAAATAAAGAAATTCAATTAAATTATAATTAAGTATGAGTTTAGTAAGTGAATACCTAATACTGAATTCAATTATGTTATAATGGGAGATCTAATTAGACGGTATAAAAAGAATACAATGAGTTATGATCCTGATATATCAAAAACACATATAATTATTCTTTTCACATCGGAGGAAACTACTCATTATCCTTAATAAATAATGTTTGGTTGAGAAAGACGATAATACAAGTTTCAACATCAATGAATCTAGGTATACTTCTGTTTTTAATTATATTCTCAATAATTGAATATAAAAAATTACGATCTATATTTAATGATTATAATTTTCAGCATAAATCCCACATGCCCCTTCACTTTTATTACACTCTCAAATCACTCGATAATCAGGATAAGTATTTTCCCTTATGTGCTTCTTTAATTATTATAAAATCATTACTTTTTACGGATAAACAATTTTTTGTTTATCATTTTTTTCTTTTGTATGGGAACTTAATTGATAAATGACAAAAATTAATACCTATCTTTGAAAGAGAGATTTTTTGTATTAATTACAAAAGTTTAGATTTAGAAAGATCCATGAATCGAGGATATGTCATAAATTTTTTTGAGAGTAAGTTCAATTATTAAGACAATTCAATTATAAACTTATATAATTGTAAGAGTTTAATTATTAATATATTCACCCCTCACCAGAATTTCGATTAAAAGAAAAACAAAAAACTTTTCTCAGACTACGTCCAAATTGTTTACACAAGTATTATATGTCCTAACTTAAGGAATTGCTATGAAGAAAAAAAATGATAATCTAAGAATGCTATACTTTCCAATATTCCTAAAATATAACTGCTAAAAACCTTGATATTAAGGACCTAAACGAAGAGACTACAAACTTGAGATGACCATTATGAATTTGAAAATTGCATAATCGATACGTTGAGTATTCACCTTGTATGTCAAAATTGTATATATTCATTTTCTAATCAAAATTCTACTAGGGTTTAATCATAAACAAGAAAAACAAATGTGTTAATCATTTATCTCAATATTAAAATTATTGATTTTATTAATGATTTCAATATGATACTTTTGAATAGGTTAAAAATATATTGGGAATTTGAATTTAGAAAAATAATAATAACAACAAATTGGGAATCATAGAACACACTTGCATATAAAGTCTTTACCGAATGGATAGAGCACCTCAGGTATGGACAAGTAGCAATGGGACAACCTTACACTTCTCCAACATACTATGTGGTATATAAACATTAAAAGCTAACAACAATTAAGAACCTATCAAATGTTTTTGCATCCTACTTGCTTAATTTTGTTCACAGCCAAACACAAAAGTACATTGAACTAAAAAGAATTGGGATATTATTATTAAAAAAGAAAACACATGTAAATACTATTTCTGTGTGTTTACCATGAAAACGGAAGGAAGGAAATGTGTAGAAGAAAGAAAGTCCACGCTATGCAATATCATTAATACATCAAGCCCTCATGTTTTGGTTTTTGCATACAATGTCAATTTCAACGAATCTATCATTTTCTAAGGAAATGCATTATGCTTTTTCATAAGGGTCGTCGTAATCAAATAAATACTTCAATATATTCTTAAAAGATGGCCGATCATATATAAATTGATATATTGAAAAATAGAGCACGAGTGTGTATGAATTTGATCACATTTTTATACTAAAACAAAATATCTTATTCGAATGTTGAGTGTAAGAACCAATATTTCGCGGCGGAGCGAATTGTATGATTAATTCTTTCATAAACCGTAAATGGATACATGTTGGGCTGCTTGAAACAAAATTTTAGTTTATGAATGATTTATGACACATGATAAACTTTACAACTTCTGCATATTTAAGTAGTACATTTAAAAAGTTTAATTTTAAATTAGTCGAACGAAAATTTTAATATACTCTGACAAGCATAACCCTGTCAAATTCGGACAAAATTACGGACCCTAGACTATGGCTCGTTTACTTTTGGATTAGAATGTGAAATGCTAATGGTCCAATTCTATTTAACATTCATTCTCTTGTTTATTTCAAAAAAAAAAATTTGAATGTTATAACACATATATTAATATAATTTTATATTTTAAAGTGCAATTTTGTCCATATAATATACAAAAAATTTTATAATAAAAAATTGTAATTTTAAATTCTTATTCTCATTTTTTTCGTATTCATTCATATTTCATTATCATTCTCTTTATACCCCTGTTTCACAAAATAAACGAGCAAGTGTAGTGAAAAGAAATTAATCGATGTTCGAAGAAATTAATCAAAATTAAGCATAAATTATTTGGACTTCATCGTCAGGAATAGAGAACTGTTTAGCTTCTATGATATGCAACTTCAGATGAATTCTTCTTCTCGAGTGCCTTTTGATACTCTCAAAATTGAGGGTGCAAAGTACGCAATTGTACTCCCTCGGTTTTCAAAAAAAATAAATAAATAAAAAATAAAAGAAATAAAAAAATATATATATATATATATATATATATATATTTGGAAAAAAAATTTATTCCATAGAAAAGTTAAATTTGAAAATTTTCTTTGTTATTTTGTTACAAATTTAAAAACTTTCAATTACAAACTTATAAATCTCGTCACTACTTAAAAATTCATAACAAATTTCATGAAAAAAACTTGTAAATTTAATTATTGGTCAAATATACAAAATTAATAATTATCAAAAATTTAAATATTACTCTTTTTATAAAATAGAGGAAGTATATGTTTACGATATACATAATGTGATTTAATTTAAATCCAAACCACACTCCTTAGCACAACATCCTAAATAGCACGATTATAATTAGTGACTGTTTTCTTAAAGATAAAATTAGTGATTTGTTGCATTGTTGCTTGTCCCATAACCGAACGAGGAATCTTTAGGCATTTCCACCATATACACCTTGTTTCCCATTTTTTTTGCACGCATCAAACAATCACTCAAAGAATTTCTCGAAAGAAAATATAGGATTTGAGATCTAATAATTAATTTTAATTTTTTTATAAAACTTAATATTAAACAATAAATAGAAAATTTTAATTAAAAATCGTTATAAAATATTTACGATTTATTAGTTAATATAAATATTTACTATTCAAAACATTAATAAATATAAATTTGTCCATATATAAATATACATATTTAGTAAACAAAATAAGAATTTTGATTGTTTAATATCATTTTTAAAATAATACAATATAACACTTAAAAACAGTATTAGTAATTCTATAAATATATACTCCTTCTATTTTATAATAATTGATATTTGATTTTTTTGCACGTAACTTTAGGAAAAATATTTTATATGTTAAATATATTATTATATTCTAAAAAAATAGTAAAAAACTATATTAAATAAGGATTAATATGAATAAAAAAATTTAACATATAAAAAAGGTTACCTAAAGTTACGTACAATAAAGTCAAGTGTCAGTTATTGTTAAACGGATGCAGTTTTATTTATATTACAAATTATTTAGTACGTACAATTTATTATCAAATATACAAAAATATTTCTTTTTATTTTTTAAAAAATATACGAAAATTTCAAATTGTAGCATATTATCTCTAGCAACAATCTATGTATATGCATGTAAACAATCACTCACATAATGTATTCCATTTGCTTATTAACATTTATATTTAAATATTTATATTGAATATAGGTATGCATAAATTTTTATTAATTACTAAATAGTTGTATATGGTTGCATGATTTTAATTAATTGTGATACATATATTTTGCAATTTACTATACAAAAGAAACACATTATGTGATTTTATATTTATATATTGACAAATTTATATTTATTCATGTTTTGAATAGTAAATAGTAAATAACAAATTTTTGCTAATTGTTTATATAATGATTTTAGGTTAAGTTTTTCTATTTACTGTTTTTTGTTAAGTTTTATAAGAAGTTTTCAAATTAATTATTAGATCTCAACTACTAGATATATATGGATGATTGATATTAAAAGAAATCTATGAAGTGAAGTTTTTTAGGAACTCTAGAAGAACCAAATCCTATATTTTAAGACTTTTATGGAAACGTTTGATTCCAACTGCCGGATATTGAATGAAAAATGTTAAAAACTTAAACCCTTGATAAAATGGTCAAGCAGCTGACGCCTTACTACTTGTCGATCCACACAATTTCATTTCGATCAAATTTATAAAAATATTTCAATTTTCACACAAAATGGCTAAATAAAAATTTGCACGGGGCCTATTCTTGGACAGAACTCATAATCCAATTTGTTTGGATAAGGGTGTTCAATTTTATTAAAAAAACGCGATTATTGCCGACAAAGATTAGGCATATCACGGTCTTTTTTTGCTTGGTAAACCAACCACCCACCCAACCCACAAAAAAAAACACACACACCGAGAGAGAGGAGGGGGAGGAGGGGGGAGGGGGGGGGGGGGGGGGGGCAGCATATCACTATCAGGATCTTTTAAAAACTAAAATCAACTAGACGGTTCTAGAGTAACGCTAAATTTCCAGACAAAATATTGTTCAAATTTAAGCGAAAATTATTGCTTATTCCTTATTCGGAAATCAATATGTCGAAGCCCATAGGCAACAGCTAGTTCTGTAAAAATTAAAAGATGAGTGATGCTTGCACCATGTTTGTAATTTGAGATTTATATATGCCTTTGTTATCTCTTTTGATAATTGTTCTTAAAATTCGATTTTAGCCAAGAATATAAAAAAGCGATTGAAATGAAACAAATTTAACTCACAGTGTGTGTGTGTGTGTGTGTGTGTGAGAGAGAGAGAGAGAGAGAGAGAGAGAGAGTGCAACATGTGGCATGGGATAAGTGCTAATGGATGTAATAATCTCAACAAAGACTTTGTTGAAAGAAGAAAGGGAACAGGATGAATCTTAAACAGCAATAACTGGGCCATTGCAAGATTTGATTGAACAAAAGGAATCACCAATACCTTTTTGTACGTTTTGGCTAGCCTTTCTACTCTCAGTATTACTCTCACAGCTGCACCATCTACTCACATGTATAATCACAGAGGAATTCATGAACCCGGAAATCATATACAATCCATTATATGAAAATGAAAATATTTGCATCAAAAGATTAGATTAAATCAACTGTATTAGAATATTCTCCTAGCCCTTACTGCAATCACCCGATTAATAGATTAAAAATCCATGGCTACAAATATTTCATATTCAACTTTTCATCGTTTAATAGGATTTACATGTTAAATAAAGCTTAATTATTTATGGCGATGAAGCAATTATAACGAAGACCAAGAACTTCAAAAGAAATTCTCCATTTACTGTGTTTTTTTTATAAATATTCAGCCACTAATAGATATAACATCTGGAGTCTAAAAGTAAATATGGAAGTCAAGGTACGAGTTTCCGATATGGGCTTGCCAATTTACACAGGGGGGTACGGAAAATGAAATTTTGAGGAGAAAATAAGGGAAAGAGGAAGTCTTCTTCTTTTGTGTTGAGGAAGAATAATCTCGGCAAACTATTTGCATCTGCTAGACAGAGGGAATATGTTTACCGCACTTAACTAGAAACTGCCAAACTTGACAGATATACATTTGGTGCGTGGTGTAACAGTATCCATGGGCCTTGGAGCACAGTAAGATGTTCTGAGATATGAACAACTTTTGTTGATTGAGCACATGGATTTCCAAGGCAATTATAAACTCTCCACTTTACCCCCCCACCCCACACACACACACCCAACCCACACGCACACGCACACCCAAAAAATAAAAGAGAGAGGAGAACAGTCAAAGACAGCAACATTCTTTGTAAATGAACTAAAGTGGTATTATTTCAGAAGCAAGGTGATATAGGTATTAAGCTCACCAAATCAAGAAAACCTATATTGAAGATTCAACAACAGATATGTTTGATAACTCTGCCTAGATATATGATATGCCTCTCATGCTGCTCCATAAGATCTCAGAGAAATACACAGAGACACAAAAAATGATGTGCTGCATCCTTTTTAAAGCATTAAGCTGCAGTCATTGCACAGGCACATCTACTGATGAAATCTAACATAAGAAGATCAAAGTATTGTACGGATGAAATCTATAATTACTGTTACTACCTTTAGGCCATGGGCCCTTGTTAATTACTGTTACTACCTGATGAGCTACTTCAATTAAAAAGGAAATTACAATTTTTTTCATTTGCATCTGCAAACGCCTTGCAAGGCAAGGCAAATGGATGTGTAAGATAGGAATTAAGATCCCCACACATACTATGAAGTGAAGGCACAAACACAAGTCGCAGCTACCAAATGAATATGCAATTGATGAATCTGAATTAGCCAATAATACACCCTTGTCCTCAAATATTCAATGGAGGTCTCATCAATACACTTTTGAAGACAAAGATAGAAGTTATTAATACAATCAAACACCCAAGTTGCTAGTGCTAGGTACTATGATTATCCCACTTTGCTTCTAAAATCAATGGGACCATGAAAACAACTTGAATGCTTTAGGACTTTAACCTGTCACTTGGACATAACCAGTATACATGTAATGCTTTCTTTATCTCCATCTTCATCCATGGTCATGAAAGTTTATAACAAATCACATTCATAGGCAAAGACAGAACCTGTCAAGGTAGTAAACTGTAACGAGGAGTGCAGATATTGGGACAGAAATGTTACCGCTTCCAATGTATACAGATGGAATTTCATATATATGTAAATAAAGAACCACAATTACCTTAAAACTACATTACTTATTCATTTTATTACAATCTTTCAGCACTTTAGCAGCAATAATTGAATAATCACAAACAGGCAGCTATTTTTGGTATCTCTGTGATTTCTAATAGTCCCATGTGTTAGCAAGTGTCGGTAATAGAAGACTTAATAATTGTGTAATCACAATTATAAGTTCTCGGCCTAATAGTATCATGGTATCTAGGTCAGACCTGTGGTGAGTGAGTGGACCTAGTACACCAGTGCTGGCTATTAGGCTCAGGGCATTACAAATGGTATTGTCAGCATGAATAATCAGACACCGTCAAATTGTACAAATGGTATTGTCAGCATGAATAATCAGAAACCATCAAATTGTACAAATGGTATGATGTAGAGTGCTAAAAACAAGAAATTGAAATTGGTCTGCACATGTTTGAATAACATGACAATAGCTCCACTGAGAATTAATAGTATGGTTCACCTTCGTGGCCCCTTTTCTTAATATAGATAATCTGTACTTTTTAACATGTGGGTCTAGCATGCATAGAAATGTATATTGTTTCTTTCATTAGTTATTTTTCAACCACAAAATAAAATTATGTCTTGCAGTCAATATGCACAGCTTGAGTGATATATGCATGTTTATATATGCACATGCATGTATTTATGTATATATGGAGGTAGTATGTATCAATGTATTAGAGTAGCATAAAGAAAAGTTTAAGGTGCACTGTGCATACTTTCTACAAGATATCAAATAATACAATTATAATCAACTTTGATGAGGGTTAAAATCTAGCCAAAATTTCATGACTATTAAACACTCCAATGAAAACTAACTCCTGGTGAGGGTTAACTATAAACCAAAATGAGTACCAAATAGCATGCCTTTCCCAGTATAGAACATTTTAGTGCAGCATAAGAGATAAAGTGGATGGAGGTTATCCTTGTAATTTTTAAAGCCAAAAAAAGCATGTGTAAGATAAACATCAGGTGCATGAGCTCTATATTTTCAATCTTTCCATAATTTGATCCACCTATATAAGTCTTTATTCATGTATTGGAAGACTTTGAGCACCTATTCTTCAAGATGGGGACTTTTACGAGTGCTTGGAAAAGAAAAACATGGTGGAATTTGACTTTGAATTCAATCCATTGTCAAACCTCATAAAAACGTTTAGTTCTGAAATTATCACATAATAACAATAATAAGGGGCCTAAATATTGTTGTAAAAAATGCAACCAGAGGAAAAGATGTCAGACATCTGTGAAAAATCTGTCTTATGATAAAACATGAAAAGATGGAAAAAGGTGGAAAGCAACTCGCTGAAATGAAAATACAAAAAGGACATGATTGAAAATTAAGGATATGAAAAGGGCTAGGGCTTTGTGCAGGAATCCACATTAGTCATTACTTTCCTTCTACGGAAGATACACAGACACAAGGATTGCGAAGATAGATGCATCTTGTACACTAATGATAGTAGTACATAGAAGCACACATAAATCTTGAATCTTAACCCAATCAATGAACCAACGACATATGCAAGTTGTTGATATAACTCAAATAAAAGCCATTTACTAGACAAATAAATATTGCATCTGATTTAATTTGCATGTTATATCTCATCCCATTCATATGTTAATTAAATCAGGGTTGATAATGAAGTAATGAACTATTCAGGCCAAGCTTGACCTACAAAATAGAAAGTTAGCATTATTTCAGGTTTCTGGATCATGAAATATACCTCTCATGTATAACTAAACCATGTAAGTGCTATAAAGACTCGCTTGCGAACCAACAGACCAAGCGACATTCGAGTCAGCGACACGGAAGCGCCCATAAAATTATTGGTCACAAAAGAACATAAAGGTCTGTTGAACTAGTCTAAACAAAAGAACATAGAGGTTGGTCAAACTTGTCTCAACTTGTACTTACAGAAGAGACAATCAGCAATAAACTGAATTCAAGTAAGCAGCTTATTTTTTCCTGACAATATTATCCCTTGAATACTAACTTAACTCACTAAACTTCCAAAAACACGAGTGTTAAACTAGTTGTGGCATTAAATTTATGAATAAACAGTTTGGTATTTATGCATTTCTAAATAGAGAACTAGTAAAAGTCAAAATCCAAGTAAAAAGCACATAATACAGAAGCTTTTTATAAAAAGTGCACAGAAGCACATCAAATACCAAAGAAGTGAAGAACAATGTTACCTGATAAATAGCTGAGCAAATTAGGCAACTCTTCTTCACTGCTGCAGTGAATTGTGCAGGTTCAGGTGTAATGTATCCCCAGCCTCCAGCAACATAGTATAAGTTAACCTTGAACCATCTCCCATTGTTTGTTATTGAAGCAAGATAAATTTTATCCTCTCGCTATTATTGAAATACCTTCCACTGATTTCACAGCTAATCATTGAGTCTGAAGTTATACAGGTAATCACAAAATACTAAGCTTTTTATCTTTTCCCATAGTGACTATTTAACATCTTTCGGAAATACAGAGATAACTTTTAAAAATAACTTTAGTTTTTAAGTATCTGTGTTACTGAAAATTTTATGTATAAATAATCATCATAGCTTCATTAATGACCTCTCCCTTGAAGCTGAAGAAGATGCGTCTATATTTTGAAATCAATTAGCTAAAAAAGGGAGATAGGACAATCGTAATATTTTGACAGAAAAATAAATATTAAACGTGACAAGAAATTCCTGCTGTTCGGCACACAAAAAGAATTGACAGTATGGGTGACTAGGTCAGTAACACACAGCATCAGGTAGTACAACACAACTTTCTGGCTGAGGAAGGACCTTGATGAGTGACAACAAATCATGGACTTAATTATCTTTATAATGCGCCTACACAGCGAATTTAAAGATCATAAATATATGTAGCATGACCATCCAGGTATGTAATTTGACAGAGAACAGTTTAGTACATAGCATGAAAAATTTCAGTAAGATATGCAACTTACAAAAAAATCAAGAAGAACGTCACTCCCTCAATCATCCTTGTTCTTACGAAATTACAAGGCAGTCATCCAAAACCAAATTTGTGGAACTGAAATATAATGAAGAAATAAAATTTATGGCAAAAGTAGCTCACAGAAAAGAATGTATTAATCTAGATTTAAGGAAAATATGTATTGTTCATACAAATGGAATTTCTTAATTCATAGCAACTCTTAGCAGCTCATTCCATGTGGTTATTTTTTCTCTCGGTTTACCAATTAAACTCCCAAGCCGCTTTTCTTCTAAATCAATCTTTTCCCAGCCACTGAATGGAATAACTTTGACTTTTCTATCATTCAATATCTGAAGGAGTCCTTCTTTACCAGGCTTAGACAAAGTAGAACTGGATGCTAGCCCCCCTTTCTTGAGGTCTTCAGTGATGCTCTCAACCTGCCATATTAAAGCTGATTAGAAATTAGCACATCTAGGCAGCATATGTATTATGTAGTTTATATCAAATGAAGAAAAGGATAGTTTAAGCAAAGGCTTTATGGCACTGCTCATTGATAATTCTTTTCTGACATACCGTTTCTTCAGCACAGTACAGGTTTGTGGCAACAATCCCTGTTGGCCCTCTCTTCAACCAGCCAGAGACATACAACCCCTTTTCGTATTGTGTAATATCTCCTGGAGAGCAGCCTAAAACTCGCCCCCTAACATTTGGAACTATGCCTGTAAAAGAAGCCAATCATAGAGAACATAAATTTAGCCATCTTTAGAAGCCTAACACACTAAGTCATCACAAACAAAATGAAACATTAAAGATGTGTACTGAAATTGCTGTAATGTGAAACAAATAGTTCAAACGCCAAATTAAACCTTCAACTTACAATGATGACTTCCAGGATATCCATTCCTGGAAACCTTATCCACAAGAAACTATTTTGTAAAGTATCTATGCTTATATTAGATTTGAAGTTTAGAAGATACAGCTGTTGATATAAAATACGTGCATGTTAACTCAGATAACTATCATTACAAAAAAGGGGAATAAATAGTGCAAGCAAATGAAGTTACACTACAATCAATGCTTTGCTATTCTGCATAATATAATAATATACCTTTATGATGATCAAAGGGTAAACTATCAACTGGAACTGATTTGTAACCAATGCTCTTCAGCACCAAACTGAAAACATATAAACATGAACAAAATAAAACCCCCCCAAAAAAAAAATCAATTAAAAAAACATGAATAAAACTCACTATTTCGATCAACAATATCAAAAAATATTTAGGAAAAAAAACATACAACAATGTTGGACTAGTTTATATTACAGAAAGAATATCTGAAAGCTTGTAGGCAAAACTGAGGTCTCTCCTAGTCAAAAATGACTTATTACTGTTATCGGAGTTTACTCTCGCAACATGATCTTTTCATATTGTGCCTCAATGATGCTTTTTGCCTCTTTGATTGAAGTTGGATGGTGAATAACTGGTAGACACAGAAATTTTGTTCCAATGGACCCTGCGGCCCATGTGACCCTAATGGCCAAGAAGTGAAAAGTCTGTGGGGATAGGGTGTAACATCAAAGCAAACTAACCAAGCCATCCTAACTAGAATTATATTAAATACACCTTAATTAAGATTACCTTTTTCTTATTTATAGGAAGATCATTTAAATTTAATTTATTTGAACCAATCTAATGTAAATGAATATATTAATTAAAAGAAAGAAAGATTCAAAATAAGATAAATAAATACGAACTTTTTTGAATTTATTTCCATTTGAGTATGAAAAACTATTTTTTAAATTGTTATTTATCAGAAGGAAAAAATCCTTTGGCGGGGTGCAGCAGTTTGGATGGGGAGGGTTTTTAAAAAGAGAAACATTGCCTGGAAGATCCATAACATAAGCAACTCATTTGCTGAGGTAGGCTTTGAATAGGTAGGGAAAAAAAAGATCATTGCACTGTTTTTCTAAACCTAGCAAAGACTTACCGCTGGGGTCCCAAAACATATCTTTTGGTAATAAAATGGTCTAACCACAACATATGTTAATACAAATATATGTACAAGTGATGTGGAGCAAGAAATTAAATTACTAGTTTTAAATTATTTCATGTTATTAATTGGATATAAAATTACTGATGTAATTAATTAGTAGGTATTACATAGTTATTAGTAGTTATTTATTAGTAGTAGAGATGTATTAGGATTTTAGGAGAGATTTTACGATTTATCTTATCTTATCTTTTGTTTATTCGTAGTTAGCAGATTACTATGATTATCTTTTAGAGTTCTGGTGGGTTTAGGTAACTTGTTAGAAATCTATTTAAATGGTTGTAATTTCTCTTATTTTATATCATGAATTGAATTATCAACTAAAATTGTTTGAGTTTTGTGGGTTGTTGCCCCTAAGTATCCTCCTTTAATCCTTGTTCTTTCTTTCTCATATTCCGTCCTACATCAATAAGGACCACGTGTGAAAGTTGAACCATCCGTTTAGACATTTTCCAAGCACAACAAAAAAAAACAAACAAATTTCTATGAATGTTAACAAATGCTAAAAAAAAAACACAAAGGATTAAAGAGTTTACCCGCATCTAAGGTCTTCAAACTGCCCTGTACTCACTGCGATCTGTTTTCCAGTGCTGACACATTCTACAAACAAAGAAAAAAATACCAATCAAACAGATATCTTATAGCAAAAACTGTTCACACACCCTATAAATTTTATTGAATACCCAATTGGTGGATAGGATTCTGCATGAATATTGCAAAATCACCTTGCACACATAATAACAGATGAAAAACACAACAATTAAAAAAAGGAAGTGAGACAGAAGAAGCAAGCGAGTCCAAATTTCATAAAGTGTGTGATAAACTCTTCTCTTTGTCAATGCCATTGTTCCATCCTTTCAGACACCAACATGGTTTAGGATACATGAATGCTTCTTCAACACCAAATCAATAGGTTTGATATGTAAATAATGAGATGTGCAAGTCACCTTAAGGCTATTGTGTAAGGAAATAATGTTGACCACATACAAAGATAAGCCCACCTCCATTATGCATAAAGCATCCAATTGTATATTGACATGATTTTTCAGGTAGATAATATTCCAAATATATGATGTAATCACCTTGCATGCCAAGGTATACATGGGGAAAAACAGCATATGGGTATCGGAAATCACGAGAACTAAAAAAAGTGACATCTAGACCTTAAAACAAATGGTTAGGCAAAAAAGTACCTTTAAGAACTGTCTTCTCAAGGTGCATGGTAGTAACATGGCCACTTCCATCATCTGCATCTAAAAACCTATCAGGCTTCCGGAAAAAAACAAAATGGAGTTCTCGCTGACCTGGAATACGCCTGGAAGCTCCTGAGGAGGCCGCCTTGGAGAGCAATTCATAAACTCTCCTTTGAATCCTATTATTCTTCATCTCTTCCTTGGACAAGGATAAGTGCCAATATACAATTTTAAACAGTTGTAGGAACAATAGTACTACAAATGAAAATGACACACTTGGTTATCCTTTGTTTACACTAGAAGCAGAGAAAAACAAAAGTAGAGAATAGTGGCAGATAGCTAAACTACTAAGATGCCATTTTCTACAAAGATAAGATGGATCTAATTAGATGTATCATAGAGAAAGGATGTCTACCTTATCAGCAGGGGTTAAAAGAAGATCAGCTTCCTGAATGTGAATATACAAATCCTTAATACCTGCAATGAACACCATATTATTTGTAAAAAAAATAAAAACAAGACTACATGAAAAGCATCTCTATTATTTAGTAAAAAGAATAATGAGAACTAAACCAAAAAATAAATAAATGTTCTGTCATCATGAAAGTTGGCTCATGCTGGCAACAAATTATCAGAAATTTCAACTTGAAATTAATTTCAAATCTTTACAGAAAGGGTTAGGCAAACAAATAATAGATATATAAGCAGCACAAATTGCATGAGACTGAAAGAAAGATTGGACAGCTAAATACTGAACTAACAGTACATAAGCTGCAAATTGGATGGATTAAAAATCAAAGATACATGCAAATGAGGAAAAATATATTACCTATGCTGCTGATTTTGACTAAAAACCATTTCAAGGATCAAAAGAGTGCATTGAGAACTTAATCTAAAGAACATCGGACAATCATATGCAAGTAAGGAACAAATGAATTTCAGAAAAGAGTTAAAAGATACCGAGGATTTCACGCAGCTCTTTTGCTGTACAAGCTGCTTGTACTGGTCCACGCCTTCCGACCAAATATACTTTTCTGCAGTTTTACACAAAGTGATCAAACACAAATCATCAGAAACCTACTAAATCTGTTTTTCGTCTAAATATTGGAAGATAAGAAACCTTATGTTGCTCTCCTCTAGAGCAGCCAAGGCATGGCTAGCTACATCAGTTGTAGAAAATTCCTCAGTAGGTTTTAAAAGTAATCTTGCAACATCAAGGGCCACATTTCCCTGACAAAATGCAATTTAGTTTGCACACGTATAAACACTTCTGGTGAAGCATAAGATCATAAATGTAGTTAATAGCAGATTCTTTAATATAAGTGAAATTAAGAATTATTGATAATGACGACAAATTGGCAATCTCATTCACATAAAAATCTATAAGGTTAACAAAAAGTCAAAAACTATGTACTGCCTGTATGTGATAGAATACTGTTCAGAACACCACGATCTTATTATGTGGACTATTAATTTTAATAATCTAACGTAAGCTCAGAAATTTCTGGAAACTGTGACCAGCTTTGGCTTACAGAGCAGATGGTATATGTTTGGTGGTGGTTTTCTTGTTACTCTAACCAGACATAAATTTCTACGTTTCATGTCAATGCTAACAAACGGTGAGACAGAAAGACATGTGAATGTTAATCTGATTATTCTGTACGGATGGGAAGATTTTCGGGCAGAAGTAATAGGATCTCAATCTGGTAGGTTGGCAACACTACTGAAAGAGAGAAAGAGTCCAATAGAGAATGAAAAGTACGGTACTTGTCTCTGTAGTCAAATATATACCTAGACAGATTAAACTGTTGAACACATATGTCTCTTTTATATCTCCAGCAAGTGCTAAAAAGAAAATAAGAAAGTAACACAATACTCTTTGGGTTAAAGGTGCAATTTATTTGGTAAAAAATACTTCAGACCTTATAAAACCTCTTAATTGGTGAGGCAAAAAATTGATGCTAAATCACCAAGAAGCTCATATTAATAATATATTTGACAAAATATCCTCATTAATTTTAAACAATTTGGTTATCAAACAAACTGATGTAACAAAGAATTGTTCCTTTTAATTTTGACATGATGCCATTCATATGATTCACACAGTTCTGTTATCAAACAAGTAGAAAATTAAGATTCGAGGGCTCTCTGTTATATAAAGATACCCAACCTTTCAGTTCTATCAAACACCCCTAAGCTTTCACCATCATTCAACACATATTGCTGATACCTCCATATAAAAAACAAAAACAGCATTTACAAGAAGTCATCTGTATACTCGGCGACAGAAGATTAGCAATTTGACCTCCATGATTATTGGTTCATATAGGCAGTTTACTTAGCAGAAAGATCATATGGAGTTATATACCTGACCAAGAACAACAGCTGTATCGGTGCTCTTAAGATCTGGAGCCATATTGCTGCAATCAGGATGACCATTATACCACCAAACAAATTCTCGGGCAGAGTGTATCCCTGATAAATCCTAAAAAACATATAGTACAATTAAAAAGGATGATAGGAACAGCAGAAAATAACAACACTTTGAACGCCGCATGATAAGAAGTACTTGCAAATAGCAAACAGGAAATCTCTAATAACTTCAACAGCAAAGGAAAATAAGAAGATTCCAAGTCTACAACAAACGTACTTCTCCAGGGATGCCAAGAGTTCTATCACTTTCAGCACCATAAGCTAGTACAACCTGTTCAATGCCTTCTACAGTTTTGGTTAAATATAAAATATTAACATAGTTTAAACTTAAATAACAATATGCCATCAGCTAGACAAATACTCATCTAGAGCAGTGTCTTACCACATGATACATGTCATGGAGCTCAGACAAATATATGCTTGATCCAAGAGAAACATTCCCAATGAACGAACAGCGATCATTTTGCACAACCCGAGAAAACTGGTTGGTGACAATCTGGTGACACCAAAACAAAAAAATTTTACCGCAAAACAAAAAATTTGACACCAAAAGCAATAAATGTTGAATTCGAACTAACTAGAAACCTCGGCAAAGTAGAATCTCATCTATGCAGCATGGACATAGACTTGCAACAAAAAGGCAGCACGATACACGACCGGGAAAGAGGTATAGGCCATTTTCCAAGGAAAAAAAAAAGTGGGGTGATAAGTTGATCAATAAATATGAAGGTATTGTTCTCACAATTATTAAAGATTATGACCCTTATTCATCAATTAAAGTTAGAGCCATGCATAAATAAACTATCCTGTTTGCCAACAAACGCTACTCCCAGGTCCTTAAAGATTAAAGTTTGCAGATCTCCTCATTTCCATCAAATTCCTAGATTCGACAAGTGAGGCGATCTTGTTCCAATAATTAAAAGGGTTCCTAAAAGTAACAAATTCTAAAACTCAATTTGTAATGTGACTAACAAATTCTAAAATATCAAATGGTTTACATTGTCGGAAACTTTATGTAGTTTATGCTCCCTCCTTTCCAAAATTAGAGATTTAGAGATGCATTTTACTTCACGTTTAATAGGTTCATGAAATCCTATAATTCAAAATTGAAGTGAAACATTTTATTTTTAATAATTTTGAAGTGAAATATTGTGGAGATCATGAAGAGTACTCTTAATTACTAACTTCTAAATTTTGGTCTTTTAACAAATTCGTATCACAAATTGAATTAAGGATTCGGAATTAGTACTACATTAAAAGAATAAAAGAGATATGTATCTCTAACTTTGGAATAGAAGGAGTAATATTAATCACTCTGCAACTAAAATCAATTAACTTTACTTCAAATTTGAATTATAGGATTTTGCAAATGCACTAGAAAATCTCTTTGTTGAACTGAGGGAGTATTAACCTATACTTTATACAATCTAGTCCAAACTCCTACTTGTATACCTGTAAATATAACAAAAACTACATATTTATATATAATTTCTATATCCAGTTAGATGCTATATGACCTTGAAACTTTTACCTTTGTTTCAGGATGATCAGGTGCTACACCAGACCGGACCAATCCAAAAGGCGTTGGTAACCTATCAATGATATCCACCTCTGCATTTTGATGAGCCTTCAACATCTATTCAATGCAATCCACAAACAACAAAAATTTTGACATCAACTGTACCATTAAACCTAAAAAAAAAGTTAAAATTTACACTTGAAAAATGCTAGAATTCTGATAACAACAGTATTTCATATACAGATATATGTATATAGAGAGGTTGTGGATTAGCTCAAGTGGTTAGGAGCGTGACCTAGAGGTCAAGGGATCAAACCTCACCGGGGAGAATTGAGTGAGAATTAAGTAGGGAGAGAACTTCAACGGTGAGAATTAAGTAGGTGAGAATTGGGGCAGTGTACGAGGAATTTCCCCGATTAAAAAAACAGAGATAGATGTATATACAATACAAACACACACATATAGAGAAAGAGAGAGAGCACCTTCTCAGCGGTATAAAAACCAGCAGGACCACTTCCGACGACACAAACGCGTAATGGATGAGAAGAAATGACTGAAAAACATCTTCTGAAAAGCTTTTTGGCCATAGAATTTTTCATTTTGAAGTTATTGAAGCTGATTGAGAGAGATTGTTAGGGCTTCAAACTTGAAACGAAAAATGAAAATGAGAGCGATGTTGATTGAGCTCGTAAATTGTTCACTGATTGGATATGCAGGGTCGAAGCGAAGTAGATGAGAGGGGTGTATCAGATTTAGGGGAGAGAGAGATAGAGAGAGGAAATGCGAGCCAGGAGGAGAGTTCGAACCTGTTTAGGAAATAACTTATTTTGAAAGTATTTAAAATCTGTTACTATTTATAAGTCATTTACATTTTTATTTGATGTGTAAAAGTGTTTTAGTTGTATGAGATTTATTTCGTATAAGTTATATAAATTTTACTTTTTAATTTTAAAAGGAATAAAATATTTATTACTATAGACCGAAGTTATATAATGATGATTTATAGGTAGTAGATGATAAAGTGCCATCTTTATTTTTTTGAGTTAATTTATTTTGAAGGATTAAGTTATTTTCAATAAACAAAATTTAATTTTATTGGAAGAAATTGTAAGTAATTGTCAATTTATAAGTAGTATAAAAATAGGTTTCATTTAGAGGGTTTTTAAAAATAAACGCCAATCTTGTGTCATTTTTTCTCTTTTTTAATTTTGGTTTTAAAATGACAATAAAGAAAATGGTGTGTTTTGTTAGTACTATTATCAAATGTTATTATAAGAGGAATGAACAAATTTTTGAAAAATATTAGTGCTTACATATTATGGACTACAAATTATTTATTAAGAGATACTAAAAGAAAATGACTATTAAAATATAAATTTCTGAAAAATAAATTGAGAAGAACAAAAAAGAAAAAAAATACTAATGATTGGTAAAATTAATACTCAAATTAAGAACTGCTGGACTTAATAGCCCAACCCAATGAACCATGACGGGCCTCTCATTCGTATCGCGGGAGCCCAGATTAGCTCGAGTAGCTCACAATTTTGTAGTGGAAATGTAGAATCAACTGTAGTATGCTGTATGCAACCATGTGCTCGATTCAAAGCATATTTTTTAAAATCAGATTGAATAGGTCGAAACACTTGTTTAACGGTTGGATGGTTTAATCAATTGAATCGGTGATTCAATTAATTGAGTCAGTAATTCAATCATTTGAGTCAAATTTTTATTATTATATATGTGAAACTAATTTTATATACTTAACTTTTAGTTTATTCTACCAAAATAAAATTATAACTATATTTTCAATACATAAATGAGATAACTAAAATTTTTATTTATTTACTATGCAAAATTAACTAGTACAATAATTAACAAAATATGATAAATTAATTTTGACTATTATCATTCACTTATACTAAAAAATTTATAAATTTTATGTTTCAAACCTTAATTCTTATTTTTAATGAATATATAGTGATATTAATAAATGAATTACATGTTTAATTTTGTTATAGACTAAAAAATATGAATTAAATCATTTTTGTCATTTAAAAAATTCAATTCGATTTTTTGAAAAATCCGTCCAATTCTTTAGTTTTTGAAAAAACTATTAGGTTTATCTGGTTCACTTTGATATTTTTGTTTATCCGGTATTTTTCGTGAACTAAACCAGTTTAAGCACTAGTTTCTGGTTCAAGCAGTCCAACCGATTAGTCTAGTCCAGTCCAGTTTTTAAAACGATGACTTAAAGATAATTTTTGATTTTTTCAATCAAACAATGATTTAATAAAATTTTAAATTTAATATAATTTGATGAAAATTATCGATGTAAATTGTGTTGTGATAAAATTAAGTGTACAATAATTTAATCAATTAAATTTATATTAATTTTGAAGTTCT
The DNA here is from genome assembly GCA_014636745.2 of Centella asiatica. Taxonomy (NCBI): domain Eukaryota; kingdom Viridiplantae; phylum Streptophyta; class Magnoliopsida; order Apiales; family Apiaceae; genus Centella; species Centella asiatica. The sequence continues at coordinate 54,453,500 of CM025780.1, forward strand.
AATATATCATCGTTTAATTTAAATATCAGAACATATTTTTAATTTTGAAACGAAAACATGCGGATAATAAGGATAGAAGTGTGCTGATAATAAGGATAGTTATTCATTTCAAATACCCCCATTTTGAAATTTAGTATATATGTTCGGAGATGCGTTTCGCAATCAATGGAGCAATTCGATGGCTTCACATGCCAAAGTATAAATTATTTTGACAAAGTTCTACATCATCTCTTCACATTTGAAATTGAAACCATAAATGGGAATTGATATTAGCATTCTTTCAAGTTTCATCCAATGTTTCCTATTCTTTGTGCATAAGTACACAATTTAACAATTTAACAATGTCGTAATTGTTGTTTTCTTAATTCTACAAAAATAGCTACAATAAATTTTAGTGTATTAAATTGTAAATAACTAAAATATGAACGGCATGATTTCAACAAAGATTTACATACACTTAAAGAATATTTTTCTTAAAATTTTTATTTAATTATAATGTTAATTATTTTACAATCAAAATTAATCAATTTTATATAATTAAATGAGTAGTCCAAAAAGAGCCATACTTACAATGCTAAGTGCCAACTTTACTATCAAGCGTCACGAAGACAACTTTTTACACGAGTGGCTAAAAACCAACTACAACAAAAAGTTTATATACTTCCAATATATGGTCTAAATAAATCAAAGAAATCTAGAATATTAAACTTTTCTACCTCCAAATTTCAATTTGTTTTATCAAAATTGTATGGTACTGCAACACACATCACAATAAAAATCATAATATTAAATTTTTACCGTTAAAATTATTTTGAAATTTGAGTGTTGCAAAATCTCAAAGTGAATTTAATGATTAAATTCTTTTACTACGATTTTTATTACGATGATGTGTGTTGTGATGTGTAACAAAACTTTTTCATATAACTAATATGGAGGGTATGCGGTCATGTAACTCTCTTAGTTGCTCTTTTTTCCTTTTTTGTGGATGATAAATTTTTCACAGCAAATGAATAAATATTGAGAAAATTTATATCTAAACAAGTCAAAAGCAAATATGATATTAAAAATAATAAGTTTTTAACACCCTATTCTCGTTCTTAAGATATACAAATATATTTTCTTAACAAATATATATATATATATATATTTGTCAACAAAATCAACGCTTTCAACACACTTCTCTTTCCATGGATATATTGAACAAGGCCACATACTTAATTTAACCACATAAATAGAAAATAAAAATAACAAGAATGGAGAGAGAGCGAGTCATAGGAAGTAATGCTATATGTTTTACACTCCAATGCGTTAGTATAAGAAGAAAAAATGAAAAATTATGCTCTCTTTTATGAAACATTTGTATTTGGAAACAATGTTTGAAAAACAATAATCATATAATTAGAACCAAAAATAATAATAACCAGCAATAAAAAAACATGTACACAACACGGACGATTTGTGATCATTAATTTGATTAAAATGATTTTAATTACAATATGTAATTTGATTATAATGAATAAATAGTTACTTAACTATGTTTTCTGAATCATTTGTTTGATTAAAAATTTTATATGTACTTTTTGTATAACTTAAAACATAATAACTAGGCCATTGTTTGATTATGTTATATACCAATTGACTCATTCATTAAACAGTTTTATTGAAATAATATATAATTATAAATAGATAGGTAATAATAAACGTTGATTCTTTAAAAAAATCAAGGAATTATTTTGGTTTTATGTTTATCCTTGTAAATATGCATTGTTAGCTCATTATATTCTAAAGCTATGAATGAGCCTGTTTATCTTTTGTGCACGTTATGTAAAAATAAAAGTAAATTTGTTAAAAACTTGCGTCATATCCTGATCTAAAAATGGAGTGATTTCCTGCACTCTAAACTTTATATATTAGGAAAAAAAATCCATTTTCCTCTGTTTTTTTTGGACAAAAACTCGCAGAATTTACAACAAAAAGACAACTGTTTATGATATTGGAATGTACCTGTAATAAATGAAATACTTTTAGGTAACATGATTTAGAGCAATAATATTGTCGTAAAGGCTTAACATACGACATTACGTAGTATAGGTGTATAACTGTATACTATATAACATGGTTCTTAAGACAAATTATTTAAAATTATAAATAGTTGTATATGAACTTATAATATATATATATATATATATATTAACCAAATTAACAATTATAAATAAAGAGTTATTCTTATTGATATATTTTGGCAGGATACAATAAAATAATATACAATTAGTGATTTTTAAGATGATTAATTTTCGATTTAAGTCTATATAATTCCTCAATGGAGTGATAAATTCGTAAGTAGGACTTCTTAGACAATAAAGCAATCCTACACGATGTAAAAAAACACAAAAAAAAACCTGTGTATCGCCAGTGAAGATGTCATATATGAGATGGAGATGATGTAGTAAATAGACTTCTAAAAAAAAAGTATTAGACAATTCACTAATGAAAAATGTTTATAAAAGGCAAAAATTAATTGGAAATGATAGAAGTTATGAGTATTAAAAAGAAAAAGCTGGAGAAATAATTACAAGCGTGGGCCTGCGGTTGATTATAGCATGGAATAAAACATTAAAGAAAAGACATGGTCATTGACGTTATTGGTCATCCACTACTTTCTCTCAAAAATGATAAAGTCAAGTTATCGTATTTTGTGGACTAATAAAAAAATTCTACAAAATAATTTTGTGGACCAATAAAAACCCTGCAAGATAATTTTGTGAACTAATAAAAAATCATGCAAAATCTTACAAAAAACACTCCAAGATAATTTTATAAGCTAATAAAAAATCGTGCAAAGTTAGAGTTTCAAATTTTGTGAGCTAATAAAAAGACCCTATAAGATAATTTTGTGCGCTAATAAAAAACTCTGTAAGATAATTGATGGATGTGTGAGTGTGTGTGAATTTTTAGGCAGTAATTTTTTATGTAATCAGATCAAAAAAAAAAAATTAAAAAAACAAATGGGGGAGAGGGGAGGGGGGTCGTTAGAGTTGTAGGGCCTTTATTTTAGGCTCATGTGGGCCCAATGTCTGCTCATAAATAGTCCAAAATTGAATGTCACTGTCAAAAGTATGGAGGACAGTTCTGTTTGTATTGCTGTTGTGGGCTCTATTTTAACAAGGCCCACAAACCGCCCCCCTCCTAACTTCTTTTTAACGTTTTAAATAGGGGAATCTGCTCCCAACCTCTCCCCTCCTTTCTTTTTCATATTTTTGAGAGTTATTATAAGCATAACAAAATTTTGACAAAATCTTTGACACGAAAATAATTTATTCTAATAATTTTTATAACAAGATATTATCACATTTACTATAAATCTTTTGAGAGTCATTTTGTATTCCAAATTTATATTTACCAAATTTTGAGGACTTATAATTAATTTGATTAATCATACAATTTCACAATTAGAAATTTATGAATATGTTATAATAAATAATATTAAATCTAAAATTTTAAAAGTTAATATATGTGAATTTTTAATTTAGTATTAGTGCAACTATATTCTAAATGTTTACGTAATATCATTATATAGCTATGTTGTATTCCCAAGTAAAAAGTGAGTCCTAACTAAGCGTAAGCAAGTTCAGGATTGAAATATTATATAATTTATTATTGTATGAAAATATGATAATTAATTAATATAAGTCGAAACTATGATCGTATATTTGAAATTGAAGAAGCTAGAAAGAGTATTAGAATAATAGAAACTTCTCTCTATTAAAATATAATAACTAAAGGTTTGATCTTTCAAGTTCATGATTCATTTTTAATGTCATTACTATAAATAATTCTAATTTTGGTTAACATTACAAAAAACTGTAACTCATAATATAGTACTAGTTCTAAGTTTTAACGTCTCAAATTAAGTTTCACATAAATCCAATAAATTTTACGTCTGAAAAAAGGTTGAATTACTTTAAACATAATCTTATATATATGTTGAAACTAAAGATAAATAAAGTTTATAACATGTTGTATGACTAATATTAACAAAAACTTACATATGTCTTAAATCTTATATTTTATGAATGGATTTTTTGAGGTCAAAATAAAAATCAATATGAGATTGTGAGTTAACTCAATTGATAATAGTAGAGAAAAATGGATAAAATTTAGGTTTTCGCGGATTGAACCTCGTAGGGCATGAGGAATCAAACTTAATTTATCGGTGAAAAAAACCTCAGAAATGAGATGAGATTTCTATTAGTAATAGGATTTTGCCTATATTGATATTAATAACAAACCTTTGCAGGGATGAAGCTAGGTGCATGTTAGGGGTTCAATTGACACACATAATTTTTTTTTCCCTTAGGTATTATATATATTAGGTAATAAAAATTATAAATACAAAATTGAATCCAAAATACAAAATAAAAATTATATATATATATATATATATATATATATATATATATATATATATAGTATATATTAGGTACTATATATATTAGGTATTATGTATTGAATCCACTAGTGTGTATAAATTTTATAATATATAAAGGTTAAAATTGAACTTTCATCAAAACTCATTAATTCCCTCACTTCTTTTTACCGGTCTAATTATATTTCTTAAATTCAAACACGTAAGAAAAAAGGATCACAAACAGATGTCAATAACTCTCTTTATGCCCCTTTTGCTCTTCGTCTTCGTCTTCAATTTTGCTTACAACTTACTTCCAATTGTCGAGGATAATTGAAAATTATGATATATATTATTAGTTTTTGTGGTCATTAATATATTTAGTATTCGGATTGTTTTTTTTCTTTCAACTATGCATGCTTATTTTATTCATCGAACCCACAGAAAAATAAATTCTAACTTAGTCACTGAACCTTTGTTTAACAATTAGAAATACCGTAGTGAATATTTTTCCAAACCTAAATGATTGAAATGGTTTTTACCTTTGTATAATGTCTATGGTTGGTGAATTATGAGCGTAATAGTTATTTAAAGATGACGTCCTTATCTTTTTTCTGGTTTGCGAGTTCTAAGAAATGTTTTGTCAAAAAATTTATAAAGAATAGTACTAAAGCTAACAAAATTAATGAAGGATTAATAATATATTCACAACGTACTTATTGAGTTTGTATTTTAATCAATTAGACGTAATCTATTCATATATTTTTAATTTTTTTTGAAAAAAGTCCTAGCTGATCTAAGTCTTAGATTATCTCTTTTTATTAAATGTGATGGTCTACCTTCAACCCCAATAAGTGAAATCTTTGTACTCCGTATATCATAATCTTTAAAACTATATATATATATATATTAAAAATAAGATGCAACAAATCGACTTTCAACTTAATTATTTTACTTGAGTTCTAATTAAAAATAAAAATTTGCTCATAGTTTTCCATGTAACTAGAAAAATTATGTTCAAAATGCTCAACATTTTTATCTATTATACATGCGTATGTGCGTACTATACTATACGTTCATGGAATTAAACTGCTTTATATTTAACTATTTTACTCTTTGTATCTTGAAATGGATGATATTTTACTCTTTATATCTTGAAATGGATGGGCATATCATTGATTAATATCTATTTACCTTTTTTTATTTAAAAATGAAGAGAAAGGAGGGGAGGGAAAAGATCGTTCTTGAGTTTGTCTAACATGTAATTACTTTTTCTTTTCTTTTTTTCCTTTACCAAGCTTAACTATAAGTGCAATTTATGTAAAAAGGTAAACGTACAAGCTTTATTGCTTTTAATGACCTTCAAAATGCTTTCACCTTTCTAATCTCATCCATTGTTTTTCGCATGATAGTTCGACACAACACTACAATACCCCACCCCCACCCCACCCCACCCCACCCCACCCCCACCCACCCACCCACCCACCCACCCACCAAAACAACCCAAATGGCCCACCCTCCTTTTTTAGATTCTTATTCTTATTTATTACAAGTAGTATTGGGATGAGATAATATAAATCTTAATTGATGGCGTTTTTATTAAAATCATAAATAAGTCGAATTCGAACGAACAGTTGTGTGATTAGAGTTTACTCTAATAATTTTTTAGATACTCGAATTCAACTCAAGTATTTAGTCAAATAAAAATTTTGTGTTTAGATACTACATATTCTAACATATAAATTTAGTATATTTTTTCATAATAATACAATTTTTTTATTTCTTTTATGATAAAAAATTATACATAATAATTCATTTTATTAATTGACATTAATTTTAGAGTAACTTATTCAATATGTATAATATTTAAACGTATTATTAAGACATAATTAATTATAGATTTTCAATATATATTATGATATTTTATTATAAAGAGATAAATTGAATTACTCGTGAGTAGAATTGAGCGAATACTAATATGCTCATATTCTGCTTATTTAACTTATCAAATTTTAAATAGAATATTAAATTTCATTCGCTTTCATATTGAATCGATTAATTTTTGAATCTTTATATCGAATCGATTAATTTTTGAATCTTTAAAAATATTAAATTTAATTCGCTTTTATATCGAATCGATTAATTTTTGAATCGAGGTTGAGCGAATTACTAACTCTCTTGTTCAATTTATCAACCTAACTTTTTACTGTTACATATCTTCAAAGATATTACCTCAAGATCATAGTAAATAGACAAATTTTTATTACTAGATTATCACTTTTAGTCTAATTATTTAAGAGGTACCTATATATTTAAGAATGATACGTGTTTGTGACACTGTATACGGACATATATATTATACTCCGTATATTATACAGACACATATAGGCAGTATATTATATCTATATCTATTGAAATATAATGCACATGATCAATATTTTTGTTACTCCCTTCTACCAAAAGTAAATACTTCTTCGGTTATAAATGTTTCACAAGTACAAGTATACCGGTGCTTCTCTGTATTAATCTTATTTCCCCATGTCGTTATATTGAAATAACCATTTATCTCTTTAAAGTTTATGTTTTTGTGTGTGTGTGTCTATATATATATATATATATATATATATATATATATAAATGAAGAGAAAAAACAAACATGATATGATAAGTTTATGTGTGTGTATAAATGAAGATAAAAAAAAGAGAAAAAACAAACATGATATGATAAGTTTTAATTTCAAAACAAAATTAAATCTAGTGTGGCGAGTTAAGATGATTCACAAAATTAGTAAGCAAATCTAATTTCAATAAATCTCTACTAGTTTTGTCCTAAAATAAAAATCTGAACCAATTTCAAAAGTAAAAAAATAAAACGAGCGTTTATTTTTTATTTAACATAAACTTGACCTTGGTTAGGGACATTTAATGAAATTCTTTACGGATATTGCAAATAAATTCTGTGTGAACTAGTTTTATTCTAAGTCTCAATCTAAGTGAATATATATATTTAATAATATTTGTGTTCTATTTACATTTTTACAATACACTTTATCGGATAAGGAAAAAAAATTGTGAATAGGACGATCATTTGTCATTACGCTCGAGTAATTTTTATATTTATTCTCTTTCATATATTTATATTTCATGCGAACGATAAAATAATTTTTTTGGTTGATATATTATTCTAATGCAATAAGTTATTGTGTTTTTTCAATATGTTAAAACCATTATTATTTTAAACATGAGGGAGTCTTTCAAAACCTTATTTGACCCGACAAGTAGGTCCCACCCTCGTATCCCCCACCAGAACATGTCAACTAGATAGCTACCATGCGTTTTGCTTTTTTATTTGAACTTGGTATTTTTTGTGGCTTTTGTCAAAATGTAATAGGAGTACTATTCTCCCATTGCTTTCTTTGTGAAAGTTATATTTTAAAAAGCTATTTCTTTATTATATTTTCTTCTTCTTGTTAATTGCAAGTGCGTTTCATGGCATTTTGTATATTATATTTATAATACATCCAATTAATTTCCCTCTTAGAGACATCTCCTGAAAAAGCTATTAGAGCATATACTCCTTTTGTCTTAACCGCCAAATCCTAATTTCTTACATAATGACATGAATTGTACTCTCATGTTGCATTTAGTTTGTTGAACCGAATTAAATGAGAAATTGGAAATTAAACCGATATTGGAAGAATATAAAATGCGAATGATGAGAGTATAAAAGAGCTTATGTATAACGATAAATGAGTTGTGTCGGAATACCTAACATAAGAGATAAATATTAAACTAATATTTTACTTTGTTAAAACGAATAAAACAAGAAACGAGTTTTGTATAAAGTAATTGATAAAGACTTTGATCTTTTAAATTGAAAAACGATTGAAACTATACAAGTTAGAACACGTGTTTGATACTTCATCCGTTATTAAAAAAAAAAAATTTGTAGAAAAAAAATTTGTTTAAAAAAAGAGTTGTATTTGAAAGTTTTTTTTTGTTATTTTGCTATAAATTAAAAAAATTTCAATTACAAATTTATAATAGATTTCGTCATAACTTAAAAATTCATAACAAATTTTATGAGAAAAACTTATTATTTGTATATTTAATTTTTTTAGTCAAATGTACAAAATTAATAATCGTCAAAATCTATCATCACTATTTACATCTAATTCCTTAAATAATTACGTACTTAATTAATAACAAAAATAATTAAAAGCTCTCACGTGGGGTGTTTACCTATGTTAAACCTTTTTGTTTAACTTTATGAGAAAATCGAATTAATTTAGTTTCGCATGCTTGAGCTTAGTTTTACACGTGTAGGAGGAAAGCCCATGTGAGTAACTGACCCAGAAACTGTAATTGGGTTCGTCCGATAGCGCCGTGGACTCGACCACGGGGAGAAAGGTGAGAGCCACTACCACCGACTGTGAGTCACGTGAATTAAAATTGATTCCATTTGGTAGTTTACTAAATTAGATGTGTATATATGTATGTTAACTACTCATTTATGCCAAGTTCTAACCAACCTTAACTAGCTCCAAAGCATATGTCACCGTCTTATTCGTAGCTTTTATCCTATATCACTCATTTTTCGTTAAAAAATAAGTATTCCTTTCGTGAAATTTATTTGTCATTACTTTTATTTTAATTTATCAACAATTATTTGTCTGTTTTTTTTTTAATTTAGTACTATTTTTATTATATTCTTTTAATACTATCCTCATTTTGAATTAAAATTTATTGTTGAGTGTTTACTTATGGTATTGAAAAGTGTTAAGTTATATTGACATAATAACACTTTTTTTTTCGAAATAATAGATAGATTTTAAGATAAGTATTTTGAGAATATTTTATTTTTCATAATAATCGTGTAAAGTTAAATAGTGATAAATAAATCCGGATTGAGGGAGTAATTTTTAAAGGATAAAGTTTGCATACGAATGTGAGTAATCTCACTATTTTCAAGAATTAATTTTTTATTTTTTTAATTTTAACTTGAATTATTGTGTTTAAATAATTACACCGTTTAAAACTATTTAAAACTTCTAAGAGAGTATAAGATTGAATACTATCAATATCAATCTTGTATGTGCGTAAAGTTGAAAAACGACGCTTATTTGTGAGCATAAGATATATTTTCGTTCATTTTATTTTTCGGGCAATCGGATAATTTTCCAATTCTTTTGGCAAGGATTACTTTCCTATTAATTAATTTCGGGCATTAGTGCTTGTTGATTAACCTACATTGTTATTATCACTATCATTCGTTATAAAATTAAATATACGTTTTGACTTTTTGGTCAAACGATGACAAATTAAATTCTAAATTACTATCAATTAAATTGATTATAATTGATTCAACTATTATATTCTTAAAATTTATAACAAAAACTTTTCATCACAATATAATTTGTATCCAAAACTTTTATAGATTATATAAATTTTGAAGTTCAATATACCGTCGTTTGACCAAAAAAATCAAAACGTATATCTAATTTTGGAATTGAGGGAATATTATTTTTTAAGTAAACATGACATTCTTATATATGCTAGACAAGTACTATTGAAATTTTTATGCGGAGAAAAGAAAAAATGTGCACCAAAATAAAGTCCACACAACAAAAAAACGATACAAATATAATCAATCTCAAACAAGTATATACTACAAGGAAATATTTCATCTAGGACAAAAATTAGTTATGTAGTAATGAAGAAATAAATATGAAAAGTCAAATCATTTATGCTAAGTATGAATATATATATAGCATTACTTCACGTAACAAACTACTTTTAAGCAGGTGACTTTCCTTTTGATAAAGATGAATTTACACCATTTAAGAAATCTCATTAAATCTATTTCTATATATAACAAGATTTTCAAAGAATAACTTATTTCTTTTATAATAATTTGGTAGACCCGTGGATTCTCCATCTATTGATTGTTTATAATTCAATTGTCATAAAGTTGATTGGATCGGATCTTGTTCAGAGAATTAGCACTACTAACTACTCAGATAGTCACATGACTTATTAGGACAAAGAAAAAGAATTAAAGAAACAAAGAATTAGTCACATGAGATTTTTTTTATTATTAATGGAATATTGTAGGGTTTATTCCTTGTTTGTCTAGAGGGACTTATTAACAATTAAATATTATCGTAATAAAATATTTATACCACAACATTTTCCTATTTTATTTTGATAGAAATTAAAAAGTGGTTGAGCATACGTCAATACTTAGAAAATTTCACGATTAAGTTTTTATCTCTCGCCTAGAGACTCACCTTGGGAATCTCAATTTAAGAAGAAATAAAATCTCAATTGTTTTGATAAAATTAAAAACCGTAATTGTCGTAGTATCTCATTTAAGTACAAGTATTTATTTTTCTTTAACTGTACCAGAAACTATGTTTATAGTACAGAGAATAATTGCCACTAAAATATGGGTACTGAATTTTTAAAGTAATTGATATTAATGTATAGTTCCCTTTAACCAATATGTTATTTCGCTTATGAGTTACAATTAACTAGTGTGTAAAAAAATTGAGCCGATCAATCGAACTTTGTTGAACTTGAACATGTTCAGTTAACAAATTGAACTAATTAAATAACTTGTGCAAGTTCGACTCGTTAGTGTTGACAAACAGTTCACAAACAATTCGTGAATACGTTGGAGTTCATGAACAATGATCAAACACATCCAACACTATTGTTTTTATGAACTTTATTATTCTATCATGTTCACGAACACGTATGTGTTCGTGAACATTAAATTATTTGTGAAAATAAAGCTATTTATGAATATAAAATCATTCATAAATATAAAATCATTCACACACATATCACCGACTCAAGTATATAACAAAATCAAACTAGAATTGCGATCTAAAGATACATAAAAAATAATCGAATTCAACCTATTCATAAATCGAGTTGAATTTTGTCAAATTGAACTGAATTCGAATAATTTACAGACATTAATAAATCGATCTAAGCTATTTTGTTTTAAACAAAATCAAATACTTTAATAATATCGAGCTGAACTTTATTAAATTGAACTCGAACATGTTCACCACCAATTCCATTCATTTATGTGCCTACAACTAACATATATTCTTGACTCCGGAAATTAAGTTAAATATCAAATAATAATGTATAAATTATATACTGCAAATGTTACGGCTTCTCCAACTCGAGAGGTTTATGCATTAAACCTAGAGAGTGACTAGATAATTCTCTCTCTCTCCCTTCACACACACACACACACACACTCACATTTTTGTTCGTACAAAGTCCAATCCGATAGAGACACGTGGCATACAAAAGTACTTTGGTTTCTAGTATAATATGTCTAATAATGATCACAACTTGAATGAATTAATATAATACCGAAAGGTGGGAAATTATTTTCCCCATCATATAACAAGACAAAAGAATGAGAGACTAAAAAAAATAAAGGCATGATATGACGGGGGTATTGGGATCAGTATTATATATGGACTATATTAGAGAGAAAGAAGGTCTAGTTATTTTTAATTCATAGAAAATGATAGTTGAGTTTAATATTCATTCTACTAAGATATGGTCTCTTTTTAAAATTAATTTGCTTATCTACCAAGAATTCTTTTAACATTTTCTTTTACATACATGTATATAATAACAAAGTAGTAATATTTAATTTTATAGCGCCTCATTATTTCTATGCTATATCAACTAAAATAAGGATTTAATTAATTAATATTTCAACCATACTTTTCTGCTTCAAGGCCGATTAGTCGTTCTTTCATACGGTATCAACATAGATGAATTTACAGGGTGTTAGTTTTGTATGTTGCATTTTTAATTTGAATATAGTTTTAACTATTAATTCTTATATTTTTTTAGTTATAGTCCACCTTTTGTTCTTTTTTTCGCATATGCATTTCGTTCATATACATTTTAGTTTTTGGAAAACATATAGATATCAATACGGTTCCTAAAAATATTCATAACAGATTAATTAACTGATAATACTGCATATTCATAATTGTTTTTTGTGTGCCACAGGTACGTGTATATATATCCAAGACTAACGTCTAAACCGAGCTAGATACTTGTTTACGGGATTTTAATATTTAAGTAAAGAAAAGAAAAAAGACAAATTTTAAACTAAATTTTCTCTTCAAAATTTTCTTTGTAAGGAAGATTTAAGAGGAGTTTTAAATATTAATATCTTAAAGGATTATAATTTTTATCTATACATTAAATAAGTATAAGAGTTCATTGATCAACTAATCATTTTCCTCTACTGGCTCGCGTATTCAAGAAAAAGGACTTGATTTGTTATTCCTCCATATATTTTCTTTGAGAGGATCGAGTTTAGTGGAGTAGATAATTTAATTATCTTATTTTTTTAAATAATTTTGTATATAATTATGTTTCAGATGTTCTATAAACTTAAACATATGACTTCATGATCACAATAAAAAAAGAAACTTTACTACTAAACTATATATCGCATTTTTTTCTTCCATCCTAAGTTAAAAAAGAAGAATTCTTCACTAATTTATGTACGTCCCTTTATAGAATTCAAAATCAAAAGTATATCTTTTTTCTTTATAGTTTTTTTTTTAATTTAAAATTTTGGAGTGTAAGGTCAACACAAATTATCTTGTTGACCGGAAGATTATTAACAACAATTGAATGTCGTATACCTTAAACATAAGAAATTAACATAAAACATCTATACAACTTTTCTTCTTTTGGAAAAGAGCCATATTTAGTGCATAACATGACAACCCTACTTAGAATAGCAAAGCCACAACAATTACGTAGTAGACAACAAATTAAAGAAATGAAAAGGAAACACAAAGAAAGATATAGGGAGAAAGCTAAAACTTTAATTTGATAGGTATAGAATATATACTCACTCTACAAAACAACGAAACTCTAATCAAATAAATGTATATATGTATAGATTGGATAACAATATATATTATTGATTGGGCACATTGATAATCGTGCACGCAAATTCAACTATCTGTTAATGATTAAGGTGCCAAGACGTCCCTTTCTCTCATAAAATTACTTCAACTACTACGGACCACTTTTTTTAGAACCTTCGATCAAAATCCATACTTTGCACAAAGATAAATTAATGATTGACGTAATGTTTTAAGAGAGTACTTAATTTTCAAATGGAAATTCTATAAAATTTATAAAAAAATGAACATGGTAGTAAAACCAAAGTATTAAATAATTAAAGATAATTTGGAATTTATCGAAACATTGATTAAATTAGATGAAAAATTTAAATTACTGGCTCTTAATTACTCATTAGTACCATCCATACTTTTTTTTTTTGGGTACTTTTCGTTCAGTATCTAAATTATCTTGATTAATTACAATTGTATTTCGGTCAAGTACTTTTAGGGACAAAACTTCAATAATGTACTTTACATTTTTAGGGCTCGAAGTTAAGATATTTGATTAAGTAAATTGATTTTTTTTCCCACTTGAGCCAATATATGTTGATAGCACCATCCATACCTTAATTGTAAGTTGTCTAGTACTCATGTCTCTTTCCATTTTACAATTAGAGATACATTTCTCTTTTAATGTAGTACTATTTATAAATTTTAAGATTTTATTTGTGATATAAATTCATAAAAATATTAAATATAAAAGTTTGTATTAATAATATTCTTCATATATTTTATTTTAAAATTTAAAACAAAAAATTTCACAATAATTTTAAATTATAAAATTTCGTAAATTTATTTTATGTGAACTAAAATATATTTCTATTTTTGGGATGGAGAGAGTACTTATTCACCGAGGCATGTTGAGATTTTTTTTTAAATAATAATTTCATTGAGAATTATAGGTTTTGACTTTTCGTGTTATGGGTGTTGCACATAAGTTTGATTTATAGGAAATAAATAATTGCGACATAACGCCTATATATAAAAGAACAATAATAACGACAACCTCGCACGAGTCAAGATTAAACCTAAGACAGCTCTTACGTAACCATCCGTACGTATGTCATTATTTATGTTTGTCTTGAGACTAGTAGTCACCATAATCACATCTATTTTCGTTGAATTAGCATTCTTATGTGGCATTTTTGTTATTTAGAAAAGAATCAATGGATAAAAATAAGAAAAAGCAGAGGCGAAAAAGAAAAAGAATAAATGATTGCGAGAATTACCAATGAGAAAAATAAATATAGATCAAATGCATGTAAAAGTACTTTTTATTTGAATTGGATAACTATGTTTTAGTCAACAAAAGCATCACTTATGTTAATTCATTAGCTGCCGAGCTTAGCTTCTTTGAGAGTCGTATGTTATAATCTCTATTGTAATTTTTTTTGTTTAAGTCAATTAATTTTATCTGAGGGAAAAAGTGATGAACAGATTGATGAAACGTCTAAATCGTGATAGACTCGTTGAGAATAATTCTGATTTAATTTATCATGATCCATTAAAAGTAGAAAGGTACTATGATAAAATCCTTTTGAACAAAAACAAATTACAATTAGTTTGGTAATGATCGAGCCACATTATTTATTCTGTCCGAACTAATTTTTTTTGGATATAATACAAAATAGATGGGAGATTTTTTATGAAAAAAACGAATCACTTCAATTAATTTCTTTCCAACTTGAATTAATCATCAGTTTGAATTATCTTGACTGTTTAAGTCGGTCTTATGTCTTTACACCATCAATATAGCATGTCAATGGATATTATTGTTTTTTTCCCCTTTTTCTTTTTTGGCGTTTTGTTGGTTTATTATTTCTGGCAAGCTAGGTTAATTCGTGGTCAATGTTAACGTTGCTTGTCAATATCGAATATACGTGGAAAAGTGGGTTATGTACTTATGTATAACTGCTCATTGGTGTGTTATGTATTGCAAAATGAAAATTTAATCATATTATAATTAGTTAACAAGCTATAGGTTAAACGCAATATAATTTCTTAGTTTTAGTTGAATTAAAAATGAAGCCTAAAGTTTGATTGACCATAAAGCTTGCTTCTTTCTAATCAAACATAAAGCTAAAATTGAAGATGAGAAGTGCTATTAATTGATAAAGATGCACCTGATATTAATCCTATTGGATCATTATATTTTTCGTTTCATTTTTCAAAGCGTTATAAACAAGAGCTTCCGTAGAGAATTCAACGTGGTTTTAAGATAACGACATCCAGCAAATTGCAAAAAAAATTCATGTTAGGAATATAAAGGTGTATATATAATGAATTATATATATTAAGAAAAAGTTAAATACACAGTATAAAGTTGAACTTAGCGATATAGTTAGAACTCTACAAGACTATCTGAAGAATTATGTGAATCTAGACACAAATACAGATCGAGAAAAGAATGGGAGACAGAAATAAGATTTTTTTTTTATATTATACACAACTATGTTGCAACTAGATTTCTAAATTTTTCAATAAAATAAGGAAAGAATAAATGATTAATGACATTTTAGTATTTTCTAAAATAGAAAATTTCATTTTAGTGTGATAAGTTTTTCTTTTATCTACTTTAGTCATGTATATAATTTTTTTTTTTGCTTCTCTCTTTCTCTCTCTCCCACACACTCTCTCCCTCTCTCTTCCACCTCCATGGCAACCTTTTTGTGGCGGCCTCATAATCCCATACTAGGCGAGAGTGTCGTCAATTAGCAAAAAACAGATAATCAACCTCCATTCATTCATGATAGTAAATAAAGTAACATTAAGTAGTTATTATGGACCTAAAATATAATATCTTAAGTAGTAGTGGAAGTCATATTACAAATTTAAAATGTTTTCAAGTCTTTAATACGCTTTCTTCCTTGGTACGTCATTCACAACAGGAGGGCTAAGAACTCAATACTTATCTGTCCTTCTTTTTCCTTTTTAGGACGACTCAACTTTTGAGCCATAAAATCCTGAAAAGTGAATGCTACAAGAATGAACGATTTACGCTCAACAAATATATACGCGAAAGGTAGTTTAGAAAATGCTATGGGGTTAATTTTTTGTATGTGAAATTAGGCGAAACAATGCCGACCTTTCGGGAGTTTAAGAAGAATCATGAAAGTCATCGATGATAATCAACTATTGACTTTTGTTAAAGAAAGATAGGGCAGAACCTGTGTGTATCTTTCTTAGAAATACCATTGGGGGGCTAAACTCGTGGTTTAGACAATCAACCATATTGTATATAACCGGCCGAGTTGTAACAACATGATCCATCAAAGAGTGAACGTATGTAGTCACAAGAAAAAAAAATCCTCTAGTTTAGATAATAGAACAAATTAGTACCATCTTTTTGCTCTACCCTACTACGTGCCTTGACCCAGTAAGGGACATGCCAGTTTCTTACTTCAATTGTACATATATATCATTCAAGAATAATTTAGGAACTCAACGCTTTAGTATATCCGTACATGATTAAATATCTTATCATATCAAGAATAATAAACATAGCATACACATTAATGAAATAGAATAAAGCATATAATATATCTCATCTTATGCATATAAGAAACAAAAGATCACGCATATTACTTTGAATAAAAGATGAGTGAGTATATACTTGTCTCATTTTGTAGTTAACAATAAAATTCATCTACTGACTGTTAAAATCTCCCCTCGAGTAGAAATACTTCTGTCAGATGCAACATGAAATGTCTTAATTAAACTATGTTATCATACGAATACATATCATGCTCATGTGTGCTTTAAATGTGTGCACTAACTTAAATTAGATCATCTCGGACTTAAGGTAACCCTTAGGGTTTTATATGGGTCCCTCTACAATTTATTAAGGTTAACTTCTCTCTCTCGATACTATCGAAGGATCGCTAATTAGTTTAGTTGAGTTTGTCTTAGGTTATTGAACTTTACTATCACTAATTAGTTTAGTTGAGTTTGTCTTAGGTTACTGACCTTTATTATTGAGTTCCGTACCAGGGTCATGTATGACAGAGTATTGATTTGTATGGACCACTAGTTGGTATTTAACTCGCTCGGGATTTCGGATTAATCATCCTTTAATTAATTGAGGGTTAAATAATTTATTTGAAATTTAAATGATTTATTGATTAATTTTTATGAATTTAATTAAGGTAATTGTCCCGTAATTAATCCTTGTTAATGGTAATTAGAGAGGATAATTATTTCCTAATTATCCCCTACTTGACCCCATTTAACCCTTAATCCTCTCTTAAGCATCCCTTAATAAATATTTAATTAATCTTAATCAGAGTAAGTAATTATCCTTAATTAACTAATAAATTATTCACAAATAATTAAGGTAATTATAATTAGTTACCTCTAATTACCCTTTTAAAAATTTCTTAATCATACTTTAATTACCTTCTAATTAATCTTAATTAGAGTGATTAATTATCCTTAATTAATGATTATTAAGTTTTAATTAGTCTTAAATAATTACTTAATTATTATTAATTAAGTTTAACTAAATTAGGATAATCAAAATTAATTACCGATAATTGACCTCCTAATCCTTTCTTAACCATCCTCTAATTACCCTCTGATTAAATATAATTAAAGTAAGTAATTATCTTTAATTAATAAATTAATTCATGTGAATTAATTCTCCAATTAATCATTTGTCATTTATTTAATTAGTTTTGAGTATTTAATTATTTTTTTTTGGGGAGATGTGAGAACCCAATAAATTGAATGTAAGACCTTATTAAGTTATATCAAGAAGATTGCATTATGAGATTTAATTGACATATTAATACCAGTGGTTACACTGACATTGCTAAACTTGTATTAGCAAGACTAAGTAATTCTAATCCAATGATTTATGTATTTTAATTATATAACAAACTCCTGCAATTGAACAATCTTAGTACAAGATAATGGAAATAAAAGGGGAGGTAAACTAATGGGACAAATAGTACTCATAATGTGACAAATTATCCCTAGTATTAACCATTAATGCAAGATTGGTTAAATTGTAAAATTTTAATATATTTGTTGGTTGAATTGATCATCAACTATTTTTTATTTCATAGAAATCTTATGATTTTTCTTTTCAATCCTGAAATGTTATGATTTTAAACCTTGTGGTTTATATAATATTTCTACAAAAATAATTATTTTAAGTGTGTGAATAAATGCGTAATTTTTAGATAGTAACTGTAATGGTGAACGTATAAAAGAAACGTAAGACTACTTGATTTAAATGATACATATGTCTTTTCAAGTTTTCATTCAGTTTGAACTTTCTAAGTGGTACCAAATAATACTTCGATATTTTCTTTTTGTATGCTTACATATTTCTATCGTAAGGTCCCACAATAAAGGCAAAAAACGTAACTTCTGATAAATGGTAAATTGTTATGAGACTAACAATGTAAAGGATACTCCTGTCATTTAAATGCTCAAAATATTTTGATTGATAACATAAATCGTACACCCGTACACAAACATATACCTTTTAAAAGTGAATTCCAACAAACTTTTATTAATTTTACAAAATTTTGAGAGAAATCAGACTTGTGAAAGTATAGAGTATTAAAAAATATGAATAGTAGTATATTTTGATAATTTTTAGTGATGTATAAAGTTGTATTTATATAACTTATAAGATTTAAAAGAAAAATTTACTCCGAAAATATGTTCAATTTATATGATTACAAAAACTATGACATATATCATAAAAATTAATAAGAATCTACATATTACTTTATTTTTCAATATTATTTTTATCCATAAAGTTAAGACTTTTGAAAAGATTGCAAATAGTAGCGATAATTACTGCAACCGAAATTTAAAATTTAGAGTGCAGTCCATAGAGACGAAATTAAAAAGTGAGAGTAGTAAAGTGGAGTTGAAATATACTGTACAAAATAAGCACACATGCAAGAAAAAGTGAGTAAATGTCATGGTTTCTATGCACTTGTCTTGAAATGTTACTAGTTAAAAAAGAAGATTAAAAAGTGTGTGCTAGGGCTTTAGGGGGGAATTTTAAGAAATGCCAGAAATAGAGGACTAGGTTAGAAGAAAGTTAAGCTCATGGTAATAATTATTATATTAATTAAAATACTACTCCAGTTGCTCCGGGATCATTCAAAGGAATTTTTACAAGCTTGCTTGTTAATTATCCTATCCGGAATCCAATGATCAAAGCATGAACAATATGAAACAAAAATAACACACCCTTTAATGTCAGTATTCTAGTATATATAACATTACAAGTTTCAAAGTTGTCGTCGTTCAATTATACTCTAGCTATAATAATTAACTAATAATTAATTCATTCAATATATTAACTCCATTAATTCATTTTAATTAGTATTATGAGTAAATCTCAAGATAGTGATAGTCTAGCTACCAACTATTCTCTTTTTTCAAAATAAAATAAATTTATAAATATATATATATATATATATATATATATATATATATATATATATATAAATTCTTTTTTAAAGGCTGAATAGTATTTTTTTTTTTGTTGATGTTTTCGAATCTATTATTCACCCCAGGTGGAGGGTTTTAATGGGGAGAGGATAATTTACCTCATTTTTCTTTAATAATTTGCATATAGTGTGTTACTTTTACTGCTGTATAAACTCGAACATGTAACTTTAAAATCATAATAAAATTAATAAATAGTTAGCAATTTTTGTTATTTACTCTGTTTCAAAATTAGAGTTGCGTTAATTCAGTTCATATAAAATAAATTTGTGAAATGATATTATTCAGAATTAAAGTGATTTTTTTTTTACTTTTACTAACTATATCATAAAGTATATAATATTATTTTTAAATACAAATTTTTACATTTTAATATTCTTACAAATTCATATCACAAACAAAATTATAAAATATGCAAATAATATTACATTAAAAAAAAGAAATATACGTTTAATTTTGAATCCGCGGTACCTATCCACAACTATAAGCACCAATTTTGGTGCAAATGTTTTCACTATTTTCCATTTTACCCATTACACTTATCAAAAGTACAATTTTTCCTTTTCTTTTTGGGTTATAAAGAGAGGGGGAAGTCCAATAACACAAATAAATTAACTCATTAAACGAGTCGTTCACTAAAAAGACCATCAATTAATTAAGATAAATCGCAAATCACCTGATGACTCAAGCTCTCAAGCAAAGGACAAAGACTAACAACTGCGCTTCTCGACTTTTTTTTTCTAATTTCTTTGGAATATATTATAATTGTAATTATATGAAGTAAAATGAGATACTTTTGGATTAACATGAGAAAAATTAAAATCTAACATCATCGTTTAACCTCAAAAACCATAGTCTATTTCTTGTTTCGGATATGTGGGTGTATTATTAAGTTAGTTTTCACCATTTTTTCCTTGTGTCAACATCTATCAACTCCAATAATTTTCTGTTTTCATGAATAATTGAAGGCTAAACCTATTTCCGTAAATAAACGTACATACTATTCATATCTATACATAAACATGCAAATTAATGATATTAACAATAAAAATATACTACCTCCGTTTCACAAAAATAGCAACATTTAAACTTTTGACGACTATTAATTTTGCATCTTTAACCAAGAATTAAATTTACAAATAATAAGTTTTTTAATGAAATTTGTTATGAATCTTTAAGTTATGACGATATTTATAAGTTTGTAGTTGAAAGTTTTTAAATCTATAGCAAAATAACAAAGAAATTTTTTAAGTGTAACTTTTTTTTGGAACAAATTTTATTTTTTTCAAATATATATATATATATATATATATATATATATATATATATATATATATATTGGAATGGAGGGAGTTTTTGAATTAGGACCGTCTTTTTTGTTATTATAATTTTATTAATTTGTTATATTATAGAGTTATGTTATTCTCTCTGTTACATAGTAAGTTATCCCCTAGACATTCATACACTTATTTCACCTCATACAAAATTTAAAAATTGAATTTTAGTTTTCAAGAAAAAATAAGAGGTGAATATGATCTATGCTAAAACAGGAGGAAATAGAGTTGTGTTACAGATGAAGTATATATAATTGAATTATATATCTATCCAATAGATTAAGAAGGTAGGATTGAGAATTACGATAGAGCTAACTCGTCTAATCTATTTTCAACTGATCGAGCTAGTCGACTCCATGATCTTTCAATTAAATTGCAAATGAATCGATTGACATGGATAAGAACTATAATATTTCAAATTAATTGCAAATCAATTGATTGATATGGATAAGAACTATATTTAGTTTTTTGAAATTTAGTGTACATTTTTCTAAAATTTCTAATTAGGAGAAAAATTACTTCAAAAAAAATAAAACTATATAATTTCATTGTATAGTAAATAGATGCCTTAAACACTGCCTTATTTTATTTTTATGTATAAACCACACATCTATGTATATGTTTGCGTCGATAAATAATGCAAAGAATGTCTATGCGGGCTAATTGTCAAATCAACAAATCTCATGGGTGAGAATTGCATGAGTTAATTGTAAGAGAGATTATACCAATAAAAAAAAGTTAGAGAATGAGATTGAACACTCCAATAACAAATTAAGAAATTAATTGAAGTATGGGTATTTTAATTCCAAGGAATATATTATAAATTTTAAAAAATGTATATACATTTTTTAATAGAATATTTGGTGAAGGAATATATAAGAAAGGAGAAAGGGGACAAGGGGGAGGGTTATATTTCTTGGTATGAGATACAAAGAAAATTGAAATAAAAGAATGAAAGGGAGGGAATAAAAAGAGGAAAAGACAGGAAGACTCCGACAAAGATTTTGCAGTACGGACCAGACATCCCATTCCTAGTTACCAGCAGCTAGCTAGCCACCCCCACCCACCCCTCCCTCACTCTCCCCCAAATATAATTTGCCATTTTTCCTTGTCACTCTCCTCTAGATTTAAGGGTTTCTTTGTCTCTTTGCTTAATTAATTATTGCTTCTAAGGAATGTTATGTCATGGAAAATATTCCATAAGTTATGCCATAGAATAATTTTTATTATTATTTTATTTTATTTTTTATTCTTATTCTTAAAGACAAAGATGCCCTTCGAAGATCAAAACTACGTGCATAGATAAGTGGGACAAGATGGACTTTTTACGTATCTCGTGGGAATGGAATGTAGAGCTTGGCTGTTGTATGTGCCAAATAACATACTCTCGTTTTGGTAATTGAAAAAATTCTCTTGGATGTTTTAGGTTAGGAATTACAAAGCCCTAGAATTTGACCTTTTGAAATATGTGTAATTTTACTGTCTGCGGATCATTCTCTGCACCCTCATGGTAAAGAATAATCTCAGATAAGCCAAACTCAACAAAAACCAAAAAAATGTAAAATGAATTTAAAAAAAAAAACAGATTAAGAACACACACACATGTCACTAATATTTGAAAAAAAAGAATGAATCGTTATTTAATTTTCATAAATCCGTTTCAATATTTTCTTAAGATTGACATTTTTTTCCTTAAAATAAATGATATTACGTATATTAATAGTTTAACTGTTCAGAGATTGTAAATATGACTTTAGCTTTCTTTCTATTATAACTTAAATTGTTCAAGTTTTGAGGACAACAAAAAGACCTCTTTCTGAAACCGAAGAAAAAGAAAAATTATTTTAAAAAGAACTAAAACAATAAATAAAAATGAATTACAAGGAATCAACATTTTAAGCGAAAGAAGAAACACGTGCTCAACATGTTGTCCCACATAGATAACTTAAAACTTATAGAAGGAGGTTGAATACAAATTCTTGAAACTTTTTCGAGTTCGTATTCTTTAAAGTGATTAAACTTGGGGGAAGTAATTAAAGAACAAGATGAATCTGTAAACAATTGTTTTTATTGATTAACAATTGATTACAAATATTAACAATCACAAGTCAATTTTCAGATACCTCTCGATTTATTCAAGAGCTTTAAAATATGTACTAAATGAATGAATCAATGAATCGTACAGCTTCTAATCTTTGTAAATCAATTACAGCTTCTAAACTCTGTAAACTATATTCCCTTGTGTATTCTCTAATCAAAGTTACAGGTTCTTATTCTATTAGATAGTATTTCTATAATTTACAATTTGAATAAGAGTAGAACTCTTAATACTAATCTAATAGAAATACTTTTCATTTATCCTCTAACTAGCTTCATCTTCAACATAATTTCTTTATCTGTGCTGAATCAAACTTCTATTTGAATCAAGCCTCTTCACTGCATCAGGGAGTAACTTCACTTTAGTCTCTTACAATTTCAACAATAGTTTTTGATAGCATAATATTTAGTCTCCGATAGGCTAATACTTAGTCTCTGATAGAGTAATTCTTAGTCTTTGATAGGCTTGACTAACTTCAACTTATCTTCAGTCTCTGATAGACTAAACATAATCACTGACTTTGTTGAACTCTCCAATGTAGTCCTGGAAGTCTCTTACAATATATTTTAACTTACTCTCTTATAATGATATTTTACAACAATCAGAGAGTAAAATATCAGCTACAAAAACTTAACTGTTACACATCAGCAGCTACTGTACACTTGAAAATCTAAATATTCTAAGTATATCCATCATCATCAAATGCTATAAACCTAACAATCTCTTCCTATTATGATTATCAATGTGATAAACATAAATTAAGGTTGATGATGATGTCAAAACTCAACACTATAAAGACAACTTAGAAATAAAAATTAACAAATGTACCTGAATTAAAATCTTAGACATTAAAATTCAGTTTCACCTAGACTAAGGTTTAAATCCTTTAAGTCTGGCTTCCTTATTTGAAATATGATTTCAGCTACTTTTTCTGGTAAACTAAGTACCATGTTCTGATCTTGCGATACTTTAATCATCCTTTTCAACTTCTTTAATCTTTTCTCCTTTTTGTTTCTGCATCTCTCCTTATTCTAGATTTTCTTGTTGTTGCAACTGCTCTATTCTCTTCTTCTTTTCTTTCCTTCTTCAATGTTATCTCCTCTTCTTTCTGAAGTTGTGCATAGAGTGCATCAACTGCTACCAATTTGTTCTCTCGAGGATAGACCAACTCCATTTTCCTATCAATTATCACCTCAACAAGTGTTAGAATATTATCCGTCTTCATGACATCTCCCATCAACTTAGTTTGTCCTGACTGAATAGATTTTTTCTTTTAGGTTCTTCAACCAAAATACCCTTGTCTTTGTCTTTTCTAATTATAGGAGCTTTAGCTTGAGCAACTTCTTCATTTCTGTTAACAGTGATGACTGCATTAATTTCTTTGTTGATTTTTTGAAGTTTTTCAAGTTCAACCATTAAACTATTTACATCTTTGACAACTCTTCCCCTGCCTTTATCAACATTGACTTCACTCCCTTTCACCTGAGTACTCTCCCCCTTTTTGACATAAACATCCTTATGTTAAGAGGAAGAAATAACCAAAGTAGGGTTGGCTAGAAGAAATAGTTGTTTGAGCTCTTGAATGTCATTAGATAATTGAGTTTGAGACTTCAAAATAGACTAAACAGTAGATTCCAAAGCTTGAAGTCACTTCTCAGTGTGGGACTGCTCATGTAGTTTCGTCTTCTATTGAGTGAAGTATCCGTATAGGAAAAAGACCTTTATTGCATTGTCTCATATTCTCTACTTCTAGTTCCCCCTTGTCTTGGACATTCTTGAGTTCAGTCGTGAGACATTGATCATGAAGTGTTGGAGCTTCATGTTTCTCTATTATGTTTTGATCGATGTCTCCTAAACTGCTTTAGAAGTGAGATCAACTGCATTAGACCCTAATGATGTCAAATAATCTTGTCTGAGTTGTGCAGCTGCCTTATCTAAGGTGTTTGTGAAGCTTGCATCCAGTGAAGTATCCATATTTTCTTTTAGTTCCTCTTCAGCCACAAGTTCATTTGTAGTGTATGTCTTCGGTGCTGACAGCTTGTCTTGATGTTGTTGAAGACCATACAGTACTTCAAAATCTATATTTGACATATCTGCTAGCAATTGAAATGCTACATCCCTTGGCTGAAAGCTTCTCTCATTATCTTTTAATGTATGATCATCATTAAGATTAGGAGATAAACAAGCTTCAGTAGTTGAAGGTGTGGTAATAGGTTTAAAAAATTCACCTACTGAAAAATTTAATTTCTCTCTTTTCTTTTCTTTAAGGATCTCATCCTTACTCATACCTTCTCTTTTTTCCTGGAGTTGGACATCCAGACTCTCTTCCTCACCTTTTCCCAAGCTTACTAAAGCTTGACTCTCTTCTTTTTCACTCACCTCACTTTTTTTTAAGTCAGGAGCCTTACTCTCACTGGATATTGTTTATACCTCACTAATTTGGATAAGTGCACCTAGTCTTTAGGAAATAGGAGGTAAAGAAGAATTATCCATGACACCAAGGAGATGAGGTACCCTTGATAATGATGTGGCTAGGGTTTTCTCCAAGACAAATAAGTGAGCCACAGAATGGACAATAAGAGTCAGAGAATTGGCTGCATTTGTACTTTGAACTAATGATTCTTGTATGTTAGTCTCTTGGAAAATTAGAGCTTTAGTCAATGGTGAAGAACTAGACTTTTGTGATTGACTAGATTCTGACTAGTCCATTTAAGAACTAGTCTCTGATTGAAAAAGTGAAATTGATTCTTCTTGAATAACTTGGAGTATGGGCTCTTCTTAGAGAATATCAAGAAGATCTGAACTTGTTGGTTCTGAAGAATCAAGAATAGGAGAAAGAGGAGGAGAAAGTATGGATTGGAATGTTGGCTGCTTCTCAAAATTGAAATTTTAGAATTATCAATTTGAGTAGTGTCACTATTTCTTTTAATTCTTCTCTCATATTGGCTTATCTTTTGTTGTTGTATAGAAGATTGTGTGCAAACTCTTTACCTATTTTTCCTGGTTGGAAACTGTCTTCAATATCAACATCATTTTGGGAGAATGTTTCCAGTCTTCTATTTGCCCTTTTAACATCCGTTGCCTTTTGAGAGGCAATATATTATTTTTGTCGTAGGGTTATTACTTTCTTCTTTCTCTAATGTGCCACCTTAGCTTCTTTTTCTCCCTCAATTTCACTATCACCCTCACTTTTTTTTTTATGAAAATTTTTCTGGCTTTCTTTCTTTTTGCAACCACAGTCTTTTGAGAGACTGTGGAGGGAGCTGGAGATTGTTGTTGTGAAGTTGTTGGAGGATCAATTAGGTTTCTAGTTTGTTGCATATGATCATCAAAGAATGATAAAGAGTAAAGGTTTGGAAACCTAGCTATGAGAAGTGATCTCATAGTAGGAGGATAAAAAATAGGAACCATTACCTTTGTTGCTTTCCTCTTGACATCAGAGAATATTCTTTTGCTCTGCATGACTATTGGAACAACTTTCATACTAGTGATATTTAGATTATGAATTAAATGATTAACAATCATCATTAAAAACCTAGCATAATATATAAATTTTGCTTTTATTACTAGTTTTAAGTTTAGCTATCATACTCTTTAATATCAACAACCCTAAATTTATGTGTCTACCATACAAACCACAATATGCAATTTGTTGTGTGAGTGTAGTGATGACATCATAACCACTACATTTAGAAGTGAATACTTTTGTGATTATATCAAAAAATAAAGACCATTCATGCCTAAGGTGAGACCTAGTAATAGAACTTATGGATGCAATTTCTTCATCATAGTGCAAGTTCCTAAACATAACATATATTTCCTCATCAGAGGCAGGAGCATCATATTTTTCTGAATAAGTAATTATAAAACTTTATTTATTATTTCATGTGTAATAGCACAAGAAGCATTCTTATATTTAAAAGTTACTACTGGAGAGTCATCATTCTCATCTTGGATAATTGTAGTGGACCACATGATGGTAATAACATCAGCAGCCTGAGTGGGAGTGTCATAAATGGCATGTGTGAGTGTTGAAGCTTGAAGAAAATCCACAAATGAATGATATTGAGCTTCAAACTCATTCTTGTTAGAGACTCCGACATGATTTGTTTTAATGAATTCGAATTCACCAAACTTGAAACACACATTCTTGGATGCCATTGTTGATTCCTGTGAAAAGCTTGAAAGGTTTCTTTATAAGAGATTAGATCGCACAAATATCAGATAGAGAGCACAAGAGTTCAATAGAATTTGGTTGAAGCCCTTACTGGGATTTAAAACGTTAACAATTCTTTAGATAATGATTGGCTTTCAAAGATTAATTAGAAATATGGTTAATTACTCTCTTGTCCTTACTAGAGTAAGTTATCAGAGACTATCTTAGTCCCTTATCCGATCACTCTCAGAGACTAAGTTAAGCTAGTTTTCAATAGTTCAATTTTGACTTGTCAGAGACTACAAAAAAAAAACCTATCAGAGTCTAATTATTTAAAATAGATAAGAAGTAATAACTCATTACTTCTATTCTTTAGTCTTTGTTGTTACTTTGTTCACAAAGTTATCTAACAATCAATACAATGATTATTAGCTTCTGATTTTTGTTTGTGAAGAACAACTGCAACCTAGCTCACTACTATAGATAACCAACTTCTATTTTTCTGTTCGTGAATAATAACTGCAACCTAGTTCACTGTTGTAGATAACCAGCTTCTATTTTTCTGTTCCTTGGTTTAGGTACCAATCTCCAGATTTTATTCCTTGTGAATTGGTTCAATTCCTTTTGCATGACAATTACCTAGTCAGGATCTTGAAGTGCTTCTTTAATTTTCTTTGGTTCAATCTTCGAAAGAAAACTGAGATAAGGACATTTATTCTGAGTTGCACTTCTTGTCTTAACTCCTTCCTCTAAATCTCCAATAATCAAATTTGGTGTATGATTTTTCAACCATGGTCTTGCAAGTAGTAGATTCAATCTTGAAGATGAGACTTCACTTTCTATATGAACACTGTCTAATATATTTGTTGGATCAAAGACTGCTCCCCCCCTGAACCAATGACTTTTTCATCATTAGCTCCCCATGAGCTGTTAGTCTCTTTTTGACTATTTTCTTCAGTAGTCTCTAGTGTTCCATTAGTCAACAATTGTGCATTTGTATTACCAGTCTCTTGTGGTTCATTTGTTGCTAATACTCTGGTCTCTGGTGGATTATTAGTCATTGGTAATTCATGCACAACCATTAAATCCCCCTCAATCATTGAAAGGACATAGTCATCTTGGGGTTGTTTATCACTCTCTAATGTGTCTTTCCATGCATCCAATTTATTCTTGAACCTGAGAGTTTCATGTAGTCCCTGACCAATCATTCCAGGAATCTTGTTATTATTAAATGTTACTTGTACAGATTCCACAATGACATTTTCTCTTAGGTTGTAAACTCTATATGTTTTACTAGATAAAGAATAACCTAAGAATATTACCTCATCATCCTTGTTGTTGAATTTCCCTCTAGTCTCTAATGAGTCTCTCAGAACAAAACAATTACATCCAAATACATTAAGAAACTTGAGAGTTGGTTTTCTCTCAGTCATCAACTCATAAGGTGTTTTGTTGTACATCTGTTTTGTGTGAAACATGCAGTAATAAATGCTTTTTCCCAGAAATAGGTTGGAAGCTTGGACTCTTCTAATATTGTCCTTGCTACTTCAATAAGAGTTCTATTTTTTCTCTCAATAAATCCATTTTGTTATGGAGTTCTAAGAGCTAAGAATTGATGTGTTATTCATTTTTCAATGTAAAATTCATTAATGTGAGAATTCTTGAATTCTGTACCTTTATCACTCTTTATAACCCTTACTTTATTTCTTGACTTTGTTTATACTTTTCTTTATATGATCAATTATCAACTGAAAGGCTTCATCTTTTGAATAAAGGTATTTCACCCATGAATACCTTTTGTGATCATCCGATATATCCAATGCATATTTGTTTCTTAAAATTGATATCACATTTACTTGACCAAACAAATTCATGTGTAGTAATTCTAATGGATCAGTACTTCGTGTTGTTAGTTTACTCTTGAATGAAACACTTCTTTGCTTTCTTTTCTGGCATGGTTCACATAATCCATCTTGTGTAAACTCCAATTTAGGAATGCTCTCACTAAAGTATTGATCTTTTTGAAGTTTAAGTGGGAGAGATTCTTATGCTAAAGTCAGCTTTCATCAGTAGAGGCTTTTCTATAGAGATATGTAACTTGATCAGCAGTAGAAATCAGATTTGCAGTGTATAGATTTCCTTTTCTCTTCTCTGTCAAAGTCACATCTCCAGACTTCTTGTCACACACATGACATTGATTTTGTTTAAAGGTGACATTGTATCATTTATCATATAGTTGACTAATACTTAATAGGTACTGGTAGTCTCTTACAATATATTTTAACTTACTCTCTTATAATGATATTGTACAATAATCAGAGAGTAAACTACCAGCAACAAAACTTAATTGTTACACATCAACAACTACTATACATTTGAAAATCTAAATATTCTAAGTATATCCATCATCATCAAATGCTATAAACCTAACCCAACACTCACATATTAAGAAGCACCCACTTACATAAGTTTTACTACAATAAAAGAGTTTGGACGGTTTGATGCTTAAAGCAAGTATTTACTACTTACTAAATATGTGTTGACTCAAGTGAAAAGAGCTTGATTTCACTTAACTAGAGAACTTAGTTTTGAGTCCTGAGAATGTAAAGTACACTATTAGGGAGCACGACCCTCGAAAGAGTTTGACCAAAGTAAAGTCCAGATTAGTCGATATAAATTAAATACCGGACGGGAAGAACCAAAAGAAAGATGATTCTACTTAATTCACTAAGTAATATATATGGAGTAAGATTAAAATTCATTGAAGATTGACTACAAAAACAAAAATAGTTTATCATAATGTTTTTGTATGCATATATGTATGTGGAAATAATGGAATTCACTAGACAGAGCAAAATCAATAGTATCGTGTTTTTTGATACTATAAGAAATACATTACAATAAATTATCTTAAATTTACATTCCGATCGTCTAGCTGATGTTCAATTAATTCGGTTCTCGACTAAATGGTCGATTCAACTGTGACTTAATAGGTCAGCTATCAGCTTATGTTCGGTGGTCCTCATCCACCTCTTCTTTTAGTGAGCTATTATTCAGGTTCAAATCCCGCCCCATAAGCATAAGATTAACATACGTTTATATTACTGAGTTAACTCATAATCTTAATAATATTATATTTTTAAATAAGAAAATAGTATGGTATATTAATAAATTGGATAAATTAAAATGATAAGACCAATTAATAAGCAAATATGTGTGCATTAATAATAATAATAATAATATGTCTTAGACTTTTGGTTTATTTAATATTGATTCGCTTCTACTGACATAAATATCACTTGATACGTGATTAGAATACCTCCTAGCTTCCTCTAGGTTTCAAATATACACTCGTAATAATTAAGACTTTCAAAAAAACCCTAGAAGCTAGTATGAAAGTTTAAACAAGCATCTTGCGACAGTAAAATGTTTAAAAAAAGGTGGTAAAATTAATTGATACAGTAACATTATCCAAATATAGAAGAATTAGTAAAAAATTGTGTTCCTAATTAATTATGTCTATTCTTGTTTCTATGTTTTCAGAAACGTAAGACCTCATATTTCTTAATTTTAATTCGTGCCCATGTTCCCTGCTTTTAAAGGTTTACCATGAAGAACATGCGAAAGATACTTTTCTGTATTTCAGCAAATAAAATTTTCTATTTTTGTGCTAAAATCTAATTAAAATGGAAGTAAGTCAAAGACATAAATTTCACAAAATTCTACCTTGATTTCTCATCTTAAAATTTACGTAAAATTTCTTTTACCTATTTTAGATTATCCTTTTTCCTGAAATGAGCATAATTCGTTAATCATTAATATAGATCTCACGAACTTTGCCATTTTCATATCTATCTAGTACATCAGTCACTCTTTCAATGACTATATCTTTAAGTAATTTGTCATCCAGTTATATAAGTAATCTAAATGTGTAATCAAACTTTATTTTTCTCATCAATTGCATGATCAATATGTGCTTCTTTAAGAGAAGTTTAAATTTTCAAGAAATATTATGATAACTCAAAGAATATATAACGCTTGACGACCACCCAAAGCAAAGCAAATTAAGATTGTAAAAGGAAAAAAAAAACAAGAAGTAGAAAAACTTGAAACAAAAAATAATAGATAGGATGAAAGTAATGTTACACTTATAGTTCCTTTAGTGGGATCCAAAACTTAAATCCTTTTTCTTCATCTGCTTTAGCTTTATTTTAGTTACAGAGAATTGCAACCTCCTTTTCAGCCCCACTTTGATGATAAAGTAAAAGCAAGAGAAAAGAAAAGGAAGAAAGGAAAATACATAAAAGAAATAGAAAAAAGAAAGGAAAAGGAAAGCTAATAAAGAAAGGAGAGAAAGAGAGGACACAGAGACAAAGGTTCTCAAACCCCCATGATTATTTCAAAATATATCCTCTCTCTCTCTCTCTCTCTCTCTCTCTCTCTCTCTCTCTCTCACACACACACACACACACACACACACACACACACACACACTCCCCAAAAGTAAGACCTTCATCTACCTCTACTTAAATCAATAGTAGAGACACCTCTCAAAGTTTCTAAAAGGACAAATCCTGTTTTGAGAGCTTCGAAAAAATCCAAACAAGAAAGAAAAGCTACTTACCAAATTAAAACTTCTTTTTCTTGCTTGTTTCATAAATCTTGTTGAGTTATTTGAAGGGAAATGAATAGAGGGGTTTTGCAAAACTCTCCGGTACAACAACTCACGGCGGCCGGCAGCCCTAACTGGTGGAATAACAATAGTAATATGAGGCCACCACCACCTCCTCCTTCTCCACAACTCTCTTCTCCATTCATGACCCCTCCTCCTAATCTCTTCCCTCAATTTTCATGGCATGACAATCAAGAATTCCCAGATCAATCATGGAGCCTATTCATGTATCTCTCTCTCTCTCTCTCTCTCTCACACACACACACACACATCTCTTTCCACTTCCCATGTGTGTACATGTAATATATAAGTCAGCAACTGATCCATAGCAATTACTTTCTATAGTAACCACTCAATTATTTTCCATACCATATATATAGCTGAAGTTGTTATAAAACATACATGCTCTGCTAAACAGTATAACATAATATGTTCGCTAAATACAACAGAATTGCTTAAGGCAACCATATAAATTTTTGCTATAAAGTACTATATATATATAGCTGCAAGATCTTTCAATAAATATGCCTGCGCGCATGTGTGTATATATTTATTTTATTTATGTACGAGCTTGTGTTTTTAATTTACTGAATTTTCTGTAGGGGTGGCATGGTGGCTGAAGAAGATAAGTTAAATTTGAGTCATATGCAGCAGCAAGCAAAGAAGTTGGAGAATTGGGAAGTGCAATTTTTACAGCAGCAGCAGCAGCAGCATCAACAGGGTTCTTCAAATGGTTTAAGCCATATGTCTATAAAACAAGAAAACTCACAAAACAGCTATCATCATCATCATGTGTTTCATGGAAATAATGCTGCAGAATTTATGGCAACGACAAAACCTAGTACTTGGCCAAATAATCAAATGATGCCCGTTTCTTCTTCTCCCAAATCTTGTGTTACTAGTTTGAGCAGTAACATGCTAGATTTCTCTAATAATAAGGCTGATGCTAGGCATCCTCCGCCGGACCGTTCATCTGAGGTAAGAATTTTTTGGGAGTTTTATATATATTAGGGTTTGAAAATTAATTCATATATTTATAGATTAATTTTAAAAAACTTTCATGAATTTTGAACTATATTTATATACAAAAATAATTATTTTGATCTATTTATATAATTAAGGAGATGATCAACAACAACCATTATTTTTAACAACCTTCTACTCTTTTTTTGACTAGAAGATACTTTATTATCGCCTTTCACTTCAGAAAGGGTAAAATTGTATAATTATCTAATTAAAACTGTTTTTATGGATCTAACTCTCTAAAATTACCAACTAATTACTACATCTATTTATGGATCACATATATAATTTTTTCGAAAAAAAAAATTATCGATCTTTAAAGGTGGCCAAGAAAACTAAAATTTTCTTTTCTTGATCTACAATGAATGAAGTGTAACAGCACAGCCACCGGAGCAGCAGCAAAGAAAGCTAGAGTTCAACCTTCAACATCAACTCAGTCTACCTTCAAAGTAATTTACACAACTCCCTCACTCGAATATCTCTCTCTCTCTCACTCAAATATCTCTCTCTCTCTCTCACTCCTCTCTAGCTGTCTCTCTCTCCTCATATGTATTTTGGATTTAAGTTTATGTCTTTCTTGATTGTCCATTTCTCAAGCTTGAAAATTCCTTTAACTATTTATCTGTCTCTTATCACATCCACACAAACATGAACGAAAAATAATTCAACAGAAAATTATATATAAATGATAAAACGGAGCAGTTAATCATATATTTCCAAGCCAATTAAGTTATTTATAATTAACTTGATCCTCTTTTTTTTTTTGGAATTAATTTTTGTAATGTGAAATTAATTAACCTGCAGGTAAGGAAAGAAAAATTAGGAGACAGAATAACAGCTCTTCACCAGCTTGTATCCCCATTTGGAAAGGTAAGTCTATTAATTACAAATTAAGTTTCTAATATCATCATAATTATCACATAATTATGGAATACCTATAAAGTGAAGTTCTTTTAACAGTATAAAAGTTCTCTTTTTTCAATTCGTCAAGGGCTTTAAATTCTTTAAGCATCTTTGTTTTTAAAATTTTAAATTTCTAGGGTTAATACATGTTGTATAATTTTTTTATATATTTTTATTTTTTGCTTTTGCAGACTGACACAGCTTCTGTGTTGTTAGAAGCAATTGGGTACATAAGATTCCTTCAGAGTCAAATTGAGGTGATGTTTCTTCCTCCAAATATCTTATGCTTTTCTTCACAAACTACCATGACTTAAACCGGCAGTGATGACATTTTTCTATTTATATAACTAAAGTTCCAAATTTTCTCAGTGTTTCTTTTCTCATTAAAGTTGTAAAATATTCCTCATTATATATATATATATATATATATATATATATATATTCATTCTCTTCATTTCTCCCCCTTAAATACAGGCCCTAAGCCTGCCGTACTTGGGCAGTGGATCAGGAAACAACAACATGAGGCAGCAACAGTCTGTAAGATTTTACCACTACACACACACACACACACACATATATATATATGTGTGTTATATGTCTCAATTGCCAATGCAAGAACATTATCTATGTCTTGTATTCTTTCACTCCCTCCCTTCTCTTGTTTATGTCAGTCACAAATGGATGTCACAATTTTTTCATAAATACGGGAGTACTAACAGTCTAACACAGATCAAGGGGATTTGCCAATTTGGTGAAATTGCCACACTTTTGACTTAAATTGTACATGTGTCGCTATAAATATTTAATACATATATGAGTGCAGGAGTTTGTCGAAATATGTACATATATACATATATACACACACACATATATATATATATATATATACATACATATATATACATACATACATATACATACATATATATACATACATACATATACATACATACATATATATATATATATATATATATATATATATATATATATATATATA
>CM025780.1:54488543-54593988 GCA_014636745.2 Centella asiatica
ATATATATATATATATATATATATATATATATATATATATATATATATATATATAGTTTGTTCTAACACTAAGATTTTTTTTGGCTTTAGCAACCCAACTTTTACTATGATTAATTCGATATATATTTGGTTGAAGAACCTGAGGGCATGACATTTACTATATCAATCATATTTTACAATGCCAAAACACAAAATATGTGACTGAGTATATATTATGTGGCAATATCTAGAAAAAATTTTCATGTTTAATTATATATGAATGTCAACTAACTATAATAACGCATTAATTGAAGAATATTGATTGTGTGAATTGTGAATATATGTAGGTTCAAGGTGAGAGGAATTGTTTATTTCCTGAGGACCCTGGTCAGGTAATTTATAGCTTTATTGGATCCATTAAGGCATTAATAACCCCCCCTCCAAAGGACATTTTTGTCAAAAGAAAGTAGTACTAATAAATTGATAAAGCTCATAATTCACTATTATCTCGTTCCTGTAAAGAAAAGTTTGGAAAGCACAGTGTATCAGCATTATATAACAAAAAGAAAGACTTTAATCTCCGAATATTTGACAAAAGACTAGAACTCGAGTTATTAAAATGGGAAAAATATTAAGGAACGATTAGTTTAAGGTATATTCATTTGTTAATCCATTAAATTTGTTGACTAACATTACAATGTTGATCTGACACAGCTATTGAATGATAATAACTGCATGAAGAGAAAAGTGGCTCCCGAGCAGGTATACACTTTTTGCTTCAAACGCGCACATATACACACATCAAAAAAAAGTTGTGTTTAGTTAATTTTCTTCAAATGTGAAATTATCAATATTCTAAATTAACCAGTGGAGTGCCACGTGGAAATTTGTATATATATATATATACACTCACACACACACACACACACACTATATTAATTAATTTATTTATTTTTTGAAATTTATATAGATAAAATCTTATTAATTATAGCTTGAAATTGGGGTTTTGCTGCAGGAAGCAAATGAAGAGAAGAAAAAGGACCTGCGGAGTAGAGGGTTGTGTCTAGTCCCAATATCATGCACAATGCAAGTCGGAAGTGACAACGGAGCAGATTATTGGGCTCCGGCGACTCTCGGCGGCGGCGGCGGTTTTCAATGAATTATTAATGATAGAGAGATCGAGAGAATTGTAATTGAAGATCGTGGCCGTCCGTACTTACGTCCGATCGATCGATCATAGGCTAGAGAAAGATTAAGAATTAAGGATGGAGGTGGAATCAATTAATTAATATAATTGAAGCAAAAATTGATGATATAACATCATGAGCAGTCACTCTGCTGAATATTTTTAAGGCTGATTGCTCATGATGCTATGCATGCAATCTTTGATTCATCATCATCATCATAATATTATTATTATTATTATTAATTAGTGGTGTTAATTAATTAGTTATGCTAAGTGTGGTAGCTAGCTAGCTACCCTAGCTAGTTACATTTTATGTTTTCGATCGGCCATGATCATTTTAGTCCCTTCAAAACTATCTAATTTTATGATATATAATAATTCAGCTTAATTTTCTCTGCGTATTGCCTTCTTTTTTTGCATTAATTGCAGTATATATTGTAGAATGTATATATCTCTTCTCCTCTAATCCATAATCATTAACATAATTAACACCAAGTTAAAATGCCTTTATTTGGGAGCAACATTTGCATGTTCTAGCTAGCTAGCTCAATATTCTTCGCACTATGAAGTGAGAAGGTTATAGTGATGAAGCACGAACCAATATGATATGTTTTTGCATAGTGTTTACGAGGCAGCTAATTAATTAATTTAACTGATTTAAACGATAAATGTACCTGATAGACCTGATTGTTAACAAAATTGGTCACCGATCATCTCTCTCTCAATTAAGAGATTTGAGTTTCAGACTTACAAACAAATTATTAGTGAGTATTGCCACACAGTGTTTCCTATATATATAAAAAAAATCATAAACATAACGTGATAATTGATCAGCATTATATAAAATAAATTGAAATTACGAATAAATTAATCAAAATTAAGTATTAAGTAGGCGAAAGCTTAAATTGATAGATGAATCGAATTATTTAAAAAAAAATTACGACGGTGGTAATACTATATATATATATATGGTAATAGCATACTCTATAAACTTTGGTATCAGGAATCGCTAAACCAAGCATTTGGAGATGCATGCAGCAATGTTACCGGGAAAAGGAGGAATAAGTTATGTACTCTATTCCAATATGTGTCCCATCTTATTTCTCATTCTCTTCTCTTTAGGATTGTCACATACTTCTTAGAGTTTTAATTCTTTTAACAAAAATAATTAAAAAATAAATAAAAAAATGGGATAGAAATGTGATATATTATGGTGGACTAGTCACTCCCAGAAAAGGAACTCATACGGAAGCAAACAATATATTTACATTTTATTTTGTTTTAAATTGGAATTTACACAAATAGGACATATTCATAATGTTCATTGAGTGTACTTTATAAAAGAATTTAGTATCATAAATATTACTCCCTCCGTTTTATATAAAAAAAATATTTAGATTTTTGACGGATATTAATATTACATGTTTAAATAATAAGTTTTTTTGTCATAAAATTTATTATAAATATTTAATTAATGTTAAATAGTAAAATTCTACAGCCCATTCCATACTATACGTACGTACATACATACATTGCACCTGTCACACCTTAGTTAATTGGTTACGCATGTTAAAAAAAGAAGGAAAAGAAATAGGCCTTTAACCAAAAAAAAGAAAAAAAGAAAGGAATACACCTGAGTAACTTAAGGTACTTTTGACAATAAAGATCTACATTTTGAAATTTTAAGTCTAAGTAAATTAATTGTCGGTATGAATCATCTATAATATGTTGGGTTAAGTTACATAAGTAAAATGGGTCATCGCGTGAACAAAATGTCATGGCTCATTACCCACATGGGATGGGCCAAAACTATTAGTTAAAATTAAGCCCAACTTGGTTCTTGGACTTGATGCCTGTTTTCACTACACCCTAGTTAAATTCTTCATAAATATGAATTTACGAGGGCAGGGGCGGAACTATGTGATAGCCGTCCCTCTTGATTTTTCAGAAATTTTTTTATCACGCTTATAATTTTGAAATTTTTGTATGTATATCTCTTATTTTATTGATTTTAGTATAGAAATTTTTTGATATTGTCCATCATAATTGTGATTTTCTTTTCTCACTCTTTTTACAAATACAATCTTGATCTCACCCTGTACGAGGGTAAAATTTTCTTATAGGCAGCCTCCAAATCCAATGCTCTTTCCATATACAAGTTTATACGTCAACTCTATCAATTACTCATTGCTTCGGCGATAAAGCACGTGTTTTCGCAAATTTTAACAACTAATATGTATAATATGTGAACTATCACACCTTATTTATTAAAAAAAATTTTACACATTCTTATATTTTTCATTATCTTTTGCAATTGTAAAGTTCTATAAAATTTGGTTATTTTCTCTTAATTAATACTAACTAGGTCCTGATTCATTTAAAACGCATTTTAAAAAATTACGTGTATACAACAAATTTTATAACAATCTAAACGACATTACTTAAATATTGAAATTTATAAATATCATGTAATACACTATAAAATATAATCTGACGTACTAATGTAACCGATTCATTAAATTATTTAATTTAAAAATGTTTTACATTGTTTAAATATATTTTTCGCACGTGTGAAAAGCATTTCAAATAAAAAAAAAAGATAAGAAAGTAAATAAAAAGAAAAACTCTCAAACAAACAGCTGAGTATCAACATCATATGACTGGACGCCTATTCTCATCTGCCACGTGACAAAAGTCACAAAACCAGATTTTTAAGTTTTCGACTATCCTGGTTTGACATATTATTCTATTATTCAATTTGTTTTAAGATTAAAGAACTTTTTTCTCCTCAATCTAAATTGTCATTTAAATAATAATATTTATGATTTACTTTTTTTTATGAAATAACTGATAGAGTTGTAAGATAAGTTTTGTTCATATTTAATTGTCACAATTTTTTATGATTAAATTAGATAATTTTAAATATCTTAATTTATCTATATATTAGGAATTCTGAAAATACGAAATTCAACTTTAATGGAAAATAGGTGGAGAGTATAAATTTATGTGAATAATTTCTTTACTTTATAACAGCACATGCAAGATAAGTACTAGGGGAAACAAAATGAGATGTAAAAAGGGAAAACAGTGAATCTAGAGGAGGGAAAAAAAATGTAAATAAAGAGGGATTGAGACAAACCGTGGACTGTATATATATTGAACAAAATAAGACGTTATTCATCTCCCTTGTTTACTAAATTACTTTATATCAAATTTATATAACTATCAACTGATAAAAAATTAAAAATAAATCATCAAATACTTGCTGCTCTGGGTTCGTGGTTGGGACTTGGGACGGTAATAAGAAACGGAGTATGTCTTATCTCATCAAAATTTTCATTATATATACATATACAATTATTTTTGTCTTATTTCATTACAAAAATTTCATTTCGAACTCTTTCATTTTCTCTCTTCTTCTTTTCCCACCATCATTTTTCTTTCAATTCTCAATTCTATTATCATTCTAACTCCTCCATGAAATAATTAAACACGCCATTAAATTTATTGGTAAATATAACTTCTTTAATCTAAAACTTTAGCTTACATTATCACAATTTAATACTAAAACTTTGTAAGTGTATAAAACTTACATTAAAATTTACTTCATATATATATATATATATATATATATATATATATATATATATATATATATATATATGATTTTGAAATGTATGACTTCATAGAATTATAAGAGTGTATATTAAGTGAGTATTAAACAATGTTATAAAATATGCTCTCCGGACTTCGTCTATCAAGTGAGGGTTTAGCGTGCGCAATTATGTGAATGCCTATGTAAATATTATATAATTATTTTAGGCGGTACAAATTATTATTATTACTTCGTATTTTACAAAATAAATAAATAAATTTAGCAACACATGTACATACCAACTGATAATATTAAAGGTTTTTAAGGATTATATGATACTTTAAGAAAAAAATAAGTAAATTTAAGAAGTAAGTGGATAGTATACATATAAAAATATCTATAGTATTTAAAAAAATAACTATAGAAAATATATTTGGATTTATTATCATTTTTTATTATTACTTGCAAGGTAAAGTCAGATAAATAATGAAAATGTATGATTTATGAGAATCATATTAAAATTATTTTAAAATAAAAAAAAATATATTTTATTCAAATTAATCCGCTTAGATTCATTAAGTATATTTAACTGCCTAAATACATAATTGAACGCATAAAATAATTTTATGTGTTTGACCACCCCTCCACGTAGGCAGCCGCCTAGAGGCCCGCATTTTAGAACACCCGTATTAAAATGTAGCCGCGAGAAAGATCCTAAAAGTACTCCCACATTCACGTAGCCGCGAGAAAGATTAAAAGTAATCCACATTCAAACCACGTCCTTCCGCATAACTATATTGATCGGTGGATTTAATTTAATGTAGTTGTATTTGGTTGAATTAAAATTAGAATATGGAAATAATTAATTAAACAAAAATATGTTGAAGTTTCAAGATTATTTTCAAATATTTTAAAAAGTACATGAAAAACAAAATACAACTAAAACAATAAATAAGTTGTATACGCAGAAGACATACATAAATATATTTACTTAAAATACTAAATAGTTACAAAAAAAAAATTAAAACAATACTCCGTTTGTTCTACAAAAGTAGCAATATTTAGATTATTAACGATGATTAATTTTATATTTTTGATCAAGATTTAAATATACAAATAATAAGTTTTTTTTATGAAATATGTTATGAATCTTTAAGTTATGATGAGATTTATAAGTTTTTAATTTATAGCTTAATAACAAAGAAAAATTTCAAATGTAACTCATTTTTGGAATAACTTTTTTCCTAAATATAACTCTGTTTTTTTGAATGGAGGGAGTATGTTTTATCTCACATTAATTTTAAAATACAAATATATTGATTTAGCATGTGCCAAAGATAATCATACGATCGGCTCTTCTAAAAAATGAAAAAAATTAGAGATTCAAGTCTTACTAATACTCTACGTTATGTGTGTGAGTTCTAAGTTGTGATATCGTTTATAACCAAAAAAAAATACAAATACATAATATTTTTTATAAACAAATGACCGTGCATATGTAGCATAAAGACTAGTATAAATTAAGAGGCCTCAAGTAGTTTTAGTCTCTTATTAATATATTAAAAATAAAGAAAATTTAATTTATGATTCAATTGGAGTTGAAAAATGAATGTCGTACATGAATCGTCTAACACCAAACGTAGCTTCGACGTACCAACTTATCTCTCAAAAACGACCCCACTGCGTATAGTAGACTACTATTCTTGATTCTATTGGTTAGTATGTGACCGTTGACATTGCTACCTACAATCTATATTACAATTTACAACCTTATGCTAGCCAAAAAAGAAAATCAGAGTCCCCATTTACATTCTTCAAAGAATTTAGAGAGAGAAAGAGAGAGAGAGAGAGAGAGAGAGAGAGAGAGAGAGAGAAAGAGAGAGACATGAAGGTTAATAATGTGTTATGGGGGTATTGCCTTGTTTGGATGGGTAGTATAATTATACATTTAGCAGATGGTACAATTACTGATAGTAGTGTAATGCATGAGATTGAGAGTATTAATAAGAAGGGGCCATACTTTGGTATTGTGGTGCCAAACAGCTTTGAGATGAGCCCTCTTCTCCAATCTTCAAGTTTTGTGGTGAATGAACAACTTCCTTACCTTGATTTTGCAGGTAATTAACTAGCTAGTTCTACCGTTAATTAACTGTCTCATAATCAGATGTACGTACATGAAACAATTTAGATATATACATATACATATATATATATATATATTGTAAATGACATGAAATTCAAAATATATTATTAGTTATTTTAATTACGTGAAAACAATTAAACTTTATCACGCTGATTACATAGTACGATCTGAATTTATTTATTACATACTATGTGCTAATATAAGTGATATATAATACATAATAAATTGCGTCGACCGCTATTATATCAAATCCTTTCATCTTAATTTTGTATTTAATTTTTTGTATATTTATTTTAAAAGGTAAAATTATATAATTTTGAAAGTTAATTATTATTTTTATGACATATATATTCAAAGATATACTTTTAAGATTTTTCTTCCGTGCACGACAATCAATAATTTCTTCTTCATATACTTTTCCTTATAATATCTTCTGAGTTTGCTTAATTATTTATCTTTACTTTTTCGTCCTTGTTTCATCGATTATCGTGCAAATATTTTTATCATAGAAGAAATAAATAAACTGCTTACTAGATATAGAAGTAAGCTGAATACTTTTATTATATTAAAGATAACCACATGTTTATAATCATTGTCATCTGAAATTTTAGTTGAGGTTTCATTTTTTTTTTTTCATGTTTGTCGTATGCTAAATATACTCCACTCTTAATTAAATTGCAATTTAGAATACAAATCTTAATATTGACTAAGAAAAATTCACAATGATTATTTAACGTACTAGACATAATAATGGTCAAGTTTTCGTGGGAATCACTTGTGGGTTTGTTGATTTTTTAAGGTTACGTGTTTCTTTTACTTTGTGTTGTTTTTCATTTTTGGTGTTTGTGTTCTGTGTGTTTACTTTGTAATTTCATTTTTGTACTTTCAGTTTTTTATCCGAATCTTTTGAATAAAGTTTCTTTTTGCAATAAAATTTTGTCTTTGCGGAAAAAATGGTACAATATATATCAAACCAGGAAGTATGCTGTATATATAAAATTTTTAATATTATACGTCCAAATATCTCATGTAAAACAGAAATTAATTAAGCTTGAATCTGTGCCGCTATTTTTAATGTGCTATATATACGCCTAGACGTGTTGCTTTTGTTATTTACAATTTTTTATTCACTAATTCAAATAATTTAATGTCAGCAAAAACTTTGTACAATTAGTAAGACCCAAAAAGTACTCAAATTCAAATTTTATCAACGATTACTTTTTCTACGGATTATAACAAAAAAATACAAATAACTGGACGAGCCATTTCTCATTAAAAGGAGTTGTTAATGTGTATAAATTGGTTAGTTTGATTTTTTTTTTAAAAAGTTATTTTGTGTTTAATATATCGACTCACTCTACATATCAAAAGGCTTGATTCGCATAAAAAAAATTATCGTAGAGAAACTTTATCCAAATTTTGGTATCATGCATAAAAATTTTAAAAAAAAATTAAACTACTTATTACAGTATGAAACTTTGTCGAACTTCATCAAAATGGTATGATACACAAATTTAAAATTTGTGTTAAGGTATGTTATCGACTCTACCAAAAAAATTAACTACTCACAAATTATTTTCCACGTGTTATAAATAGTTAATAAATGGGTAGTTAGGTCATGGTTAGAAATCCATACCACGGGTTTATAATTTTAAATGTATTAGGTATAGAAATTTTAAATTTTAAGGGTGTAATTTATGCAACAAAAATTTAAATACTCTAAAATTTAAGCCGAAAAACCTTTATACTTGTCTAGATTTAATAACTCTTTTAGTAACTACTCCCTCCTTTTCGGTGAAAATATTTGAAATTGAAGGAATTTGGAAATCTATCTAATTGTATTTTATTTTCTTAATTTGTAGTTTCGTTGTTGTAATAACTTTGTGAAATGATTAGTTTATTCCTATTTGAAGAAATAAAATC
This sequence comes from Centella asiatica, assembly GCA_014636745.2. Lineage (NCBI taxonomy): Eukaryota > Viridiplantae > Streptophyta > Magnoliopsida > Apiales > Apiaceae > Centella > Centella asiatica. Next base: position 54,497,370 of record CM025780.1, read on the forward strand.
CAATTCACAAAGGCTAAAAGACGTGGAATATCCATAATAACTAACGAAATGCAATTCTCATTCTTCTCACAGGAAGGAGATTCCGGATAGGTGAATTGCAGAGAAAAAATGTAATAATTGTTATGACAGGGTTGGGGATGGTAAGTCCAATTAAACTGCAATTTTATTTTATACTATGTTATTGATTAAAAATTAGATGATAAAATTAATTTAATAATAACTTTGACAACTTCATTGCATATACTGGAAAAGCTAAATGCAGGTACTACTACACAATTACTGCTATCTCTATTCAAGATTAAAGTTGTTCTTCATTTTGGGATTGCTGGAAATGCAAACCCAGATCTTCAAATTGGAGATGTAACTATTCCTCAGTTTTGGGCTCATACTGGCCTCTGGAATTGGCAGGTACTTAATTTTCTAACTACCTTTTTTATCTTAATATTTGGTATATACAGATTTTTTTTTACACCTAGGTATTTTTAATTTTTTGAAATTAAATCCGGCCTATTTTTGTCGATTCAAAAAATAAACTAAATGTTCTTGACATTTCATTTTTCTTACCCTAAAACAATTAACTTGAAAAATGTGCAAATTAAAAATGAGTTGACAAATAGTTGCATTTGCGCGGCTCCGCAATTGTTTTTTTCTACTTTGTATCTACTAGCATATACTACTAAGGTCAACATTAAACGTAATTTCTTGTTCTATATTATTAACAAAATCACGTTCACAAAAAAAAAGAAGAGAAAATTTATGTATTTTTCTATTTTTTTATACTATTTCAATTCGTACAATTGAATTTTTTAAATAGATTGTGAATTGATAAATCTAAAACTAGTGGATAGAATATAAAAAATGAGATATAACTCAATTATCATAGTTGTTACAAAAAGAGTATCAAATGTTATATATTTACATAAATGTACTAAATATGTGCAGCGAAATGGAGAAACGGCCGATGACGAACTAGCATTAGAATCTAATGGAGATTACACAAGAAAAATCGGCAATCTTAAGTTCTCTGATTATACAAATGACACCAAAAATGGAAAGTTTTCGGGCAACTTTCTAAATAGTGTTTGGTATCAACCAGAAGAGATTTTTGCCAAGGACGGATTTCCAGAAATTAGGCAGCATGCCTTTTGGGTTCCTGTCGATAAGTACTATTTTGCCCTTGCACACAAGCTTGAGGTAATTTATTTATTTTCTGGTACTTTCTTTGTCTGTTGGCCCTGTTGGACTTGTTTGTCTTTCTTGGTGAGTTTTAATAAAATTTCTTTTTTCTTTTTTGCCAATAAAACAAATTATTAGTATGGGAAATTAAGAAAGAATTTGAATAGCTATAGAAAAAATTATCGGTAAAATTCTGCTCCCTAAAGGAGTGTTCTTTTCTTCTTCTTTTTTTTCCGGCAAAAAATCATTTTATTAAGCAATAAAATGAACAAAATACAAACTTTAGAGTCCAAAGGTTAATGGACAAACAAAAACACTGACATAGCATTCCTATTTTCTCTGCCAATCTTTCACCAGAACAGTGTTTTTACTACTTCAGCATTGTGTATGGGGATGAGAGTATCTAGGACTCAAACCAAACTAATACATCTTGATTTTCTAGTCCATACGCTTGCAATTTTAAGCTTCATTATTTTCAAAAAGTTGGGAATTCAAATTTTTTTTTTAATTTTAAATATTAATCTATTTTTAAACAGGGAATGAAATTAGAGAGATGTGTGAATTCGACTTGCTTACCAAGAGCACCAAAGGTGACAAGAGTGAAAAGGGGTGTAAGTGCCAATGTGTTTGTTGACAATGCTGCATATAGACAATTTTTATTTACAAAATTCAAGGCAACTCCAATTGACATGGAAAGTGCAGCTGTTGCTCTTGTTTCGTTCCAACAAAAGGTTCCTTTCATTGCCGTCAGAGCTCTTTCCGATCTCGCCGGCGGTGGTTCTTCCGTCTCCAATGAAGCCGCGATTTTCGCCTCTTTGGCCGCTCAAAATGCTGTTGATGTTTTGCTTCAATTTGTTACCTTAGTGCAGTAATATGTCCATAGTCTTTCGGTTCATAAATAGGGGCCATGTTCCCTCCAAATTTTTAATCGTCAAGGATAATATGTATATTATATATATTGTGGTCTTTCAATTTTTTTATTTATCTCTATTTCAACTCTCTACTCTCACGTCATGTTGTAAATGTAAGATGTCGCCACGAATAATGTATGATTTTTTTCTTCAAACTTGTAATATAAAAACATTTTTAGTTCTACAAAATTTAGATAAAAATAAAATTTTTAACATATGAGTTGGGCAATTTAATTGGTTTATCTAGGCTATATATGCTCAAGTGCGATCGCTTAGATCAATTTCGCTTTTTCTTATCAAGTTAAAGCATTAACAACAAAAAACGTCAAAGTTCAACATTTTATTTATGAGAAATATTCGTAAATAATTTTAGTTCAAAATGTACAATATAATTATTAATCACTCAACCTATTTTAAAATTAAATATGTTTTGATTTTTTATGGTCAATAATTTCATCAAAATTCATAACCGATTGTGTAACAATGAAGAATACAAATAGTATATAATCTAAGTCAAACAAAAGATCTTTTAAAATTCAAATCTTCCAGGATAGAGAAATGGCAACTACCCGCGGTGCCCATCCCTCCGTTTTACCATCTCATTCCATTGTTATAAAATAATTGTTCCATGCTCATTAAAGCATAAAACTTTATTTCACAATCAATGTGCAATTTAGCACTCCAAACATGATTGTCTATCTACTCCGCCTTTCTAATATAGGTTGCTTGATTTATTTTTTTTCACTTAGGTGAATTTTTTTATATTTGTTTATGTGTCCGTGCACAGTATGGATTTATGCTTTAATACATTTTTGATTGTATTTGTTTAAATTTTAGTTTTGTATTTTATTTCTTCTTTTACAAATGGAATGGAAGTAATTACTTTAAATTTTATTTTAATATTTTTTAGAGTTAGTTTTTCATTCCATATGATTTTTTTTAATAATATGTGTCCATAGTACTTTCAAGAATTGTGTAATAGATGAATACGGAATATAGTGTTGTATAAATTGTACTCGTTGAAGTATTATGTAGATTTTGTTGTTTCTCTAATACTCATTTCTTATGATATTTGTTTCATAAAAAAACGTTGTATTTATATGATTTTTTATTATAAAGCTATAATTCAAAATTTTATTGTTATAATGTTATTATTTTGATATTATTAATCTTATTATGTGTACAATTATTTTGTTTTGTTGTTTGTTTGATGTAGTGTCTGGTTTAAATTTTTATTAAGGTTTTGGTATTATTTCTTCTTTTCGTATCTTTTTTAATTTATATGTATAACTATATGTATAGTTTAGGTGGTTGAATGTCTAAAAGGTTTGAGTGAGGATTTGTTGATTTCTTATCATCTGGTTTTATGTTTTATTTGTCATAGCTTTTAAAAGTCATGGTACATATCTGCATATCTTTTTACTCATCAAATTAATGATAATTACTAATAAAAACTATAAAAGCAACATTATAAATTTATAAGCTTTTCATTGCAGTAGTCAAACTGAAAATTATAATTTTATATTTGAAAGTTAAAATTGATTGAATTTTAATTACTCAATTTCCATTTAGGGTCCATTTCCCAAGCTCCACCCTTCCTAATACCACTCATCCCCATCCCCAGTGCCCTTCTTTTCATTTTCATTACTCTCTCTCTCTCTCTCTCTCTCTCTCTCTCCTTCGAGTCTTATATATCCCTTTTCCTTTTCTTATTTCATTTTTTGCAATTAAATCATTCATTGCAATATGTTGTGATTTATGTCTGTATTGAAGTCGCTGGAAAGGAAACTTTGATTCCGACTATTTTCCTTTTAGTGGCTCTATTTGTATAAGCATTCCAGCATTTTTTTTGAATAAAGGGGAGCCACAATGATAACTGTGTAAGTATTTTTTTTTCTTCCGATTTTTATTGGTCAAAAATCGAGGAATATAACCGAGGGTTATGTTATGGCTTGCCGAGGGTTATGTAAACAAAGCCACTTTGTAAAACGTTTGACTCAATGTTGGAACGTAAAATAACGCAACTATTTTGACCCAACTTGGATCGCTCTCGTTGAATTAATAGATTATAATAGATGTTAATGATTTTATTTTATTTTAAAAAATTAATAATTAAAAATATATTAAATGATGAGTAATATGAATAAAAAATTTAACATATAAAAATTTTAAAATTGCGTATAAAAAAATCAAATCACCTGTATTTATAGTAACATACTCGGTCCAATTAACTAATTTGGATTAAAATCATTAATTTTATATATATATATAAAGTCTTCACTTTACATGCATTAGTATCGATGACTCCTCATCAACTTTAGATTGCCGCTAATCTTCATATAACAATTTCATATTCTCATTATTCAATGTATTCTGCGCTCATTTATCATCATTATTCAATTTGCTTTAAAAAGTCAGTGCACCAAGGGGTCCAGATCCTCCAGGACAGTGCTTCTGGGAGATTAATGGTGATAGACAGATAGAGACCGGCAAACTTTATTTCGATTTTGAATTGAGTCGTTAGGATGAAGACCGGCAAACTTTATTTCGATTTTGAATTGAGTCGTTAGGATGAAGGTAATTTAGTTATAATTCATATTTTGAATTTTATTTATTAATTTTATATTTATGGATTTATAATTTATTTAAAAATTTTAATTGTATAAATTAAAAGAGTATCAAAAGATAAAATAGTATATAAATTTTCAAATCATTTCATAGTATATAATATTGTTCTTATAATTATGTAAAATTTGTATATTTTCAATGGTTAAGATATATTAATTTTTATATGATTATAAAAAATACGTAAAAGAGCTCAAAAAGATCTCAAAAAATTATATATAATTTATTTTTGCATACTCTTTTAATCCGTATAGTTAGATTTTTAATATGAGTATGTAATATTATAAAAATGAGTTATAACTTAATTCTCTTATTCTCATATATGTATTCCTACTATTTTCCAACAACTTTTCAAAAATTATTATAAGTTGAATGTTATAATTTTATTCTGTGAACCATTAAATTTATGGTAATTTTCGGGAAATTGTTAGAAAGGAGTAGAGATATACTCCATCTATTTACTCTTTTGAATTATAATCAATATATCTACTTTGATAATTAAAAATCTCTTTCAAATTGAAGATTCATAATTAGTATAAGAATTCAAAAATTCATGTATAATATTTTTAATTAATTTAAGATATTGGAATACTTATTCTTAATCAGAAAACTTAGTAAAACACAATAACATTAATCATCTTGGCCTTTTACAGATTCCACCAAAATATAATAGTTGCAAATTGCAGAAAAGGAGCCCTACAGCACTACCTTTTGTCACATCAATGGATTGCAACCAGGTCAACTTACAATAATGAAGCATGTGATTTAAACTATGTCAATCTCGTTTATTTTAATTTAAATTTTAATGTAATATTATATACAACTTAAACTAAAATAAATTATGACCTTAAAACATATCTTACATAAAAACAAAAACAAAAGATAAGTTGAATATGTTAGAATATGTTGAGTAAATTACAATGTATGAATAAATAACGACACATGTATTTAGTCTCTTGACTAAATCAACTATCAAATTGGCAATGCCTGCACAACAAGCTTTTTGGAACATTATCATTTCCCAGGCTTTGATCCAAAGGAAAATAGCCAAACACTGGGCCTTCTATCAACAACATGAAGAGATACATTCAAGCATAAATTTTAACTAATTGTTCATTATACATTGATAGTTATACTTCTTCAGTTCCTAGACAAAAATATAATGCTACAGAATGTTTATTTTACATGAGCCAGTTCTTTGTTTTGATGCTGGTTTATTTGTTTTATATGTAATTCTAGAACATAACTTTTATCGTTTGTTTATCGGAACACTTCAGACAAAGAAGATGGTTTTTGGTGTTGATATAAATGTCCTTGTCAAAATAATTATTTATTCAGTTACACATTTTAATATTGAAATTAACATAAGCTCTCAAATATACCACATGGCATGTCATGGTCCTGGTGGTAGGGGCCCTCAACCTAAATCTTTTATAATAAAAGAATAAAATAAAAATTACCATTAATTTTTTTTAACGACATTTGTTACACTAACAATATTTGTTTGTTTAGACCAGTTAATAGCTGGTGCAAGTGTTAACTGCAGTAGTGCAATGTTAAGACCAAATGTAGTTATTTTCTTGGTTTCAAACTGGTACCGCATACCAAGTGTAACAACAGTAAGGCAGTAAGCAAGGCAACCAACTGAACAAGTTTGATGTGTTAGTTCTGAGCTGTAGTGTATTCGTAAGAATCAATGAAACAAGAGGATCAAACCGAGGCACGTGATAACTACGCTGTCCTTAAAACAGTTTAGCCCTCTCACAAACTGTGCTAGAGAAATTAGAGCTACTGTTTCCCAGGATACAACGGATACAGTGAGAACTACTCCACACAAAGTAAACTCACTCTCAAACTGGAACTGAGAAAATAATGAACACCAGAAAGACAAGACGCAATGAAATTTTAGATAAGAAGTAGAAGACGATTTTTGATGGGATACTGAAACTTGGAATATGAGCATCTATATATAGTACAGATTGGCCAAGCTGAAACCTTCAATTTTGTAAAACGTTACATCAGTTACTGGAATTTAATCCATGCCGTTATAGCCGTTACAAGAATTAAATGTATACGTTTTAGCCGTTACAAACGTTACAAGAATTAAATCCAAACGTTACAGCCGTTACAAAACTAGTCCCTGACAGACTTATTTCAGCTTAGTCCCCGATACTACAAAAACAAACAGTAAAAAATTGGGTTGATTAGGCCCTTCCAATCACAGTCCAGCATTCGTGTCCGCAGGTCGCGCCAAATTTTCCTTCGGAAATCTTAGGATTTGCACCCCCCTGCACGCACGCGTGGAGGATGAAGCATAATATAGCCAATCAATTTTACTAGTTTGTTTGCTTTCCCATATAAAAAGTAAGCAACACTCCTACTAAATTTCAATGTGGGACAAAACTCCCTTCACATCAGAAACTAAATTCTCATACATACTAGCTCATTTCCAACAATCCCCCACATGGATGAGATATTGTTTCGAATAAAAGATGATAGTGTTCATTAACTGATCCTTGCATAAAGAAAGTAGGTGTTACCCTTTGAACTCCCTCCTCATAAAGTACGCTTGCTTTACCAGCTGTCCAGTAGACGCGATGTCCTTGAACTGTCCATCTATTATAGTAAAGAGACAAACACACAGTACACAAGAATCATTTCTGTGTTGTTCCGTTCTGTCAGTTTTGTCCATTTTGGCCATGGACACGTCCTGGTTCTGCAAGAGTTTCTAAAAAATTGAGCCTTAACAATTTTCATTTGAAGCGGCCCCACTTCTCTCTTACATAGGTGACTTCTTAAGTCTAGAGTAATTGAAATTACTCACTTAAGTATCATTAAAGCAACCATTTGCTATCCTTATCCAACTTATCACTGTTTGATGACAGGAATGAGCTGAGGTTACCCCCACAATGACTACACTTAGTTTTACAACTAGGTTGTCCCTTTGAACCTAGATCTTGGGATCTCCAGTCAACCAGGTTGGATTTTCCTTCATAAAACTTTTATCTTTCCACAGGCTTAACACCCATTCCTTTTGTCAATCTCTCAACTGCTTCTTTAGTTAACCCTTTGGTTAGTGGATCCGCCAGATTATCTTTTGACTTCATATAGTCAATCGAGATAATTCCAGTTGAGATTAATTGCCTAATGGTATTATGTCGATGACGAATGTGTCTCGACTTACCATTGTACATAGTACTTTGTGCCCTTCCAATTGTTGATTGACAATCACAATGTATACTAATAGGCGGCACAGGTTTTTTCCATTTTGGAATATCCTCTAAAAATTGGCGTAGCCATTCAGCCTCCTCACCACGTTTATCCAAAGCGACAAACTCGGATTCCATCATGGATCTGGCTATTATAGTTTGTTTTGAATATTTCCATGACACAGCAGCTCCGGCTAGTGTGAATACATAGCCACTTGTGCAGTGCGAGTCTTTTATATCAGATATCCAATTCGCATCTGTGTAACCTTCTAACACAGATGGATATCTGGTATAATGTAATCCATGATCACGAGTATGCCTTAGGTACCTCAGTACTCTAGTTATAGCAACCCAATGTTCGGTACTGGGATTACTCGTATATGAACTCAATTTGCTTACTGTGTAAGCAATATCTGGTCGCGTACAACTCATTAGATACATTAAACTCCCAATAACCCGAGAGTATTCCACTTGAGAAATACTTTCTCCAAGATTTTTGAACAAATGAAAATTGCTACCTAATGGCGTTTTTGCAACTCCAGAGTCATTCTTGTTAAACTTTTCAAGACTCTTGTCTATGTAGTGAGCTTGACTCAACACCAGACCATCTTGTGTCCTTATGATTTTAACCCCTAAAATCACGTCAACGAGACCCATATCTTTCATGTCGAACTTTGAATTCAACATATCTTTAGTAGATTTGATCAATTTGTTGTTACTACCAACAATGAGTATATCGTCTACATATAGACATACAATGACATAATTGTTTTCTATCTCCTTGATATAAACACATTTGTCACACTCATTGATTTTGAATCCACTAGTAATCATTGCATTGTCAAACTTTTCATGCCACTTCTTTGGTGCCTGTTTTAAACCATACAAAGATTTCACTAGTTTACACACTTTCTTGTTGGTACCAGGAGCTCGAAAACCCTCAGGTTGCTCCATATAGATTTCTTCATCTAAATCTCCATTTAAGAAAGTTGTTTTTACATCCATTTGATGTATTTCCAAATTCCTTAAGGATGCAATAGCAAGTATTAACCTTATGGAATTTATTCTCGTCACGGGAGAATACGTATCAAAGTAATCTAAGCCTTCTTGCTGCTTATATCCTTTAATTACAAGTCTGGCCTTGTACTTGTCAATCGAACCATCTGGTTTTAGTTTCCTTTTAAAAATCCACTTAGATTCTAAAGGTTTACTACCATGTGGAAGATCCACTAACTCCCAAGCATGATTTTTATGGCTTCTCTCCAAAAAGGTCCCTCAGAGGAACTCACTGCCTCTGCATAAGTTAGTGGTTCCTTCTCGAGTAGGTACGTTATAAAATCATCACCATATGATTTTTCTACCCTTGGTCTCTTGGTTCGTCTTAGCTCAACATCTTGAACTTCGATCGAATCCTGAATTTCTACATCAGGTTGATCCGACGACCTTGGTTTATCGTTGGATTTACAAGGAAATACATTTTCAAAAAAAGATGTATTTCTTGATTCCATTATCGTGTTTTTGTGTATATCTGGAAATTTTGACTCGTACACAAAAAACCTATATGCACTACTATTATGTGCATATCCGATAAAAATATAGTCCACAGTTTTAGGACCAATTTTTATTGCCTTTGAGTTAGGTACAATAACCTTTGCAAGACACCCCCACACTCGCAAATGTTTGTAGGATGGTCTTTTTCTTTTCCATAATTCATATGGAGTCTTGTCTTCTTCTTTCCGGGGTACCCTGTTTAAAAGGTAGTTACTAGACAAGACGGCTTCTCCCCACATGTTTGAAGGTAGCCCTGAACTTAACAACATCGCATTCATCATCTCTTTTAATGTGCGATTCTTTCGTTCAGCAACCCCGTTAGATTGTGGTGAATATGGTGCTGTCACTTCATGGATAATTCCATGTTGTGTACAATAGTCACCAATCGGTGCTACATACTCGCCACCTCTATCAGTTCTCAATCTTTTGATCTTTTTACCAAGTTGATTCTCAACTTCGATTTTGTAGAGAACGAATTTCTCTAACGCTTCATCTTTACTTTTCAGTAAATAAACATAGCAATATTTTGTGCTATCATCAATAAAAGTGATAAAATATTTATTACCACCACGTGTTTGAACAGATTTCAAATCACAAACATCACTATGAATTAATTCAAGTGGTTCAGTACTTCTTTTAACGGTTTGAAAAGATGTCCTTGTTAATTTTGCTTCAACGCAAATTTCGCATTTTTGTTCTAAATCGATTTGGAATGTTGGTATATGGTTCAAGTTAATTAATCGACGCATCGAATCAGAATTAACATGACCTAGTCTACCATGCCATAAATTGGAAGACTTGCATCAAATAAGCAGAAGAGGTACTTGCATTAATGTTGTTGACAATAGTCATTACATTCATTTTAAACAACCCATCGGTTGCATACCCCTTCCCAACAAACACTCCTAATTTAGACAAAACAAGCTTGTCAGATTCTATTACAATCCGAAAGCCATGCTTGTTCAGCAGTGAACCAGACACCAGGTTCTTGCGGATCTCCGGCACATACAATACATCTTGTAGTGTCAGCACCTTGCCTGAAGTCATCTTCAGCAGCACCTTTCCCTTGCCTTCAACTGTCGCAACAGCGGCATTTCCCATGTACAATTTTTCACCGTTAACCGGCTCAAAGGTGGAGAAATGGTTTCTATTGGTGCACACATGTCTAGAAGCACCAGTGTCCATCCACCATTCTTTCAGATTGGACTCCACCATGTTCACCTCGGTGACCACAGCAACCAGATCCAAGTCCTCCACTTCCTTGACCATGTTCGCCTCATGGCTCTTCTTGGGGAGTCGACAATCAGCTGAGCTGTGACCTGGTTTGCCACAGTTAAAGCAGTTGCCTTTGAACATAAATTTCTGCTTGGAGATACCTCCAGTAGTTCCAAGCTTCCCCTTGCCTTTGTCGGCGTTCTTGAACTTGGTCTTGCTCTTCGAACCTTTGCCCTTCCCATGCTCCACAACATTAGCATGTAAGCCATTTGATGCCTTGGATTCGGACTTCCTGTGGTCTTCTTCAATGTGAAGTCTAACGATCAAGTCCTCCAAGGTCATCTCCTTGCGCTTATGCTTCAGGTAGTTCTTGAAATCCTTCCAGCCCGGAGGCAACTTCTCAATGACCGCAGCCACTTAGAAGGTTTCACTCAAAACCATCCCCTCAGCTTGGATGTCGTGCAAAATGAGCTGAAACTCTTGCACTTGACTGTCAACAGTCTTGGAATCAACCATCACATAATCAAGGAACCGTCCGACTACAAATTTCTTTGAGCCGGCATCCTCTGATTTATGTTTTCGGTCCATGAATTCCCATAATTCTTTAGCCATTTTAAATTTCTCATACACATTATATAATGAATATGAATATTATTCAAAATATAATTACGGCAAAGAAAATCAAGACGTTTCCACGTTTCATAAGCAGCAAGTATAGGTGCATCAGGAATACCTTCAGGCAACGTAGGAGCCACTTCGGTTAGAACCGTAGCCAAGTTCAACGTGGTCAAGTAAAACAGCATCTTTTGTTGCCACCTCTTGAAAGTAGCAGTAGTTCCGTTGAATTTATCCGGCTTCTCAACATGATTGGTCGGAACATTAGGAACAGCAACAGCAGGAGTGAGAGTAGGAATATCACCTCCCAGATTTTCCATATGAGGAGTACCAGTCGTCATTACGAATACACCAAAAGATGATAAACTGTTTTAAGATTGTTGGTTCTGAGCTGTAGTGTATTTGTAAGAATCAATGAAACAAGAGGATCAAACCGAGGCACGTGATAACCACGCTGTCCTTAAAACAGTTTAGCCCTCTCACAAACTATGCTAGAGAAATTAGAGCTACTGTTTCCCAGGATACAACGGATACAGTGAGGACTACTCCGCACAAAGTAAACTCACTCTCGAACTGGAACTGAGAAAATAATGAACACCAGAAAGACAAGACACAATGGAATTTTAGATAAGAAGTAGAAGACGATTTTTGATGGGATACTGAAACTTGGAATATGAGCATCTATATATAGTACAGATTGGCCAAACTGAAACCTTCAATTTCGTAAAACGTTACATCAGTTACTAGAATTTAATCCATGGCGTTATAGCCGTTACAAGAATTAAATGTATACGTTTTAGCCGTTACAAACGTTACAAGAATTAAATCCAAACGTTACAGCCATTACAAAACTAGTCCCTAACCTTTAGTCTCCGACAGTGTAAACACTAGTCCCTGACGCTTAGTCTCCGACAGTGTAAACACTAGTCCCTGACATCTGACAGGCTTATTTCAGCTTAGTCCCTGACCTTAGTCCCCGACACTACAAAAACAAACAGTAAAAAATTGAGTTGATCAGTCCCTTCCAATCACAGTCCGGCATTCGTGTCCGCAGGTCGCGCAAACCTTCCCTACACAACGCCTCGGCTTGGCCCCCCCCCCCCCCCCCTGCGCGCACGCGTGGAGTATGAAGCATAATATAGCCAATCAATTTTACTAGTTTGTTTGCTTTCCCATATAAAAAGTAAGCAACACTCCTTCTAAATTTCAATGTGGGACAAAACTCCCTTCACATGAGAAACTAAATTCTCATACATACTAGCTCGTTTCCAACATGATGTTGTTAAGTTATTAGACAAATAAAAGCACATAATGCAATGATATTTTGATGTAGAAGTGTGGTAGAGTTGAAATTTTAAATAGTCAAATGTTACTCACATACTTTGATGATATTTTGATGTAGAATTTGGGATATTTACAATGTAGCACATAGTAATTATATCATGAAATGAAACCAACTTGCTCTTTTATGAATGAAAGTGACAGTTTTACTATTTAGCAATTTGTTTTGGTTGTCTATTAAGACTGTTACTGTGACGGCCACAAAAATACCATACTGGACTTCAGACACCGTCAATAATTGACAAAAGAAAAGTATTAACATCCAAGCATGCATAACATTAAATTAGAGAATAATTAGAAATCTCTATTACAATACCCCAAAATAATTGTCTAACAGCGAAAGTCTGTGAGGGCCCACACAGGCCTTACAATCTAAACAATTCTATAACTTCCTCACGCTTCACCCTTCCCCTGAGTATTGTCCAACAGAGGGTGATCAGGGAGTGTTCGTCAAGCCATTCTTTCCTTTCCTTTAGAAGACGGTTCAGCCTTCTCGCCATAATCTATAAAACATTTGATAATAACAACATGAGCGATTTACGCTCGCAAGTATATAATCAAGAATTTGGGTAAGTTCTGAAAGATGGATACTTGATTGGGTTTAAGTGTTTATGAGGTTTGACGGAAATAATGTCGACACCTCTTAATATCTTGAAAGAAAATGGATTATAGGGTCCCCGAGTGATAACGAGGGATTTGACCATTTACTTAAAAGAATAAAGAATATTTTCACATGCGCCTTATAAACATGTCCGTATGGCGCACGTGCCCTTAGGAACTTTGTATCAAATAGTATATCAGTTGGCTAGCCTGACCACCGTCTGACTTCATCATAATGACATACGTAGTCGATGCAGAAACCTTTTGTCTGCGAGGGTCCGGTTACCGATGCCTCGGTTCCCGTTCCCTATAAATCTTAGGCCCGGGGTGCCAGGCAGATGCATCCCACTAGCCTTTAGTTACCCATACGGATATACTTTACAAGTATGGGGTGAAGAAATAAACTTTCTACATCCGTATAGGATTTTCTTTGGCGTGCTAGCGGAATTTAAATAACTAACGATCGCCCAAAGAGTAATTGATTCAAATACAACATTTTTACGTACATCGGATCAAGGGATCGTACGTTACTTATCTTTGAAGAAATTAAATCATGAATATTGACAGAATAATATCTTGAATACATTACGTATATCGAAAGAATGATCATACGTATTAATTGAAAGGAAGAAGAGTGAGTATATACTTGCCTTGAGTCCTTAGTGAGATCTTAGATTTAACACTCGCGTAGGATAAATTCTGTAAAACCTGTACATGCGATAATCATGAGAAAACTCAACTTAATTACACCTCCGAATGTGTAAGCGATGTGTTCGTGAAATTTTCAAGTCTCGTGATCGACTGATCGAGTCGTCAAACGTTGGATTGGGATTCGGTTGGAACCAAATCGGAGTCTGAGAGATTGTGGACTTGATAAAACGTCGTTCGTAAGCTCTCGATAATTGAAATTTAATTATTGGAGGCCTTAGATTAATTATTAAATATTAATTAATCCCTTTTAGCTTAAATGACTTAATTAAATCATTTAACATTTATTAAAAAAAATTGTTCCTTAAATTATTATTTAATTGTTTTAATTAAATAATAATCACTTCATAATCATCAAAGGTTTATGGACCTTTTATCAATTATTGAACATTTATTCTTAAATTGTTATTTAATTACTTTAATTAAATAATAATTATCGATCATTGAAGTAATTTATTTCTAAATTACTTTTAAGTTAAATGATTTATTGATCATTCAATAATCATGTAAAATTCATTCGTTAATTATTATTTAATTGTTTTAATTAAATAATAATTGGTCTTGATTCTTCAATTTAATTAATCAAGGATTATTCCTCAATTAATCTTAGCTTAAATGATTTATTTAATCACTTAAATAAATTTTAAAGTTTATTCTTTAATTATTCTTTAATTGTTTTAATTAAATAATAATTATTTATGGATTAATGACTCGTCACTTAATTGTGGAAATTAAGAGACTCTAACATCATAAAAAATTTCTAAATTTTAAAACATAAAATTTCAATCATGTAAAAGATTTATTTACATGTCAAAATAATTATTCACAAGTCATTTATTGAATAATTAAAATGTAAAAATATTTTATTTTTATTTTATTATTTTTATTTATTTATTATATATATATATATTTTTTAATTTTTATTTTAATTTTTTTTTTGGATTGGGTCGGATCCGGGTCAACAGTGGGTCAAACCGGGTCGGAACAGGGTCACGGGGTCCAGGTCAGAACCGGGTCGGTTTAACCCAACCCATCTTCCTCATTAGCGGATTAGGGTTTCGACAGAGGGGCGCCGCCGGCGCCGCGTTCGCCGAAGCAAGGGCTGCCACCCCCGATAGCAGCTCGCACGGTGAGTAATCGGCGGTGGGGGCATCGCCATGGCCTTTGCCATAGGAAAAGGCACCCCTACGCTTCACGCCGCGACCTGAAACTGGCCGGAATGTGTTTTTGCAGTCTACCGCCAGCGAGCCCGCCATTAACGGCAGCGAGCTCGCGGCTGAGCTCCCTTTTACCCTTTCTCAACCATTTTTGTCGGTTCAAGCATGGATTCGAAAGATTAAGCAACCAGAAACTCATACAAGCAATCTATTTCAAGTTTCAACAACTCAACCACAAGAAAAATTAAGAAAATATTTTGGGTATTTCAAAACTCTCGGCCGAGCTTTAAAATGCGAAAAACTTGGTCATTTCTCAAATTGTTTGAGGTAAAATGATCCTTACAAGTGCAGAAACGAGCTCATAAAATCAATTTAAACAAGTGGTAACGCATCAAGCCAGAAAATTCATCGGAAAAAATTAGGGTTCTTCGGGTTTTTGAATTGTTCTTGAATTTTTATTTTTCTTTTTAATAAACTTTAAAAATTAATAACTCTCAAACCATAAATGCTATAAACATGTGCCATATATGAAAATGATACTGAAAAAAATAATCTACACAATGGTAAAATCATAAATGACAATAAATACAAAAATAAGAGAGCAGTGGGGTACCTCTTTAAAGCTTTAATGAACAAAAATCCAAAACTTCAATGATTTCTTAAATGCAAAAATCCGAATTTTGAGAAATGTTTGCTGGAGAGAAAAGTATCAGAAGTGGAGGCTAGGGTTTCTATAATGGTATATTTATATAACATTTAATTTAATTTTGACCATTTGATTAGTTTTAAGAAAAATTTACTTAGATAGGTAAAAAAAAATTTCATTGTTTTTGCCATTTAGAGACAAGCTGAAAATTTAAATTTAATTAGTGTTAAATTTGATTTGTTTAGCCACTAATTAAATTTAATGGTTATGCATTGGTTTAACGCATAAGCCGACAAGGCGAAAAAAATGCACACATACGATTATTATAACGATTAACGCTTTAAAATTTTTAAAAGGTCGTGCTCGTTATAATTTTCGTTAGTAAACGTGCGCGTGTCGATTTGCGTGAAATGCACGTAAACCTAAGCATAAAGTTTATCGATCGCTGAACGCAACAAGAATTTAATTATAAAACGAATTTAATTATAAAACGAATTTAATAGAATAACCAGCGTTCTTAAGACCAAAGAGTCGGCGGAAAGGGGGGGAAGCTCTCCGTTCCTGGTTCTCCTGTAGCTGGATCCTCCGGAACCACAAGAATCCTTAGTTAGAATGGGATTCCAACTCAGCACCTTTTGAGTAAGATTTTGAGAAGAGTTGCTCTTTGGAGAGCACAGTACGATGAAAGTTGTAAGCTGTGTTCGGGGGGGAGTTATTGTCTATCGTTGGCCTCTATGATAGAATCAGTCGGGGGGCCTGAGAGGCGGTGGTTTACCCTGCGGCGGATGTCAGCGGTTCGAGTCCGCTTACATTTTAATGAATTTCCGGTTTCTCACAGTTACATAAAAGGAAAATAGTAAATGTCAAATTAAAGCCAATTTAAAAAAATCAAATAATCCAAAATTAGATATAAATAACTATAAAATCAATTGCCTAATCCAAAAGAAAAATTCTAAGTGGGGAAGCTGTTCAAATCACAATAAAGAGTCAGCAGCATATTCTTTTTCCTTTTATTTTTTCTTTTTGTCCTTCAGTCGTGGCCTTCATGAATAAAGCCAATCACAAATTTCACTTGTATATGAACTTAGTCTCTTAGTTTCTGTAGCAGAAAGTGGAGATTGAGACAAGTTTTTTGCAATGGAAATGATGGAGATTTCTTCGGATATGGTGAAGAGCTCTCAAAAGATTTCAAGAAAAAAAGGAGGCCTTCAGACTATGCCTTTTATCATAGGTGAATTATATTTCCAACATGTTACATTTTTTTTTTTAATTTTTAAAATGTAATAATTTCGATGAATCTAGTGTTCAAAGCTGGAAATTTTGGATGATTATTTTGTGTTTCTTGCAGCAAATGAGGCATTTGAAAGGGTAGCAAGTACAGGCCTACATGCAAATATGATCTTGTACCTACTCCATGAGTATCACATGGATGTTGCTACTGCAACAAGTGTGTTGTTTCTATGGGGTGCAATATCAAATTTCATGCCCATCATAGGAGCCTTCCTGTCTGATTCTTATTTGGGCCGTTATCGCGTTATTGCTTTTGGAACAGCTTTTACTTTACTGGTAATATAACTTTCCGGCGTCCCAAAATGATAGTCCACTTTCTGTTCAGATGTACTGATACAATCTTCTCATGCAGGGAACGTCCCTGTTATGGTTAACAGCCGCAATTCAAGATTTTACGCCTCCTGATTGTGACATACGCAAACAAAGGAACTGTGTCAAAGCAGACAAAGGGCAGCTGGCAATTCTCTTCGCATCATTTGCATTCATGTCAATGGGAGCTGGTGGCATTAGGCCGTGTTCATTAGCTTTCGGTGCAGATCAGTTTGATCAACCTGATAACCCCAAGAATGAGAGAACTTTGCAGAGATTTTTCAACTGGTATTATGCTTCTGTTGGAGTTTCTGTCATGATTTCAGTTACTGTCATAGTTTATATACAAAATGAAAAAGGATGGATTGTTGGATTTGGAGTTCCTGTGGGGA
The DNA here is from genome assembly GCA_014636745.2 of Centella asiatica. Lineage (NCBI taxonomy): Eukaryota > Viridiplantae > Streptophyta > Magnoliopsida > Apiales > Apiaceae > Centella > Centella asiatica. Next base: position 54,515,115 of record CM025780.1, read on the forward strand.
TCTTAATATTGTCCACCTTACTATTTTTAGTAGGTTCTCCTCTTTACGTTAAGGTTAAGGCAAACAAGGCCATGATGTTTGATTTTTTTCAAGTTATTTCATTGGCTTGGAAGAATAGAAATCTTTCTTTGCCTCCAGAGACATCGGACGGTTGGTATAATCACAAGGGATCCAAATATATTGCACCAACTACCAAATTAAGGTATTAATTTTGAATTATGCTTTTTTTTCTTCTCTTCATGATCATTTAGTATCTATACTCGTGCTACTATGGTCCTCACATCACCAGCATCATCTAAACTCTCTAAAATTTAAGCGGACATACGGAGTTAAGTTCTACATAAAACCGTCTGATCTCGTGTTTTCTTTTTAAGTAGGCATGGCAACGAGGCGGGTATGGGACGAGGGAGCTGTTTCCAAACCCTACCCGCTAAACTTATATAGTTTCCCAAACCCACCCCGTTAACGATTTTACCAAACTCGCCCCGTCCCCACTCCGTTACCTAAAATTATTATTTTTATTTAATTTATTTATTTTATTTCTTTATTTTTTTATATTATTCTCTTACAAAATCTTCTAAAATTATTATAAAATATGTTTTATATATAAACGGGTCGGAGTCGGAGTCGGAGTTAAATAGGGTGAGATGGTAAATCACATACCCTACCCTAACCCTATAGGCTTCAACTAATCGGGTTCCATTAAGGTCGGAGTTGAGAGAAAAATTAGCGGGTCGGGTAAAATTGTCATCTCCACTTTTAAGGATGCAGGAAACAAAAAATAACGTGATTTGGTTTGTTTAAGATTAAAAAAATGAAAACATTAGAGTCTATAAACATGTTTAACACGCGGTGCCCCCTAGGAATTTAGAAGAACTTTTTCATGTTCGAAGGAAATATTCTTATTGATAGAAATGTTACAGTAGTAAGAGAATCCATAGAATCTTTTGTTTTTGTTTTGTGATTTGTCGAAAAAGATTGAAAATAAAGTGTGACTTGTTAAAAAAAGAGCAGCAAGAAATAATTGATTTTATCAACAAACTGTTACTTCATGCTAGTAGCTGTCATTATCTTCAATAACTATGTTTAGGTTTGGATCAATTATACTGACAAACAGAATATTCTAAACGGCAATTTTGGATATATATATTGAACTAAAGTAAGAATCTTTACGCGGTGCCCCCAAGTTACTACTTAGATGAAGCATATCATTTTTATATTAATTGTAAAGCAAGCGAAGATATTTGATACAATAATGTTACAGGACAAGAGAATCGATATTCAGTTGGTTTATTTTTGTTTAAATTTTAATGATGATAAATTTTTGTAGCATCAATTACAATATTAGAAGTTACAATCTTTAAATTATAAGTTAAAATAAATGAGACCATTGTAAGATTGGCTTGTCGCCTCTTCAAAAGATAATTTTAGACCCTCCCTCTCTTATCATTTCAAGCCAAACATACTAAAGAAAAACTTCTTATTCTGATATGTAAAACAGATAGAAGTTTTATTTTAAAAAGATAGATGACCTTATATGTTAAGACATATAGAGGAAGTGTTAGTATAATTTCTCTTGATACGTGGATAATTCTTCAGATATTTTCTGTTTCATGTTCAATCTCACTTCAAAAATATAAATCTTGTAGTATAAGGAAAAAACCTTGTCAGAATACAAAATGCCAGAGGGTGTCAAAAACTCAAATAAAGATTTTATTTCATATATAGATACATGGCAGAAAACAGAACAAAATATAGTTTTTAAGGTTATTAGAACTTCACAGAATTTTCTGTTCTATCCCACTAGTTCACTCTTGACATAATATACCATGTTTTCATGTAATCTGGCACCACTTTTTTTTTTTTTTTCTGGGTTTCAAATTTAGCACAACTTTAATTTTGACATATTGTACAAATGTGTTCTTTAGGTTCCTAAACAAAGCTTGCATCCTCAGAAATACTTCAAATCCTGATGGCTCGGCTACAGAACTACGAAAATTATGCACGGTTGAACAAGTAGAACAGCTAAAAGCACTGATAAAAGTACTCCCCATTTGGTCCACTGGCATTATAATTGCAGTTACAGTTAGCCAACAATCATTCCCAGTGCTCCAAGCCAGCACCATGGACAGAAGACTAGTAGGAAACTTCAAAATCCCAGCAGGCTCTCTCGGAGTTTTTTCAATTCTAACTCTTACAATATGGGTAGGCCTTTATGATCAAGTCATAGTCCCACTCGTCTCCAAGGTCACCAAACGTCCAGGCGGCCTAACCCTTCCTCAACGAATGGGAATCGGGTTGTTTCTCTCGATTCTGTCCACTTCAGTGGCTGCGTTAGTTGAGAGAATTCGACGTGAAAGAGCTATTCATGAAGAGCTAGAAAATGATCCGAGAGGCATAGTGAATATGTCAGCAATGTGGTTAGTTCCTCAGCACGCTTTAAGTGGACTTGCTGAGGGTTTCAATGCAATTGGACAGATAGAATTTTACTACTCTCAGTTTCCTAAGAGTATGACTAGTGTTGGGGTGGCTCTTTTTGCATTGGGAATGGGTTTTGGGAACTTGTTAGGGAGTTTGATAGTTGAAATCTTGCACAAATTTACAAAGAATGGAGGGCATGAAACTTGGGTTGCAGATAATATAAATAAGGGTCACTATGATTACTATTATTGGCTTCTAGCAGTTCTGTGTGCAGCAAATTTTCTTTATTTTCTTGTTTGTAGTTGGGCATATGGTCCTTGTGATGAACAAAAGGTTTGGAATAATGATGAAGAGGAAAGCATGGAAGGGGAGGATATGGACAAGTCAAAACAATCCCCTGTGATGTCTATTGCAATGTCTAAGCAATCTCCTCTGCATATCTTTTGATTTTTGGGGACCATGTTTACTCCTTTGAAAGTACATCTTTACTTAAAAGTCAACTTAGTAGGTTATGGTCCATTAGAGTATATATATGCTTAATTTTATCTCTTTGTACTCTTATTATATGAGACATTATTATCACGCGCGTAACTTGTTATTTTACCAAAAATAATTGAATGAAATTTCTACTTCAATTTTTGACATGTATTAGCATATGTAAGAGTAAGTATTCTAAACTCGACTTGACTCTATTGTTCTAGAGACATTTAATTTATTTAATGAAATGTTTATTTTACTCAAATGACCAAATATTATTAATTAAAACAATCTCTTTGTAATCAAGTCTTACAGCCTCATTTTGAAGGAAGTCTTTAAGTTATCAATAAATACTATGAGATATATAACATATACCTAAAGCACATTCATTTTCAAACTACAAGACAACAATTTCACTATAAATCACTATATACATATATATATACATACATATATATATATATATATATATATATATATATATATATAAACTGATAGCGTAATCCCAAGTTATATAGCTGTTTAAAATCACAATAAACCAATCTACAAGAGGCAGCAGTATATGCTCTCTTGAATAAAACCAGTCACTTCTTCTCTTTTATCACATATTAAGTCTCCTAGTTTCTGCAGCAGAAAGTGGAGATTGAGCCAATTTTTTGCAATGGAAGTGGTGGAGCCTTCTTCAGAAGTGTTGAAGATCTCTCAAAAGGTTTCAAGAAAAAAAGGAGGCTTTCTTACTATGCCTTTTATCATAGGTGAATCATATTCCCTTTTATATATTTGTTACATAAAAATATTAGAAAATATATTTCTTAATTTGATAATATGTTGCTCCAAAGATGAAGAATTGCATTATTAATTTGTGTTTGTACAGCGAATGAGTCATTTGAAAGGGTGGCAAGTGTAGGCCTTCAAGCAAATATGATCTTGTACCTACTTCATGAGTATCACATGGATGTTCCAACTGCAACAAGTGTTATGTTCCTGTGGGGTGCAATATCAAATTTCACTCCCATCTTAGGAGCCTTCCTATCTGATTCTTATTTGGGCCGCTATCGCGTTATTGCCTTTGGAACACTTTTTACCTTAATGGTAAGATCACTCTGTTCTCATCTCAAAACGATAGTCCACTTTTTAGTCAATACACTAATCGATATATATGTGCTACAATCTTCTCACACAGGGAACAATCATATTATGGTTGACAGCCGTAATTCATGATTTTACGCCTCCTAAATGTGACATACGCAAAGAAAGAAATTGTGTCAAAGCAGACAAAGGGCAGCTAGCATTTCTCTTCGCATCATTTGTATTCATGTCAATCGGAGCTGGTGGCATTAGGCCATGTTCATTAGCCTTTGGTGCAGATCAGTTTGATCAGCCCGACAACCCGAAAAACCAGATAACTTTGCAGAAGTTTTTCAACTGGTATTATGCTTCTGTTGGGGTATCTGTTATGTTTGCAGTGACTGTCATAGTTTACATTCAAAATGAAAAAGGTTGGGTTGTGGGATTTGGAGTTCCTCTGGGTATCTTGTTACTCTCCACCTTACTATACTTATTGGGTTCTCCTCTTTATGTCAAGATCAAGGCAAACAAGAGCATGTTATTTGATTTTTTTCAAGTTATTTCATTGGCATGGAAGAACAGAAATCTTGCTTTGCCTCCAGAGACCTCAGATGGTAGCTATAATCACAAGAAGGGATCTAAATATGTTACACCAACAGACAAACTGAGGTATTTTGCATTATGTTTTCATTCTTCTCGTTAAGTTCATTTAGCATCCATGTTCTCGCTAATACATCTAACAAAGAAAACTTAAACAAAGGGGGTCGTAATCTTGTGTTTTCATTTTTGATTTGATTGTCAAGAAAAACTGAATTATGGTTATCCGAGATTAACAAAAAGAAAAAATTATGTCAATATGTAATTCCAAGCTAATAGCCTGTCGTTATCTTCAAAGTGGAGTCATGTTCAAGGTTGCTTAAGGTTGTTAGTGATCCTGACAAACACAATCCTCTAAAATGCAATATTAAATAAATGAATAAACTATAAGAAAAAAAGAAAAATTAAATTAAGATTCTATTATGCGATGTTTCCTAGGTATTTAGATGAAGTTTGCATCAAACAAGAAAAGGTATTGATGAGAGTACTGTTTACAGTAGTAACCGAATCAAACAGAAGTCGTAAAGGGTGTTGATATATTGATATTCTTTCAGATTTCATTTTAACATGTTCAATATAATTTTGAAACTTCAAATAATATAAAGAAAAAGATGCTTTAGAGAAAAAGGGGTTCTGAAACTTAGTAAATAATTTACCTCTTACATAAATGTCACGAAACAGAGAAAATATCTACTGAAAGTTATTAGGCCTTGATAATTTGCCACTGGCTAAGTCACATTAATATCACATATGGAGTATATATCTTTTACCCCTTGCTGTCTTCAGGTTCCTAAACAAGGCTTGCATCATTAGAGATTCTTCAACACCTGATGCCTCAGCTATAGAAGTGCAAAATTTATGCACGGTTGAACAAGTAGAACAGTTGAAAGCAGTAATAAAAGTACTCCCCATTTGGTCTACTGGCATTATAATTGCGGTGAATATTAGCCAACAATCATTTCCTATACTACAAGCCGCCACCATGGACAGAAGACTAGCCGGGAACTTCAAAATCCCAGCAGCCTCCTACGGAATATTTGGGATTCTTGCTCTAACAATATGGGTAGGCCTTTATGATCAAGTCATAGTCCCACTTATCTCAAAAATCACAAAAAATTCACTCGGCCTAACCCTTCACCAACGAATGGAAATCGGGCTATTTCTCTCGATTATGGCCACCTCAGCAGCTGCATTGACTGAGAGAGTTCGGCGTGGAAGAGCCATTGCTGAAGGGCTGGCAGATGACCCAAAAGGTGTAGTGAATATGTCGGCTATGTGGTTAGTTCCTCAACATGCTTTAACTGGGCTAGCTGAGGCTTTCAATGCAATTGGACAGATAGAGTTCTATTACTCTCAGTTTCCGAAGAGTATGACTAGCATCGGGATAGCTCTTTTTGCAATGGGAATGGGTTTTGGGAACTTACTAGGGAGTTTGATAGTGCAAATCTTGAACAATGTTACAAGGAATGGAGGACATGAAAGTTGGGTTGGAGATAATATAAACAAGGGCCACTATGATTACTACTATTGGCTTCTTGCAGTTCTGTGTGCTGCAAATTTTCTCTACTTTCTTGTGTGTAGTTGGGCATATGGTCCTTGTGATGATCAAAAGATTTGGGATAACGACGAAGAGGAAAGCATGAAACAATCGTTAATGGTATCTATCGCGATGTCTAAGCAAGCTCCTACGCCTGAGCCCTATTGTATTGATACAGAACCTGTAGCATCTCCTGTTTCAGGCCACCAAAAAACACCAGCTGAAATTTCATAATATAAATTCACCACTGTATAACCATAAACAAAATCAAACGTGACAACTTGTAGAGAGTTTAAGCAGGGGATGAATTACGCGTTGGAGGCTTGGAGCAGCACAACTGGACTCTCCCCGCCTACCTTGTGTTTTTTCAGTGGCTGATAGTTGTGGCAAAATGTTATACAAAGTACTTGTAATAAAATTTGGACTTCACGAGACTTATTTTCTTAAACCTGTACTAGAATCCGATGAGTGGTTCTTCATCTTATACATTTTTATTTTAAATAATTAAAATGTACCATTTATAAGAGATGAAGGAGATGTGGAATATTCAGTTCAAGGGTGTTTTTTGCATCCCAGGTGTTTCATATTGTTCAAGTGCAGCAACATTTTAGTTCCTGTTGCACTATTTGCTCCATGTAATTTTGCAGGTTTTTGATGATTTGATATCAGCTATTGGAATATTTTTTGCTTCATTTTCTGCTCATGGTTCTTTTCCAATTTTAAAGACGTGAGTTCAGTTTTAGAGGGGTGAGATTTCGTAGATGCAGAGAGTATTTTTTGTTGGTTAGCCGTCGTTGTCGGTGGCCCGTTCGTAACTTCTCAAAAATGTTTGACATACTTCAATCCTGAATTGAAACTTTCGCTTCCCTAAATTTTTAGTTACCAAAGAAAAAAAATAAAAGATTTCATAGAGATTTCATATCTCTATTTTAAAATTAGAGATATGTTTTTAAAAATAATTTTTATATTCTAAAAATATTCATATTATTATATTATTTAATAATAGTGAGAATTATGATAGAGATCACCAAGTAAAAGATGAGATATAGTAGAGTTAATTAAAATAATAAAATTATTGAATGTTATTTAAAAAATTCAATTATTTTTTATAATTCAAAAATACACATGTATCTCTAATTTTAGAACAATTAAAAAAATATATGTATCTCTAATTTTAAAACGGATTAAGTATTATTTTTATTTTATTCACTTTTAATTACTCTCGGTTGAAAACTTTTTATTTTAAGAATTCGATATATATTAACAAAACAAGTTTTATAACAAGATAAGTTTAATTCAAGTAAAACATTGAGCGACATACTCGTATATTAATCCTTGGATATAACAATAGTAGTACATATTCCAGAACATTCTACAATCATTAACTGATTCCATCTTTCTTTTGTTTTATGATTAGCTCAAAATTATTGGATTCTAGCGAGAGGAATCTTCTCTACCATCAACCGCATCAAAGATGCCACCCGATGAAGCCCAACTCTTGGAAAATTTCTTTATTACGTAATTCAATTATAGTCCATCACTCGCAATTGATTATTGATTAAGAACAAAACTCCTATTTAACGACAAACACGGCGCAATTTTCTAGTCGCTCGCATCAAAAACTTTACGGTACTAGTATATAAATTGAGAGAAACAGGCTTACAGATATTGTGAACGGAAAAATGGCTCCGATAGCTGTTGGTGACACGCTTCCCGATGGAACCGTTGCGTATTTCGACGCGAAAGATCAGATGCAACAGGTCTCACTTCACTCGCTTGCCGCAGGTAAGAAGATCGTCCTCTTCGGTGTTCCCGGTGCCTTCACTCCTGTTTGCAGGTACTGCTTCCTTTCCCCAACTCTTTCCGATTGTCCCCCCAACCCTTTCCGATTGTCTCGCCGGTGATTATGTCGTGTATGTTTGTTTCTAACTTAAAATTATGAGATTATAGATTACACTGTCAGAATCTAAAATCTTATAATTTTAAGCTAAAATAAACGAGATTATTGTCTATTTCAGCTTAAATTCCCCCAACTCCGGCGATTTTGTCGTCTATTTCTATTTAAATTTTAGATATTCTATGTCAAGGACAGTAAAATTTGTATCATAAAAGTTTAAAATTTTTAAAATTTAAGCGAAAATAAACGAGATTATAATACATAATGCTTTAATTGATCAAGGGAGATGATATTGTTACTTTAACAATAAGTTTGAAAGTGATTTTTGTCACTAAGAATTGTTACTATATATCCTACTGTTCTTAGGACAATTTTTACCATTACAATTCATATCCCTTGATTAATTGCATTTTCCCAAATTTTAGTGACTTAAGTTTGAAGTGATATCAACTTTAGAGACTTTTGAGCCGATTTCTTTGGCACTTTAGGTTTAGTTTGATCATGGTTATTAATTTTTTTTTTTTAATATTTCTTGATATGTATTTGTTGCAGTGTGAAGCATGTACCAGGATTTATTGAGAAAGCTGACGAGTTTAAGGCCAAGGGAGTCAGTGAAATCTTGTTGATTAGTGGTAAGTTTAATTTTTTTGCTTATTCTAGTCAATGACATGACATAGTTGATGACCAATGCAACATTATACACAACCCCTCAAAATATTTGCAGAAACTTAGTCTATAAATTTGGTACTGTGCTTGCAGTAAACGACCCCTTTGTGATGAAAGCATGGGCAAAAACTTACCCCGACACAAAGTTTGTCAAGTTTTTAGCCGATGGATCAGCAAAATACACCCATGCACTAGGCCTCGAGCTTGACGCTACAGAAAAGGGACTTGGCATCCGTTGTCGTAGGTTCGCGTTGCTGGTCGATAATCTGGAGGTGAAGATCGCGAACATTGAGACTGGGGGTGAATTCACTGTCTCAAATGCCGATGATCTTCTCGAGACACTTTAGACATGCTCTGTTCTTAGTATCCGAGAATCACTCTCGTGGTTGTTTGAGGGGCCTTTATTAATTGATTTATTAAGTCAAAAACCTTTGTTTGATGGATGCTAAATGTGTCTGAATTATATAATTTTAGTTCAAATCATTATCATGTCTGTAAGTTATGAATTATTATGATTCTGCTGGGGAAAAATGGTTCATTGTAATGACCCTTTCGACTTCTATAAACAAAAGGTTGAGATGTGATGATTGAAAAACCACATAGCTAATTGTTGTTAAGTTATACCAAATTTAACACTTAGCTGCCGACAAGAATGACTTGCTCGAGAGCAGTTATCCTATTCTACATATTTTTATAAATTGACATGTTGTGATTACTGAATATATTTTGAAGTATGTGACAAATTTTAGGAGTTTGCAAGGGGGGAATGCTTCATAAATTGGTCGTGCAAAATCCATCCCACGTGCTCAACCTCAATGTTATTTATTTTATTTTATTTTTTTGTGGTTACAAACTTACTATTGTTGTTCTTGTTTAGTAAAGAGAATTGTCCCCACCTCACTGTGGAGTTTGCCCTGCCCATACAAGACATAAACAGGCCAAGATGCAAGATAAAGACTTTTTCTAAGTTTTTAGAATCACTTCAACTAATTTAGATCAAATCGGGCACAAGTTTTTGAAAAAATGATAAACTCTTTTATTTATGAATTTTGAACCGTAAAGTAAGGGATTTTAGGCCACTGTCGGACCCAAATTTGCACACCACCACCCCACCCAAAAGACTTAAAAATTTCAATAAAGCTTAATCTTTAGGTAATAAGAAAATAATTGTACAAGTTTAGGCTTTTTTTTTTTTTTTTTGAAGTTTTCAATATAAGAGACATTATCCAAAAGCTCACTCATCCATCGTTCTACTATTTCTAAATTCTAATGTTATTTATCCGTAAATTTAAAATTTAGAAATTCAATTTCTCATCTTCCAAAGAAGAAGAGGATATGACCATTCTACTAATTTAAGATTTGATTGATCTGTACCAAATTTAATCATCAACATAAACCTAAATTTTTCAATGTCTTAACAAATAACAAGTGAATTCATATTTTTTATTTCATATTCATATTGAAAATTTTTCATATTTACATATTTTTCATTCGTTTTGATTTCTACATTCTCAAATTTCAATGGGTTTATGGGATAGAAATACAAATGCAAAATCTAAAGAATAGAGTAAAGTCACGTGCAAGTCCTAAAAATCACGTGACCCTTCTACATCGTCTTCCTCTAGTCGAATAACCAATGCAAGCATCATCACTCCAGACATTCCCAAACCTGTGCAGCTGATAGTTTGACATATCCTTCAAAACCCTTACCACCACAGTCACACTTTACTCCCATTCATGGACCCACCACCGTCAAAGAGCTGGAGCATCCATACCCGCCGCGAAATCACCTCCAAATACGAGATCCAAGAGCGCGTCGGCTCCGGCGCCTACTCCGACGTCTATAGAGCTCGCCGCCGCTCTGATTCTCTCACCGTCGCTCTCAAGGAGGTCCACGACTACCAATCCGGCTTCAGAGAAATCGAAGCCCTCCAAACCCTCCAGCACTGCCCTAACGTTGTCGTTTTGCACGAGTACTTTTGGAGCGACGATGAGGACGCCGTCCTCGTGCTCGAGTTTTTGCAGACCGATTTGGCATCGGTGATTCGATCTGCGAAGAAGGAGTGGGAAGGTGGGATGATCAGTGTCGGTGAGATTAAGAGGTGGATGATTCAGATTTTGTGCGGTGTTGATGCGTGTCACCGGAGTTCCATTGTGCATCGGGATTTGAAACCTTCAAATTTGTTGATCTCTTCCGATGGTGTCCTCAAATTAGCTGATTTTGGCCAGGTGTGGTTCTTACCTATCGGAATTGTATGTTTTGATTGATATATTTCTCTTGTAGTTCAATGTTGGGTATCATAGTACTATTTGTCAATGAACTCGTGAAAACCTAATTAAACAGATTAGAACTGTAGCAATGGCTTCTCAAAGGGTTGAAGCCCTGTAGAAGGTTGCTATAACTGCTTAGATTGAATATAGAAATGATTCAGTGTGATTGGGCAACATTTATCGGTCTGGAACTTGATGAATTCTAGTCATTGCGACTAGGGTCTATCCAAATTTTGGTCAGGTTCTAGTTGAGGGAGTTAAAGCTTGATGTTTTAGAGTTCTGGTTGAGGTTACTGACATGCTATAGTGATGAATTGGACGTAGTGGAATTTTGAAAGTTGGAATTTTGAAAATTATTGTTCTGTAATTTTAATAAAACTCAGAAGCCTGTATACCTGCTGAAAGTATTGGTTGAAGTCAATATTGTGGCTCAGGAATAGCTCATTTCCGATTGCATTTCTTTATTTATTACTTGGTTTAGATTTTGCTGATTTACCCATTCAGTCGCATTATGAATGCTAGAGCGCAGAAGCAATCCGATTAGATATGGATTCCTCTTGGTGAATTTCGAGAATCAAAATATTTCTGTTCTTTTACTTTCTTTTTTCCTGTTCAAGGTTCATATTTTAATGACTAAAGGCAAGATTTTTTTATTTTTTTCATTATTTATAAAAATGTAGTGGTAGCTGGCATTAGTCAACTCAAAAAATAATTATGGAATGTGAAAATTTTGCACCCCTCTCCTACTCTTTTTCATGACATATGTGTTATTATTGTCAGTTTGTACCAAGTTCTGTATGACAACAATTATTGTTTGGTTTTGGTGCTCAGATATATGATCTTTAGGTTTGTTTGACCAAATTCTTTCCAAGGCCATTTTTTTGTATATCTTCTCCATTCCTTTACAGGCAAGGATACTATTAGAGCCTGGGTTCGTAGCAGCTAATGACAGCCTACAGCTACATGATCTCAACCCTCCCAATGAGGCAATTGTATTTCAACCACCTGAAGTTATTCCTGAATCAGATAAAGCTTCTCGAGAAGGTCATGAAAGTGAAAGCCTAGGAGCCCTGCTGAGTAAAGAAGAATCTGGTGGTCATTTAGACAAGCGCAGGGGTAAAGACTCCTTTGATGACTTAGAGAAAGAAAGTAATTTTCAAGATGGAGATGCATCTTGTCTTGCAACTTGCACAGGAAGTGACATTGAAGAAGATCTTCTCAAGAGTTCATATTCTTACCAGGGTGAAGAGAGTGGAAGTATTCCCCTCACATCCTGTGTTGGAACTCGTTGGTTCAGGGCACCTGAACTTCTTTTTGGATCTACAAATTATGGTACAGAGATAGACTTGTGGTCTCTTGGCTGTATATTTGCAGAGCTTTTTAGTTTAGAACCGCTTTTTCCTGGAATTTCAGATATTGATCAACTGAGCAGAATCTTTAATGTTTTGGGGAACTTATCCGAGGATATCTGGCCTGAATGTTTGAAACTACCCGACTATCAAACGATTTCATTTGGTAAAGTAGAAAATCCAATTGGTTTAGAAGCATGTCTGCCGAACAGGTCACCTGATGAAATCCTTATAATCAAAAAGCTACTTTGCTTTGACCCAGCGGGTAGAGCTACAGCCATGGAACTGCTGCATGATAAGTATTTAAATGAAGAACCTCTACCACTTCCCATATCTGAGCTTAGGGTTCCTTCCACAAACAGTAGTCAAGATGAGGAATCCCGAGGTGATTGGTGTGATTACAGGGACATGGAATCTGATTCAGATTTTGATGATTTTGGTTCTATGAATGTTAGAACCACTGATGGGGGCTTCTCAATTCAGTTCCCTTGATACCAGAAACTTTGAACTTTCTGTATTTGATCAGCTACATGCTCCGGATCTCAACTTTCCATGCGACTTTGTATAGATGTCATGTTATTGTGTGCTGCATCACTTTATTCTTTGTGAGAACAGCCAGTTTTTTGCAAGCTGGAGAATTTTTGAAGACATTATTATATGTATACAGTTTAATTAAATACCAAACTGGGTGAGAAAGAGGCGTCAATATTTTAATTTGCTAATAGAATAAATTTTAGCCGCTTGGTAATATGCTTTTCTCTGAATGAATTGTTACATCTAGCTTTTATGTATTCTGCTTTAAGCCAGTCAGATCTAGGGTTGCTATTTTTTCCTTCTCCTAAAAAAAATCCCTGATAGTAGATTTGTCACATCTCTGTTTTGTGAGTTGGTTAGTTCATAATTGTTTTTTATGTTAATTTCTTGGAAAATTAAATGTCGGGCTACCATCGCATGGAAACTGCTACAGTTTTTAAAGTACTACAAACGAAAAATGTACACACTCCTGACATTATTCTAATGAATATTGCCATTATTAACAAGGTCATCTGATACTCTACGAAAAAGATGCTATTCACTTGGCGTCAAATTATCATTAGGATTATTTGGAGTCTATTTGGAATTGGTATTTTGTTGGTGCTTATAAAGTGGCAACATACGGTTTATGGAAGAGCTTGGTACAAAATAAGTGAAAGGTAGACTTGTGCCCCCAGCCACCCTTTTAAGCAGAAAAAATAAGTTTGGTTTTCTCAGCTCCTTTTTAAGCATTTGATTTAGGTTATGTTCGATAATAACTCAATCAGCTAGTTATATTTGATAATAACTTGATCAGCTGATTGAGTGCTTAATTAAATGAATAAGTTATTAAATTCGTTTGATTTAAATTTTAATTAAGCTGAATATCTCTGAATGTTATTGACCGAATCAGGAGAACTCCTTTTGCTGAATTGGTAAGCCAAATGGTCATTACCTAAGAAACTAAAAACAACGGCCTGCCTTTTGAAATGAACAGTGTGCAAGTCTTGTAATTAAATACTATTACCTTAGACAATCAAAATAGGTAATTACATATTATTGGCCTTAGACAATCAAAAGATAATAGACAAGGAAAATTTTGGTCGGTTAATTTCTATGTTTCCAAGAAGAAAATTTATATTTTCTCTTTTAGTTAAGTAATTTTTGTTTTTTTGTATTGTCTATTATAATAAATAGTAATCCATCTGTTTAGAAAAAAAGCAACATTTAAAAATAAAATTTGTTTTAATAAAAGAGTAATATTTGAATATGTTAAAAATTAATGTTATTCAAATGATTCAAATATTTAAATTATTAAATATATCTCAACATTTAGATTCAATTTCTAAATCATTCGGTTAGCATACCTATTCGGTAATATGCATTCAATTTTAGCAAATAAAGCCTTACAATCAATTATGAAACTAAGTTGATTTCAAACAAGTTGCCTGAGACGAGTGTCTCAACTTATTTCAAATAAGTTGACACAGAATAAATGTTTATTTTTAGTAAGTATTTAATAGATAAAATTTGCCAAATAAGATCCTAATGATAAATTAATGGTATGATAAGAAAATCATAATAACAAATTTAAAAAATATATAATATTATAACAACAAAGTTCTATAAACATAAACTCTTTTATTTAAAACAAAACTTATTTTAAATTGTAGCTCTTTTTATAGAATGGATTGAAAAAGAGTATGAAATCTATACTCCTTGGACAGTACGAACAATGCCAAGCACTATTTTAGAAATAAATGCAATATAAATAACTCAATTAATTTGATTATGAAACAATAAGTGATAAAATAAATGAAAAGTCGATAAATTAATACTTTATTTTTAAGAGTTAAATCAGTAAATTGATAAAGAGTAACAAAAGTTAGTTAATATATTTGATGTTATTAAAGTTGTGTAGAATTCAAATGTCAAAAATGTCTTTTTTATTATGCAGTTGAGTATTATTATTTATTTTTTTTCCAAATTGTGGGCTTTATATATGTTAGGCTTATTTGTAAGACCTTTTTCCTTTTTCTGCTCCCAAATTTCTAAACTCTGTAGTGCTTACTACTATGATCTCATCCTAATTTGTTTTTAGATAAAATTTAGGAAAAAAAAATGACCAAGAATGTCTGATTCTTGTATCGAAAAATAAAAAAGGATTTTAATCCATGTGGGTCCCAGTTATTTAATTGTGTATTTATTGGAAAAAAGAACAATTTAGGTACTCTGTAATGATATTTTCGCTCTTTTCCTCCCCCAAAATCAAAAATAACCGCACGCACTCTCAAAATTAGGGTTTTCTATAAAATTAAAAACGGAGAGAAGCTAAAAGCGGAGGAGAGAGAATGGCTTCGCGAGAGAAGGATCAGGCGACTCCGCATCAGCCTCTTCTTAGCAGCCTTGTCGTCCGAGCATCTAATAGCGACGGCGGTGGCGGAGCTGGTGGTGGTAGCGATTACGAACCCGGCGAGGTTCGACGCGAACCGCTTCCGTATTCTCGCTCAGATCGATTCGGCGACAGCCATGGTTAGTCTATTTCTGATCTTTGTCCGATTATCCCTTAATTTGTTCTTAGACGGTAGACCTTTTCTTTGATCTGCAAAAAGCTATAGAGACATCGTAGATCTGTTTTTCTTTATGTATGATTGTATGAAATAATGCACGTAGCTGTTATCGTGAATGTGCAATTTTAATTTTTTACCTTACGAAGTTCAATAATGATTAAATAAACACCTTACAGGAACGGATAGATTTGAACTAGTTTGTGATTGTGGGTGCAGTTCAATTTGCAATATTTATCTAAAATATTTTAGCTGCCAGTTAAGCTATATATGATGCTATAATATTGCAATTATGGTAGACTCTTTTTCTCTTCAAGTAATACTATCAATTAGTGAGTGTTCTTCTTGTTTGTTAGCTTCCTGAATATTGGTGCTAAACATGCTACAGAACTGGTGTCTGAAACCTGTTCTTTATGCCTTGCGTTGTATCAAGCACTACGATTATAGAGTGTCGAATTATAAATGAATTTTGCTATTGTGTTTTACAGCTGAGAATGTTGCCTGGTGCAAGAACTCGGGGTCTTGAGGAAGGCACCTTGGTTTGTTTGCCAAGAATGAAACTTGGGTTGGAAATTATTTTTTGGGGTATTGAGTTGGGCTGGACAAGTATCTGAATATAGACATTCGTCCAAAACCATGATAGGGGTTTTAATTTATTGTCAGGCGATGGGTTTTATTTTTTGATTTCATGGGTGATGACTTGATCAGCTTCCTAAATGTAATGAGCAAGTAAGGTGTTCCCATGGATATTACTATAACAAATTTGGGATGTTGACACAGATTAAGTCACATGATTAGTTTGTTGTAAACCATTTGATTAGTTACTAGGAATGTTCCGTGGGTCAAATCTTGGAATTAATATGCAATAAACCTGGCTTACTTTCAATTAGGTTATATGATGGATCTTTCTTAATGTTCTGAGTGGCTCAGAATGTAATATCAGGCTGCTATGGTTAAAAATGGAATCATGTTTGCTACTGAACATTGTGGTGTTCTGTTTTGGTTTGTATCAGTTCTTGGGACTTTGTGGAAGTGCCGAGTAATGGTATAAGTTCTAGTTGTTTCTTGCTGATTTTGGTTTCACATCATGGTCATTATGAGGGTCGGTGGTCCGCTGGAAATTTTGCATATTTGTTTAATTGGATTTGTCAACTACTGGTGTGCTCCTGACTTCCAATTATTGGTTGAAAAATTTTCTTCCTCAAGTTCGTCACAGAGTAAGTCAAAGTTTGGGTACTTCTATCACGCTATTCCTAGTTTCTTCAGCTCAATGATAGGGTTTTGGTTTAACATGAAAGAAGTTCAGTCGAGATTGTCTGACGAAGTGCAGAATCATTACCAAGAGTGGGTGGTTTTTTGGTGGTTTGTTCAGTCATTTGTAACCGGCAGGCTGTGGGTTTTTGGTATTATTATTCCTTCTCATAGGGTCAGGGCAGCTGGTCTTGTTGCAGGTATATTTGGGGTCAAGGTTGTGAATGTATTTTTTTAGGATCGTTACCAGAGCATATCCTAAACCTGTAGCTATCTTTGGCAGCAATATGGATTGTTTTATCTTAATCACTACCGGGTGTTTAATTACTCAAGATGAATGACTCTGACTTATTATATCAAATCATTAGGGTAAACATAGAATTTTAGTATGACATACTATACAGGATATAGATTCATCAGGATTGTAGCTTGTTTTGTATTTAAGAAATGCTACTTTTTAATCAATGAGATATGGGTTTACAGTTTAATATTGCTTGGTTATTTGGTCCTATAATCCGGTGACATGAGCGGGGGTTACTTGAGAGCTGTAATTGGATGAACTGTGTACTTTCTTCTATGCCTATCCTCTTCTTTTTGTATTAGTTATTGCAAGGGGATGCCAGAAATGATGGTAATAGGGTTTGCAGAATTGGATGAGTGTGTTGACATTTTTCAGGGGTCACAGTCGCGACTCCTTGGCTGTTATTGGGACGTTATACTTTGTTGTCTTTATTTGTGAGATTGGTGTCACATTTCTTAATTTCTTTGGACTTCACTGGGTTTTTTCAGGATATAGAATGCGTGCAGGTTCAGCTTCTCCTGTGCGCCGTAGGACTTCAGATCGCCACTATAGTCCGGAATTTGATCATTCAGGTGTCCCAGCTCGTGGTCACGGATTTGGCAGCGGGAGAAGTCCTCCTAGATATCGAGACCATTCACCACCTTATGGTCGTGGCAGGGATGGTGGCAGGTTTAGTGGTAGAGGTCTGGGCCCTGGATTTGGTCCTGGACCATTCAGGGGTGATGCCATGCCAAGAAATAACCCAAATGTCCGTCCAAGAGAAGGAGATTGGATATGCTCTGACCCCAGGTGAATTTGGTCATATACTTTTACTAGGTGTTTGTTTACTTTCCTTCTGTTCTTGATTCCATTGATTATTCCATTTTGAATTTTCCAGATTAAAGCCATATATATTGTTTCTGTGTTTTGTTAATCAGGACTTTGGTTATGCGATTGCTGCATGATTGCTTTACAAACTGATAGTGTTCTGTCTGTAATTCTCTATGTATTTGTGAGATTTTTTCAGTACAGGGGATGATTTTTATACGTCTCCGGTAGGTTGGCTCAAACACATTAATTTGTCTGCCCACATCCCAGATCCTTTGTTGCGTAATGTTTTTCTGATATAAAATTTTACAATATTTGATACATGAAAAGTTTTACTTTCAATTATTTCTACAACTGTTAAAAAGTTTTACATGCAATTGTCCTGGCACACATGCAATCCATGCAATTCACAAAAAGAGGTAATAATACTAGGAGCAATGTGGTGGAGGGAGTATTTTTTTTTTCCGCTTTCTTTTAATTTTGTAATGTTGCTAGAGAGTTTATTTATCTATAAATAGTGCATACTGGAGCGTTTGTGCATATTATGTTCAGCCTTGTCACTTCACTTTGAATTATGTACCAGTCACCACTATTCCTTTGCTAGGATGATGTATTAAGATATGACATTTTTAATGTCTTGCTTAATTAACATATTTTATCATGCTAGCATGTATTTTTTTTCCTTCTGAACTAGTACTTGCCACATCTCAGGTGTGGTAACTTGAACTTCGCAAGGCGAGAGTCCTGTAATAACTGCAACAGGCCTCGGTATGGTTCTGGCGGGAGTCCTAGGAGAGGTTATGGTGGCCTTCCACCACCCATATCTCGACGCTTTCCTGGACCTCCAATGGACCGTTCGCCTGTAAGAAACATTAATGGCTATAGGTCCCCACCTCGTGGTTGGGCTAGAAATGGTCCCAGAGATCTTGGGCCTGTGGTCCCTCCACATCGTAGGCGTGAAGGTCGTTTTCCCGATCATCCGATCCGTAGAGATCAGCCCGATTATTTTGACAACAACTCAAGGGAGAGGGGCAGGTTTGATAGACCACCGATGCCCCTGGACTGGGGAAGAGAACGTGGTCGAGATAACATATTGAATGACAGAAAAGGGTATGAGAGGCGACCGCCATCTCCACCCTTGCCTCCACTGTTACCTCCTCACCGTGGCAGCTGGGCTCGGGATGTTAGAGAGAGGAGCAGATCTCCAGTTAGGAACCTACCACCTCTGAAGGACTACCGCCGGGAAATCTACATGGAAAGGGAGCGAGATGATCGACGTGCTATTGGGCGTGATCGAGTTGGTGATGCATACTGACCAGTATTGGCAACAATTACTAGTTACTTGTGGTGGCCTCAAAATGGGATGTATGTATTATTAGTAAAGGGGGTGCAGAAGTGTAACTTTTGAAGACCCCCATATATTATAAGTTAGTAGTGTACGTTAGAGATGAGAGCCTGGAAGGTGTCCCCATACTGTTTTGAATTCTGAATGCTCTCTTTTTACTGGTTATTTCGCCCTTCAGTTTGTGTTACCATTGAATTTAAAGGTATCCAAGATCAATGATTTAGAGTTTGCCATTGTATGTTTCGAGCATTCTTTCGACCTTCTAGGGTATATGACGATTTATAATTGTCTGTGCATATTTGTAGTTGTCCTGATTTTGGATTGATATTCCTTTGATCCTTCCCAGCGTCAGCTGGGATTTGAAGTTCTGGAGTAAATTGAAAGCCTCTATGTAAATAATTTGTAATCAACTACACACTTGTATAGCTCAGACTTGCACATGAAATGCAGCTATTCTTGTTTCAAAAAATACGATTATTCTTTTCATTTTAGAATTAGTGATACATTTTACTAGAATTAGTGATACATTTTACTACACACAAAATAGGTATGTGAAATAATATAATTTAAGATTGAAGCACTTGTTTTTACTTTTGATAATTTTGAAGTAAAATACAATGAAGTATGCTAAGTATACTTTTAAATATAATTTTTTACAAATTCATATCATAAATAAAGTTATAGTATTTATAAATTGTATTACGTTAAAAGAGTGAATACAAAACGATTTTGCTTTCTTCCTCCACCCCACCCCCGGCCCCCCCGTTAAGTAAGACTATCCGTTTAAAATGCAGCAATTGAGCCTTTAATGAACTGAGTATTTCTGTATGGCTCCAATGCACAGTTATACTAGATCTTTGAAGGTGTGTACCTCAGAGATTTACAAGCCACTGAATGCGGGTAGAATGAGTGATTGCCCTTTTTGTCCAAGCTTTATAAATTATTATTCAATTCAGTTTATAAGGGATAAAAGTTGGCTTAAGTGATGCAATGATTACTCTATTCATTTTAAAATTAGAAATACAATAGAAATACGTTTGTAGAATAACGATTTTTAAAGTGAATTTTTATGTTTCAAATATATCTTTATTAAAAGACTACCAATTCGTAAAAGTAGTGAACTTAATTGAAATAATGGAATTATAGAATGGTATATAAAAAACTTCATTATTTTTTATAGTCTAAAAATATAAACGTATCTTTAATTTTAGAATAACAAAAAAAAAAAGAATATGTATATTTAATTTTAAAACGGAAAGGGTAAAAAACAAAAGGCGAATTATATATCTTGAGAGTGAATTACGCGAATTATATATCTTGAGAGTGAATTACTGTAAGTGCGGTCATTGAACGAGTTATAAAACTATTGTTAAAAATATAAATTTTTCCCCAACATACGGAGTATATCTTTTTGTTTTGTCAATGTTATTTGTCTGTCACGAATATAATGTTGAAGAATGTTTTTGGTAGTGCCAAAGGGCTCGTCCCTTAGTTACAGGGGAAATGGGTTTTGCCGTTACTTATAACAACGTTACAACATTCTATTATAAACTAAATGAACATAAATTTTACGATTATATGTTAGATTTACATATGTAATTGCACTTCTCTGTTCTTATAGAGAGAAATGCATTTTCACATCTTCTTAACCGAGATGGCTGGAGAGATTTTGAGGATACTTCCGGTAACAGATCAAGACAAGCTTCCCCCAATATATATTCTTCTTCTTTTGTTATTATTTTTGTAACTTTCCCTCATATGTAGTACTTTCAAACTTATATATTAAACAATTCCCTCATATCTACTTTCAAACTTGTATATTAGATTTTTTTTTTTTTTTTTGGTGATGATTTTAAAAATAGATCTAGCTTAGTTCAATAAACTAGAAATCGGGACTACCTTATAAGACTTTTCACTCATCAAATTATTGTGCTCAGTAGTACTAATGTACTACTATATAAATTACTCATAAACTACAATCTCAAAATAAGAGTTGGTAAACGCTAAGTTTTATCACGCATACTTAACAAGACATTTATTTTCAGATATTAACGTATATATTAACCCATAAAAGAAGTATTAATATATATGACATAACCGTATATATTTTATAAATTCGTAGATGATCAGAGTCCTATTATATCTCTAATTCGTAGTAAGCACTGAATGAGAAAACAAGAGGAGTTTCGACTTCGTGACAATCAATTTATTAGGCTAGATAAAATCTTTGAAATAATTATACTCCTTTCGTTTCAAAATTAAAAATACATATTCATTTTCTAGTTATTTCAAAATTATAAATATATTTTTATTTTTTAATAATAAAAAGTAACAGAGTTCTTTAAATATTATTCCACAATTTAACTATTTTAATTAATTCAACAATATCGGCTACTTTTGTTCTTTCATTCTAGGTAAAACCCCCTTGAAGTATCAATAACATAATAATAGATATATATTTAAAATATATAAATTGTCTTTAAAAATCGTTATTATAAAAATATATATATAATTTTAGAACGGTAATTTACATGAAAGAAAACTACTGTTTCAACCTTTATTCAACCGTTATGCAAATTATTTTGTAATACATGCCAACTAAAACTTCTCGCTTCAGTTGAGGAAAGCTATCACATCTTCTCTCTAAGTAATCAACTAAATTGGAATTAAAAAGTTGATCTTGTTTAGGCATAAATTTTTTGAAATAAATTATTATAACAATACACAGTTCCAATATAATGATTGAACATATCACATACGGGATACATATTTGTCTATATTTGTACAGTTGTACTTATATCAATTTGTTGTGAATATACGAAGACCCTATCGAGTGGATAAAATAAAATAAAAATACAAAGATTATATATTTCAGATGCAATTTTAGATCAATATATATTAAATAAATACCAAATTACTATTATTTATTTGCTATAAGTTATGATGTAGTTTTGATCATGAATCTTTTGCATAGCTTAGAAAATTCAATTCCTATACAAATAAACAACAGAAATTTCAAGTAATATTTTAATGTGAATATATTTTTAATCAAATACGAATAATATCTATTTTTTTGAATTCAAACACGATCGTATTGCAACATTTTTCAAATTTTATTTACAATACTTATATAAATCATGTGGAATTCTTCATTTTCCATTATAACTTGTTAATATTTTTGGTTTGAGGACTTAATTTGTATTTCGTTATGTGATAACATAAACATAATGTGACAAAGGAAAAAACGAAAAGAAAAAAAGGTATATTTTAATTGCGTGGTCCATCCCCGTAGCAGATCTGCACCAGCCTCCATTAAGATAACCATCTTTATTAATCTCACGGTCCAACATCGACTAGAAACACTATTATTGAATATACACCGTCCGATTGTCATTTATCTTCTCACCCGTACGATTATAATATCGCACCCTATCATTACCGTCTAATATTTGTGAAATTGAATTTCAAAAGCTAGAGAGGGAGGAACATTGCGAAGTCTATTTTTTCCTCTTTATCAGTCTCCCCCTTCTTTCGATTTCTCTGTATATATACACATAATTATATATATAATCGCTCGTATATCTGTATCGATCAATAATTTGTTGATTCAGTTCAATCTCGTACCAACATTTAGTGATTTTTTAGATGAATCTGAGCTGTTGGATCCGACAGTTTGTGTTTTTAGTTGTAATTTCCGGTCGATTTTTGATTTCGAGCTGTTGAATTTTATGGGGATTCGGGAAAATTTGGAGAGATGTGTGAGTTGATTGTGAGTGATATATAAAAGAGAATTTTTTTTTCTTTTTATCTTGTTGAAGTTTTTGGATTTTGTAGAATTGGAAGTAATTATGGAGCAAAGTGATGGTGGTACCAAAAAGGCTCAATCGGAGCCGGCATCGAAGAGGCAGCTGGATTTTGGAGGTGCGTCGGCGAGTACGGCGTTGCCGGAGCATTCTCAGCCGCAAGCAGCTTCTCAGCTGAAGCCACTGGTTCAGCCGCCAGCTCTGATGCAGCCGAAGCCACCATCAGGGCAAACACCACAGCCACAACCACAGGCACTGTTGATGCATATGCAAGTACAGGCGCCCCAGCCTTCTATACGCCCGGGGTAAATGTCGAACTTTGTTTTTTTATTGAATTATTTGGGGTCTTGTTAATTTGATAAATTTGAAATTGCTAGATTTTGCATTTGTTCGTGTTGATTTTAAAGGGTTTTGTGTCATCTGCAAGAAAATAATGCCCGGTGTTTAAGTTGATGTGTTTGTTGAATTCTAAACTGCATTTTGAAATTTGGGGTTCATTAATTCATCCTTTATTTTGGTTGAGCTTTTGAAACCTTTTCCAGTATTTTGTTAAACTTACCATCAAAATTGTGGAATGTCTGACACTGAAACAATAACACTCACATTTTTAAAATTGAGCTGTATTACCTGTGAAGTACTTTGTGATGTGATGGCGTATGGGAACTTTTAGTTAAAATGCCTTATGCCAATACGATAAGTTTGGCATCGTGGCTTAGTAATTAGACATAATGACCCCATTTTGATTTAGTTTCTGCTTCTTGTATGTTAATGCATTTTAGCTCCCATAAGAAGTGACCAGCCATTATTACTACACATTCCCTATCTTTTAGACTTGTTCCTTTTGAAGTATAGCTGCAGGCATGATGGCTGTCTGCAATTCGGCTCCAATAGCAACATTTAATGATGATTGCATCTTCAACCCAGCTTAAGAGCATATCTCTCCCCCTTACTGTGTTCCCCCCAACCCACCTCTCTCTCCCAGCAAGTAAACATTTTCATGAAGGTCTAATGTGCACGTACATTCTTTCTTTCATTATAAAAGAGAACAATTATACTTTTATGTTGGGAATTGTAAATGTGGAACAAATTACATAGCCTTGTCAAAGTCAAGTTTTGAAATCTTTGCAAATGAATCAAGTAGAATACACAGTGACACACATAATGTAGATTGATGCACATAACTTACATGGTAGATTGATGCATTCAGCAGAATTTTGTTATAGCTCAAGTTCTATTATTATATTACTAATACTGAAACACTATGCTTTATCTATTCAGAAAACCAGAATCCCCACGAGCACGACCAAGACAAAATGTTGAAGTAAAAGATGGGACTCCAAAAAAGCAAAAGCAGTGCAATTGCAAGCACTCACGTTGCTTGAAATTGTAAGTGATCATCCTTACCTGCTTTTGGGTATGTTATAACCTTTGCATCAAGGATAAGATATCCACTTATTGCATGGACTGAGAAAGCTTGATGAATCCCTTTCTAGTAGTATCATCATGCTACTTGTAATTTTCATTTGTCTCTGAGAATAAGTGTGAAAGCAGTAATTTTGTAGTGTAAGGTATCAAAGTCTTGTGAAGAGTGATCCAAAGACAAAAACAAATGGGAAAATTTGAAACACTTTGATAAAATTTAGCATGTCAAACAACTTATGTCAGAGTGGGCTATTGCTTGATGAGTAGGTAATCCATTAACTGTGTTCTTCTGCAGTTGATAGTTACATTGTTCATCTTCTTGATTTGCCGCTGAATGATCCTCCTGAGCATATTGATGTCATTTTCTTTATTTTGATAGTTTTTTAAGTTTTATTTTTTTCTTTAACAAATTTGTTCAAGTTGTTATTTGGGATGGAATACATACTTACTCTGTTGACATGTTAATCAGATATTGTGAGTGTTTTGCATCTGGAATATACTGTGATGGGTGCAACTGTGTTAATTGTCACAATAATGTCGAAAACGAGGCTGCCAGACGAGAGGCTGTTGAAGCGACTTTGGAACGTAATCCAAATGCATTTCGGCCAAAAATAGCTAGCAGTCCACATGGAACTCGAGATAATAGGGTATGTGGTTTCAGAGATCAGTAATAGATACTTTCTTTTCAAGTTCTAATATGAAATTCATTGTGCTTGATCCTGTTGTTGGGGGATATTCTGAAGTTCTATGTAACTATTAAGCTTGCTGTTATTTGGCAGCTTAAAAGAAGGGAGCATTTTCCAATGCCATATGTGCCTGCATTTAAATTAAAACCACTCCGTTTCAGGATGTGATGCAGTTTTACTCGTGTCATATTCCTGTGTGCATTGTTTGAGCAGATATAATTCTGTGTCTGTGCAATTTCTACGGTAAACAGGACTAGTTTCTGTAGGATTTAGCAGTGTTGTAAGGTGGACTGGTTGTCTGCCTAGGGGTCAACGGTGGGTCTGCCGAGAAATAATAGGTTTGTGGATCTAAAAAGCATTTGACGGCCTAGGCAACACCTGAGCGGCCTAGGGCACTTGGATGGCGAGAACTCCAGTACATAAAACAGATAGATGTCAAAGATGCTAACCTCTGTCCCCAAATCTATGCACATTTTTATTTTGTAAATGAGAATATTTAATAATTTTTATTAAATAATAAAGTAGAATTAAGGTAAAAATATTCTTTCAAAACAATTAGGTATAAAATATGAAATATCTATATTGAAGCACCGTCTATGACGTTCACCTAACCTCCACCTTGCCAGCCTCCTAATTTCCTAATACAAGGCCTAGGTGTTGCAAGACCGTGTAACTGTCTAGCTCCACCTAGCATTTTTCACAATGCTAGGATTTAGATTCACTCTTTAGCGGGTAAAGTGGTCAAATATCTAAACCTTGCCAAGTGCTGGAATTGTAGTTCATATTGTAAGTAGTATATTGACATGCACTTGACAAAAAAGAGATGATTCACAGTTAAACAGTTCAGAAGATCTAAGTATGCAAAAAAAGTTAACTCACCTTGGAGATAGAATAGATATTAAATAATGATAATGGATTCTTCTGTTCTCCACCCCACACCTAAATTTTAATGAAGCTTGAAACATACGTTGCTATGTTGCTGATATATAGCTAATAACAAATAGTATATAATTGGGAAGTGTCTTTCAACTCTCTCTCTCTCTCTCTCTCTCTCCAATAAGCAGGTCAATATTTTGTCCCAGTTGATACTTGAATTTCTGCATATTTACTTACTTTTGTGGGATAGGGAAAGAAATATTCCAGATAAAACATAGATTTTCTTTCTACTGAAACATTGATATGAAGCTTATCAGAATTATATTACTATTTGATTTATGGTTCTCTTTGTATGTTAATGGAGGATTTTTTTGAAGGAACTTATTAAATATGTAAATCATATGTAGGAAGAGGTTGGTGAAGTTGTAGTGTTGGGTAAGCATAACAAAGGATGCCATTGCAAGAAATCAGGATGCCTGAAAAAGTACTGCGAGTGCTTTCAAGCCAACATTCTTTGCTCTGAAAATTGTAAATGCATGGACTGCAAAAATTTTGAAGGAAGTGAAGAGAGGCAGGCTCTCTTCCATGGAGATCATGCCAACAACATGGCATATATCCAGCAGGCGGCAAATGCGGCCATCACAGGAGCTATTGGATCTTCTGGTTATGGGTCTCCACCTCTAGCCAAAAGGAGAAAAGGGGAGCTATTCTTTGGTTCGATGGCAAAAGATTCATCTAGTCACAGACTGGCACAGTTCCAACAGGTGATTTCTTATCTTAGCACCAGTGCTTTCACACACTTTTTGTTGGACTTGAAAATAATGTAATGAGCTCAAACTTTAGTAGAACTTAAAATAGCTGAATCTTTGCTAATTTTAACATACTCACATTTTATCAATAAATATTTATATAAGTAGACATGACATGTTAAAAAAAATTAATATTATACTTTTTCTCGAAAGATGTCAACATGGAACATATAATAATCCTGGTTAACTAATCTTTTACCCTTGCACCTCATAGTTATATTTTATGACTGTTTTCTGTATTTAGCAGACGGGCAATATGAAAGCACCTTCATCATCCTCTTCTGTATCTTCAATCCCTGGTTCTTGTGTTGGAAATACAGCAACAGGCCCTTCGAAATTTACTTACAGGTACAAATTATAGTTCTTAAGGAAGTTTCTTTTAGTTCTCGTAGATAAATAAACTTTCTTGTTAACAAATTAGCTGGGTTTCAGGTCTCTCTTATCGGATATGATCCAGCCCCAGGACTTGAAGCAACTTTGTTCTGTTCTGGTCGTATATTCCGGGGAAGCTGCGAAGATGCTTGCAGGTATAATTATATGAATAAATAGATATTGGAGGAGTTGGACCAAAAAACCAATATTATTATTGGTGGATGAAATCCGAACCAGAGGCATTTGTATATCTGATACACATATTTGGGGAGCCTATGAAAAACACCTAATGAAATGATCTTTACCAAAACAATACAACAGAAGGTTTTATTATCAACTTTTGAAGTACCCATAAATTGTCATGACCGTTGGAAGGGCCCCATGGTGCTCTTGAATATGGTAGACCAAGTATTGATTATAACCAAAAGTCAGAAACTTTTATTTTGGTAGCTCAGGTCTAACCAAAACTCAGAAACTACAGATTGGAGAAATTACATCCATGTAGTTGAAGTTCAGTGTTTGTGCTCAAAGCTTATTAAGTGTATATAAAATTCAAGAAGCTTTCCATGTTCGAATTCGTGTGGGAGTCTTGATCACTTTTGCCAGGAACTACATATTCTTGAGCTAATATAGTTTTTTTTACTTAAAAAAAGTACTTCATAGATGTTTAGTATCTCTCCAGAATTTTGTGGCGCATGTCTGCCTCGGTCCTTTTCTGTTCTGGACTAAATTGTACTCAATGGTCACAACAGTACCTTACGTTAAAAGAACTTAGCTGGACCATGGAAGTCAAACATTTTGTAGCCTCTCTAATTATATGGTTGATCGTGTTTTTTGAGTGTACTCAGCGACTGTGTTTGCATGCCATTCAACACAAAGGTTCTTTTTGTTAATTTTGTACTCCTAATGTTTCCAGATGAAAGAATTGCTACAGAAAAGCAGGAAGAAAATTGTAAAGAAAGCTCCCTCACTTCATCAACTCAAGATCGGATACAAAGCCAGAAGGAATCAGATGCTGAAAGATCTGCCATTGATGATTGTTCTAGTGCTAACCAGACTGAAAAAATAATTCCCGGTGAATGCAGTTCAGATGGTGCTGATGAACCAAATGGAAGGCCAATGTCTCCTGGGACACTAGCATTGATGTGTGATGAGCAGGATACAATGTTCACATCTGCTGCTTCCCAAAATGGGCTAATTGGCCATGGTGGCAATGCTTCTTCTCAGTTGCCTCGTGGTCAAGGCATGACTGAGACGTACGCTGAACAAGAAAGGATTATTTTGACGAAGTTTCGAGATTGTCTTAACAAGCTTGTCACCTTAGGTCAAATAAAAGGCAAGCCCCTTTGTTCATTTCTTAATCTGAAAATGAATTGTGAACAGAAACAGTCACTGAACTGTCCCAAACCTTTTGTTGCATTAACTGTAGCAGTCGGTCATTTGGGAGGAATCAAATTGGTGAAAGACACCCAGAATGGATGTCCCAAACCTTTTGTTACAAAATTCATGTTGCAGGATCCAGCATATGAATTGTTATAAATGTTTTGGCTCATCACTTTTTCCCCTTCCGTTCCTTCACTGATGTCTGTGATAGTGTCCTAAAAGACTAGAGATATTGCAAATTGCTGCAGTCTAGTTCATATTAAAGTTGGGATTTACATATCTAGGTGGATATAGATTTAACATGACAGTTTTGGAAGGATTCTGATTATCTAGGGACTAACGTGTTCTTTATCCACACTGCAGAAAGAAAGTGTTCTTCCATGGCTCAAATAGAATCAGAAGGTCGCACAGATGCACAGAGCAACAGCAGTATAAATGCTCGAGCTGAAACCAGAAGTCAGCTGGAGCTCTTCAGCAATGGTATCTCAAACCCTCCTATTCCGCCTACATCCAAGATGCCTCAAATGGTTAATTCAACAGCGCCGCTAGCTGCTGCTCCAACAAATAACCCACATTCAAGAAATCCAGTAACTGCTGAAAATGGCAATACGAAACCAAAGGACGAAAATCCTTTGTAAAAAGATTTACGTCAGAATAACTGCCGGAATTGCTTCTGCATCTAGGGGCCTTTATTCATTTTAGCTTCCTTTGGATGTAGCAGCTAATCTATACTTTTAGGTTTGACCTGGGTCTGACCCATTTCTTCGTTTAGTATAAATTTATAATCATTTTTCTTCAGTTTCAATTGTAGGCTGTTAACAATTGGTATATTTGCAGAGCTTCGACACTTGCACAAATCTCTGGCTTCTACGACCATCTCAGACTTATTACTCGTGGCATTTTATATTCACACTGGGAAGAAATTTGTCTATGATATATTACCCCCGTTCCAGAAAAAAAAAAGAAAACAAGTGTTATTTAATTTTGTCCCGAAACAATTTATATTATATTAGAATACAGTTGTGATCTTTAAATTTCAAATTAACGGATCTGCTCTAAATCTTGTTAATGACGTTCTAATCAACTAGAACGACATCAAATTTAAATCATCAAAATCGTACCAACGAATGAACACAACTCCTCTCGAGGTTCTTTTCTTTCGCCTTTATCTGCCAAATTCAGTTCATTGTTCTCCCTTACCGAATTCACCCTCCTATCGTAATTATAGTTAAAACTCGATAAAATAATAATCTCAATTATATAATATTTTTTTTGATTTCGACTTGGGCCAATAAATTAAAATAATAATCTCTCTAAATGCATGTGAGAATAAAAAAAAATTAAATCCTTCAGGACTCAATAAAAATATAAAGTAATAATTATTGAATTTTATTAATATATATATATATATATATTATATAAACCAAATTTTTTAATCATTTTACAATACACTTATAATATTCATTTTTTTTTGAAAATATGCATCTATAGTTAATTATTTTTTCTTACCGTCTAAACCAAAATGAACTTTATCTTTAACTTTTTGTAGAGCAAACAACTTTAGGAATATTTTGCTCGTGATGTAGCAACTAGTTGCTTGAAATGCCTACTTTCTTATACTTACATATTGCACTCCTGATTTTATCAATTAAAATTAATTTTTTTTACACCTTTCAAATGATGAGAAGAACTTTGAGAAGAAGACGTATTTTGAATATATTTTTCAAATATCTTAACTTTTATAAGTAAAATAATTTTTTTTTCATTTGTTAGGTAACATGAACTTAAGTTTTAAGAAAATTAACTATCATTAAAAATATTTAGTTTTTTCTAGATTCAAATAATATAAGTAAAATACTAGTTTTCATTTATTATGTACATGTACTTAGTTTTTAGAAATATTAAATTTTACTAAAACTTTTGAGATTTTCTAGATTCAATTATTACTTTCGATTTTTATTATCACACACAATGTATATTTTTATATTAAAAAACTCTTTCTAAGATAATAAATATTAATTTATCAATAAATGAATAATTTATTCATTTATCAATAAATAAATAATCTCACTAAATGAATATTTTTTTTTAGTTCTAAGCATATTATTTTATTGAGGTTTAACTGTACATATAGAATTTCTTAATATTACCTGAAACGTGAATTATCGAACATAAATTCTTACATCTATACGGAATTGATAAAGTTTGGAACCTAAAGACAAATAACGGTAATTCTACATCATGTGTTTCGTCTCCACTAGTAATTGACAATAAAAATTCAAAATGTAGAGAATCACTTGGAAGATTTCGTCAATTCCTTGTTTGAATATCAGTTTGTTGCTCCCTTACTAGGGAGTTGGGACTTTCGGAGAAAAGGAGGAAAAGGAAAAAAGAAAATGCAAAAACGAAAAGAAAGACAGATTATAGCATCCATATTTCCGTATTTTTACTAGTATAACCTTCGCGGTAGAACACATGATCAGGACGCGGGAAATTAATGATGGGAGAATGATAGCAGGGAAAAAATTTCCGCTTCTTGTAAATCATAAACCCATTACAATATTTATTTATGTCAATTTAGGAGAAAATAACAGAAATACATAGTGAGGGAAAAAATTGAAATTATTAATTTCCGGGAAGACAACTCAAGAAGCTACTTATTATTGATAATTACGACCCAAATTCTTTTTTTTCTTCAAAAACTGGAGTGACGTAGATACATATCTTACAGGCGTGATATTGATGCCGAGGATGTAACTGGGGCACTCTGCAGAAGAAGAAAGGCATCAGGTGTGAGTCAGAAAAGATGAAAGCAAGAACACTTTCATGTTTCATATAACAATTAAGGTGGTGGTGTAGTATTATTTGATAATGTTAGACTGCGTTTGTTTCGATGGAATGAAACAAATTTTATATTATTTGTTAGTTCAATTATATATAAGGTTTATTTCTTTCTTCATTCATTTCTACAAATTTATGTGTATTTTTAAATTCACCATCCAAGATGGAGATTATCCATTATCACAACTAAAATTTTACACACAATTTACCATTTCACTATTCATATACTCCCCTCATAATTTTTGTGATTTTTGTCTTCCACCACCATTTTTTCTTATCTATCAATTTCATTTTCATATCATTCCTTTCCATCCAACCAAACACAACCTCAGTGGTGATGCAGTAGGGGTGAGGGTGGAGTAAAATCGATACCGGTGACAGTTTGGTGATGGCATTTAAAGAGTTTCACGTCATGAATTGTCTAAAATTAGACATGTATCTTTGATTTTGAAACAAATAAAAAAAATAAAATGCATCTCTCTAATATAATTAGAAAGGAGGGTGGTGTATCAGTATGTACATGTTAGTAAACCACTCATAACTTGAAACCACGATAGGATAAAAAACTACCAAGCCAATTCCACTCATTATCAGAAGGCACTTCTGTTTTTAAAGTAGTAATGGGAATGACCTAGTGTACAACGTGATTATGTACTAAAACTTTAGGAAGATACGATAAAGAGAAGAAAGAGAATCATTACCAGCGGTATGCTTTTTGTTGCCCTTTCTTCCAAAAAGCTTGATGGTTTATAGAAACTACCATACAATTCAGTCCACTTCTTCAGACTCATATATATGTGTTTAGGTCCAACTTTGTCCGCCCAAGATACAATTCCACCACTGCCAACAATATTTGGCTGATGAGTTAAAAGTTGTTATAGGGATCCTTGTTTAAAAATTATTAGTACACAATCAAAAGCTTGTCAAACAGAAACCAGTTTTACTTCTAAAATGAAAATGGAGTAAAATGAATGAACACCATGAAAACATTCCTGATGTGCAAGAAAAAAGGAGTAAAAGAGCAAACCATATTAATAGACGAAGATATCAAGTCAAATAAATATTTGTTCATTACATATCATGATCGAAAACAACGTTGTTCTTTTCCAGAATATTGAACCTCTACTAGAAGTAATTGCATCAATTTAAACTTAATTATTCCTAATATGTTGCAGGGTTAAAAATCTATTTGTCTAAACAAAAGATGAGGTTTTGATATGGATATTTTTAAAATTTTAAAAAAAGAAGTAACATTCAGTTAGAAAGTATTTTATGCATGGCATTTCATTTTTTGTGTATTTTTATGGATGAACAAATGAGACAATTACAGTTACGACACAGACAAACATGCCCAAATGGGTACTGAGACATGGACACAGGTTGATTTAAATATCCATAGAGTATAATGAGCTTCAATTGATATAACAACGCAATTTTTAATATATGAAAATTAAATATAAGAAATAAAAAAACGTAATAAACAGAAATACTAAAAGGCTGACGAATTACTGTGTTAGAGCACTAACCGGTATGAGGGGAAACTCATTCCCAGAACAGATGCAACATCAAGGTCTGATGCACGAACAACAACTCCTTCATCGAGAACACGGCATGCCTCATTCACCACCGGAAAGAGGATCATCTCCACAACCTCTTGGTCAGTTAGAACTAGAGGCTGCCACCAAGATTTACAATTATACATATTGGTTATTATTTCTGTTATATATTATGTTCTACACTTGCCATATCAGTACAACATACGAAAAAAAGAAAAGAGAAAAGGAGGTCCACAACACAAACTCAATAAGAATAACCATCATGCCATAACATCAATACATCTTCTGTTGCTGCAAAATATACCTTTCCTCCAGGCATAATATTGGTGATCCTTCTAGCCTCCTCTATAATTGGTAGTACTGAAGGATCAGGTTTGGGCTTGCTTCCCTTCTCATAAAAATAGTATCCTTTTCCGTTACTTTTACCTGTGAGGCCAGTGTCAAGTGAATAATTATACAACACCAAGAAATTGACATTAGCTGTATTGATATGAACGGAAAATACGAAATAGATTACCATTGCGCCCATCTTTCACTAAAAGGTCAAGCAAAGGCGACCTGAATGTTCTATCAGGAAAAGCATTTGCAAATATTTCTAATACAGCAATGTTCACTCCATATCCAGCTAAATCCTGGAGCCTACAAGCACAAATGTATAGAATTAGATATTGACTATGTCTGGAAATGAGGCTTAGGTATCCAATGATAGATGACCATGTTATTTTCCTTAGTTAATAACTAGAAAACTAATTGTACTATTGTACATGTCGTCCATCCGCACCAATCAGCCCCTTGTAACCCCAAAGATAACCTTGGAACATCATTAGGGATGCATTTTGCTGCTTCATTTTAAGAGAGAATCACCACTACCCAAAGAAAAAAAAAGTAATATATTCTGTGATATACATGCAATAGTAGGAAAATAAAATTGGCATAATGCCAAGTAAAAGACAAGAGCATTACTGGAATGGACCCATGGGGAGGCCAAAACTGCTGATCAAGCTGTCAATTCTGAACAAGTCTACTCCTAAGTTGACTAAAATTTGTGCCCCCTGGGTATATGGAAAGAAGGTCCGATTGACAGCAAAGCCAACACAGTTTCCCACCACAACAGGAACTTTCTTGATGGCTTTGCCAACTGCCATAAGATCAAGAATTACTTGTGCAGAAGTTTTCTCTGTTCGTACTATCTCCAGAAGCGGCATCACATGGGCAGGACTGTTAAATATGAAACAATTTTAGTACGTAGTATATTGCATTCCAATTCATATCCATACATTGGAAGAACTCTTCAAGCATTTAATTTGGTAACATAACAGAAAGGTGAAATCCAAAGTATGAGCTTTCTACAATTGAAAACAATGAACTAAACCTTTTCCTGTGTTTTAACAAAACTAACTATAAATGATTCTGAAAAGAAATTAGCAGAAATATGTTCTCACAGGTATATTTACTGCTGGTATTATTGACTAATGGTAAGTATTCTTGAACAGATGAGACAGCTTTTCTGGTTGCATTTGTACCATGGTCAAGATTTTTTATTTAACTAATGTGTTTATCAATATAACTATGAAGTCACAGTGAAATGGTTGCCGCACTGGCCATTATGCAAATAAAGGAAAACTTTCTCTACAGTTCAGAATAAGATATTATAGGACTGTAACCTGTTCTATAAAAACCTAAATATGAACCACTTAACCTGAAAAAATGGGCCCCTACAATCCGGTCTTGAGAGGTGGTCTTTTCTCCAATTATGTTGAGGTCAATGGTAGATGTGTTGGATGCCAAAATGCAGTATGGAGGGCAGGCTTTCTCTATTTCAGCAAATATTTTTTGTTTTAATGGAATACTTTCTATGACAGCCTGCAAGCAAAGGATGGTAGATTAAATAGCATAAAGTACAGAGAAAAAGAAAAAAAAACATTTTTATAATTGCTCTTATATCATCAGAACACATGCAATACATATATTAACAGAATAGAGAAAACTAAAAAACTGACGACAAAGAAATAGACTATCATAAGTCCCATTTAATAAAAAGATGCTAACCTCTATGACCATATCCACGTCTTTGAATTCTGAATAATCCAATACACCTTTGAGCATTGACAGAGCCTTTTCAGCCTTATCTTTTGTTAACTTTTTCCTTGTCACCAAGCCTTGAACATTTACTGTCATAGAAGGTATGCAGTCAAAGATTTTAGCTTATTGATGAATTCATGATTTTAGCTTCTTCCCCCCCCCCCCCCCCCCCCCCAGATGAATACAAAGATTCACAAATCAGCAGAGCAAATGGTTACATCATTTCAATATTAAAATAATTACCTTCAATCATTTTTTTCCCTTTTAGAAGATAATCGTAATTAATTTCCTTGAGAACAACATATATGCCACTCAAGATAAGAGCAGTAGCTATGCCAGAACCCATTAGACCTCCACCAATGACAGCAACTTTCTTTACATTCCTTGGTTTGAGCCCAATGTCTGTGACATTAGGTACCTGTTAAAATAAGAAAATCAAAATCATGATAAACAAAGGGCTGAAGAAATTAATAGGACAAGCATATCAACCTACCATCAATAAAATTTGTGATTTTTTATTAAAGGAAGAATATTTATAAAGAACTGGAAAAGGGTATTACGATTTCCAAAACTGAGGAACAGGGGCTTCACTGGCTTTCTGAACAAAATTATCCATATATATTAACATTGAACATATATAAATGAAATGTTACCAAAGGATTGTAATTTTAGTAATTGAATTAGCTGAAGGAAGACACTAATACAAACATAAATACAAGATCCAGCAGCTATAATAGTAATAACGGGTTTGTGATATTTGAGACTGAGGTCTGAAGGTGTGGTGAATATTATGCAATCCAACAAACTGACGTTATTAAACAAGAAAGAATGCAATAGTAAAGATATTGGTGGTATCAGAAGTCATCTAAGAAATTTGTTGTTTTCAGGCCTTGTTTGGCATCTTTTTCACATGAAGTGCTTTATTTTCTAACCAAAGAGTATTACTGGGACCACAGCAACAAACAGTAAGATATGGGCAGTTTGTGCTGCACAACTAAATGAATGTTTTACAGACCTGAATGAAATTCACCTAAAATGTTGTACAATATCTGACCAATAATAAAATTCAAAAAGTGAATAGCTTGTAATTATGTAAACCACTGATCTTTTCCATTCTTTGAAACAATAAGTGTACCTTTGATGTTGCACGTTGAGCAAAAAATATATGAACGAGACCTTTTGAAGTGTCTGTTTGTACCAAATCTTTGAACACTTTTGCTTCCTGCAAATTTGATGGGTTGATAACTTGAAAATAGACAATAATTTGTACAATTCAAAAGGAATGTGCCAGGAAAAAATATGGAGCACTAAAAAAATTAATAACCTAGTAAAATTTCACACTGTTTCAAGTATTGAAACTCTCGATATGGAAGTACACATCTACCAATAATATATTGCAGTAAGTTATGCTCCCTTATAAGGGCAAGGGAACCATAAAAAAACAGCAGTAATGACAAACAAATATATACACTACAGAGAAGAAACAACTTGCAAATGCAATTGGCATAACTAATACCTTCACAACGCCACTATATCCTCCATGAAGTACACCTTCCTGGATTACGTCAAGACATGCCTGATGCTGAGGCATATTTGGAGAAGTTCGTTTGGATTGCTCTCTTGCAATTTTCAGTATCTCACGCGCTTCTGAAAGAGAACCAAGCTTGTCTGTTCTCTGAAGAGATTTTAACCAAGGTTTGCGGCAGTCTGCAATGTCTGATGCCCATTGCCGAGATACTTTAAGCAATTCTGCTGGTGACACAATATCATCAATAAGTCCTAGCTTCTTTCCTTCTTCAGACATTACTGACTTTGATAACTGCAAGATGGCATTTTATTTACAACTCTAAAGTTGACAGAATATCATTCGCATTAGCTGAACTTTTCACATTGCAATCAGTTACTTAAAGAGAAGAGGTAAAGAGAGGCTATTACTCAGCATTTTCAATATGTTGAAGAGCTACAGTTAAATCATCTCATTTGCAACTATGTGGGGTATATCTTTCGTTTTCCCTTCAAGTTTCATCTGGTAAACTTCAGTTCTCGCCTTATTAGCTAGGAAATTTAAAAACCAGATCCCACATATTATCATGAAAGACCTTTCTCTTTTGATTGGTTGACTGTCAGTAGATAGGGGATGAGAGTGAAGTTTGCAACAAGTGAGACCCATAAATGGTACTTTCCATAAAAATAGTATTCTTGCTTATTTCGATGATCCTCAATATAGAAGAAAGAGCTCGGGAATTACCAAATATGGTACTATAGAAGTGCATTCAATCCTCAAAAAAGAGGATTTGATTGAGTATCGAGGAGTCAAGGAATTTAGGCCAAAATACCAAATGAAAGAGAATCGATTCTTTTTCACCCTTTCTCTTGTGCCTGCATTCGCTATTCCTATTCCGCGAAAGCTTTTATGCCTAGCCCCAAAAAGGTGCTTCAGCTATGCTTTGGAATTGAGCTAGTACTTCATTCAAAAGATATACCAAAAGAACAGAAAGATATGGATATCGGCGTATCAAGAAAGGGTGGGCGGAAAACTAGTCGTAAACCATATACAGGATTTACGTTGGTCAGAAGCATCCTGGTGATTTTTAAGTCATTCAGTAACATATGATAATCATATCCACGACCAAGAAATTCTACGCCTTAAACCAATTAGTTTAGGATTACAAGTATGGTTAAGTTGAGTTGACCATATGACAATTGTCTTCGTAGTTCGTACTAGATGAATGACAATCTACAAGGATAGGCACCTATGTTCTAGTAAACTTCTCTTGATGCATCGTAGGTTTTTATAAACATAATAAATGACATCACAAAGATCAGTTTACATTTGGTAGTTTCTTCACCAATTCAATATCAAGGAAGGCTTACCAGAATCATCTCAATTGCCTTTGACAATCCTACGAGCCTTGGAAGACGTTGTGTACCTTGTGAAATAAATATATATTATTTTTATGTGGTTTTAGGAAACCATAGAAATCAAGACATGGATCTTTTTGAACAAAGAAGAGATGGAAGACTTTGAGATAGATCATACTAATAAGCAGTAGTACCTCCAAAACCAGGCATAATTCCAAGGGTCAATTCAGGCAAGCCAAGTTGAGCTTTAGGTGTTGCAATACGTGCATGGCATCCCTACATGAAGTAGTCAGAGGATTATTTAAACTGAACTTAATGCACTAAAATGAAAACTGTATAGAAACAGCCATTGTCGTGCAAAATGTACGAACCAACGCCAATTCCAAGCCACCTCCAAGTGCAAGTCCTTGTACAGCAGCAACAATAGGTTTTCTTGAATCTAAAGTATTAGCAGAAATTAAATCAACAAAAAGAAGTCATATTTTCCTCGGTAATAACATTTAAACTGACAAATTAACTGAAAATGGAGAAAAACCTTCAATTGTGTTGTTCAAAAGTTCATCAGATACATCGGGTAGACGAGAAATATCTCCTGCAAATCCAACACAAGAAGTTGATTCCAAAAAAAAAAAAAAAACACAAATAAGAAATGGCATCGCTACCACGTGAATTGAAGTTGCAAACTAAATCTACACACGTACCAGTTTTATGAACACTTTGAAAAACATTAATATCGAAACCTCCGGAAAACCTTCCTCCGTTCCCTTCAAATCAAATTTAAGGGAAACACCATCAAACAAAGGCGGCCTCGAACAATCAAATCAAGCAAACAACCACCAGCAAAAATTACAAATAATTTTACCAGTCAATACAATAGCTTTAACATCATCTCTCCTAGAAGCTTCAGCGAATTTCTCCTTCAATCCAGCAAGAACTAGAATAATCACACACAGAAATCATCAGAATCAACACCAAATTAAACAGTAGCAGCTTATTCAATCGAAGTGTGAAATGAATCATCAATCGAAAGTTACAGCTTAGAGCTAAATTTAAAAACATACTAACACCATAAATCATCAAAATCATACTGAAAAACATACTTAAAACAACAAAATCAAGCAAAAACAACGCAACGAAGCTTGTTCGATCAATCAAAGTGCGAAATGAATCATCAACTGGAAACTATTTATAGCTTACTTGGAAGAGCTAAAGCATTGACAGGAGGATTAGAGATGGTGATGACAGCAATACCGTCGTCTCCAACCTCCATCATCACTCGAACCTCCGCCATTTTTCAAATTGAATCAGTTCACAAAGCAGAATATCTAGGGATTGTATATGCCGGTGAATAGCAGAAGATGAGTCGTCGCCAAGTCAATTTGTTGGTTGTTAAACGACCGGAGGTAACAAGGATTTGTTAATAAGTGCTTTACCCGAAAAGACTCGGCACTAACACGAATATATACGTATATATTTGTGTATATATGGTGAGAGCGAGTATGTTTTGAGTTTAGACCAAATTTGAAAATTGATTGGATATTAGATTATTCTTTAAATAATTTATTTAATTGAATAGGACAACAGCATGGTAGGTCAATATTAAACGGGATAAGTTTTTTAATTTACCGTTGGACGGAACAGTTGTGTTATTTTCTCTTTTCCATAAACTTAAATGATTTTGACTGTAAATTGATATATAGACTTTCTAATAAAATAAAATCTTTGTTGCATAAAATTCAAAATAAAGTTGTAATGTAGTTTATAATTTAATACAAATAGAATATAATATAATTCGCTTTATCTACATTAGATTTCACTATAATCGTTTCATCTTGTTGAGGAGAAGTTTGATTTCAAAACTCAATTAAAATAATAAGTTATAATTTTAAATAATTATATTTTCTGTATTTTGAATTCAATCATTTTACTTAAAAATTATACAATCTGAGATAGAATTAATTTTCTGTACTCGTTTGAGTACAGTTAATTGACATATTTTTTTATCTCATTACATACCAAAATCTCATTGACACATTTAAAGAAATACTTATAAAGTTAACACGATAATATAATGCTACCAACTAAATAAAGTTAACATTAGTATATGGTATAAAAACAAATGTCTCTATTTAGATAATTACACTGATGAGTAGAACCAACATAATGTTAAATCAGTGATTTTGGTAATTTTTTTAATAGTAAATTGAGTTATTTTGATTAATTTGAATTATATTTTGTTTCTGCTACAATAATAATTTAAAAACTTTACTTCACATGTTCACAAAACAAGATTTTAAAAATCATACTTTTGTCTCAAGTCAGCAACATACTAGTCAAAATAATTTTTTTTTGAAACAATGAAACTTAAATTCAGTTGATACTTTCTTAAAATTTTATGTGTCTCAAGAAATATAGAATGTGCAAAAACCATATAAAAGAATTTTTTTCTGGCATGGAACATAAGGAAAGGAAAGAAAAGTGGAGGAAGCCTACAATTGTAGTAACAGCGAACGTTACAAGAAATTGCGATGGGAATTCTCCATTTAATCGTCCGACAAACACGTTTTGCCATTTGGTAGGGTCCAGTGTGTACTTGTTAACGTTTGCGAAACACACTCGTCCGACAAATGTTCGCACCTATGAGATTTTCCGTGAAAAATGTGATGAATATTCGGCTGCACAGCCAAAATGTCAATTAACTAATCTTCCGGCTTATAATAACAATCACATAATTTTAAGTGATATTTTTTATGCGTTAAATATTTTATATATTTTTTAAAATTTAATAATAAAAAATATATAATATAAAAATTAATATGAATAAAATATTTAAAATATAAAAGAGATCACTTAAACTTATGTATAAAAAATCAAAACAATATTTATTATAAACCGGATGGAGTTTTTCTTTTCAATATAATATTTCCAAAGTTGGAGATCTTGATATTTTAAGGTTGATTTATGATATTTCAAGATACAACATTGATATCAATTGATTTATAGTTTAAAATCACTAACAATGATCATTATTAATACAAGTACTTTGACGCACGATCACTGCTTGTACTAAAATAAAACTAATCTATGTTGTGTTATAATTTGTAATTTCGTAATTTGATTTCTTAAAGTCAAAATGATAAGATATCAACCTTATAATGATAAAGTATCAAGTAGTTAATGTAAATTTAATAATTTTAATTGATATAGTTTTTTCTTTGTGCATAAAAAGGGAGAAATTGAAATATTAATTAAGCAAATCATGTACTCCTCCATTTTTTAATACATATTTTAGTTTTTGGATAACAAAAAATTTTAGACCTTGTTCTCATATTTCAAGATAAATTTAAAATCTTTTTTTTCCAATGCTATCCTTAAATAAATATGACCCTTAAAGTAATAAATTAAAGATAATTTTAAAATATTAGTTATAAAATTTATAACTTTTTAATATTTTAATTATTTTTTAAATTTGTGTGAAAAAACTTTAAAAATTATGTATTAAACACATGGGGACTATTTATCACCAAAGGAGTTTATAGAAATGGTTGACTACTTTATGTCCTGTCTTGTACAACAATAATTGTGAACAGTTTTTATGACCAGCAAAATATTCCGTAACTTGATCCAAAAGTTGAGAAACAACATATATAAATATCCCGTTGTCAAGTAGCCCTATTTACCGCCCCCTGTTTTGCATTTGCAAAATCTTTCTAACTTGCACTTGCCACTTAAGAGTATTATCATCATTGGATAAAAAGTTGCAAAGCCTTCTGGTTAATTGATATAGTTATAATTATACCGTAATCACTGTTCTAAATTCCTCAAGTACTAAGAAGTTTCCTATTGTGAAACTTTTAAATTCATTTAATTCTTGTCTAATTTTGATTAATCTCTGTTAAGACTATAAACAAGCCGAATTCAATGTTAAACGAACTCGAGTTAAGTCGGACCGAAAATTTAAATAAACGAAATATGTTGCTCAAGATCGACTCGTTTATAAACGAGCTGAACACGAGCCTATTCACGAGCCTACTCGAGATGATCTCAATCATGTTCGTGAGTTTTTTTTTTATAAAAAGAAGTCTATTATATATTTAAAAAAGACAAAACCTTTTTTTTTTATTTCGCATGATTAAGCACTTTCTTAATTTAAAAAATATGTACTCTCTAATTGAACTATATTTTCTATTTGTTGTTAATCATAATTATAGTTAAACACTTTCTTAATTAAAAAAGTATCATTTTTTAATTAATTGGATTATAATTCATCTTTCTAGCTTATTAGTTATATCCATTGTTTTTCATATATTATTAATCAATTATTCGACTGTATATATAACATATATATTAGTAATAAAGATGTAATATATTATATATTATATATTGCATATCTTAATTTAACATCATTGATTGTATTGCTATTTTTTGTTTTACAATAGTATCGTTAAAATTTAAGTATTTAAATTAAATAAAAATAAAAATTAAGAAAAGTATATTATGAAATACTATTTATTTGCTAACACATTATTTAAATCAATGAACTAATGATGTATTAGACTAAATTATGAGAAATATTTTGTATTTGGGTTGATTAGTGATAGTCTCATGGTTGATTGGTACATAAATTATTTTTTTAATTGTAATATTTAAACAAACTGAGTCGAATCGATCTCGAACGAGTTTGAGCCTAAACGAGTCGAATTCGAGCTGAATAAGGCAAAAGCTTGGCTTGAATCATATAACTACTCGGACACAATTCAATGTTTAAGATCGACTCGTTTATTTTAACAAGTCAAGCCGAACTAGCTTTAAACCAATTGAGTTGAACCGATCTCACGAACAGACCGGATCGTTTGCAGCTCTAACTTCTATATAATACTCATTTAGCCGCTAGACTATATCTTTATCACTTAGATCAATTAATCTCCGTATAATACTCGTCTAGTCGCTATGCCATATCTTTATCACCTAAATCCGCCTAAGACCGAACAATATCGGATAGAAAATATAAATATAATTTTATCTCAAAATCCAATTCCTATTTTAATGG
This sequence comes from Centella asiatica, assembly GCA_014636745.2. NCBI lineage: Eukaryota > Viridiplantae > Streptophyta > Magnoliopsida > Apiales > Apiaceae > Centella > Centella asiatica. The sequence continues at coordinate 54,557,924 of CM025780.1, forward strand.
AAAACAAGAGAGAAGTATCTATTAACCGATCAATAAATTGATCAATGTAGTCGCATTTCTTTTTCCTTTATGAGAATCCATTTTCACGTGTAGTACATGCACTGGTACCCTGTCTCTAGATTGAAACTAACAGGAACTTACTAGCAAGAGAATTCCCTCTCGTAATGAATCAAAAACTGATGCATAGATAATGGAATTTTCTTTTCAAAGTAAGCTGAGTTCAACAACGAATGCAGTTATATATGCAATTTTCTGTTACCAGCTAAATTTGATCTATTACCTCTACAAAACTGAGTGACAAATTTACTCTAAATGTGCTTAGTTTGTTTTGCAGCAACTTGTAATGAAATTTATGTATAGGAGTGTTCTAAAAGATGTGAGATGGATCTAAACACCTAGTCGGTGTTAAATGGACCTAAACAGGACTAAGCTCGAGTTAGATGTAGATTAATTAGAATTGACTAGCGCCTAGACAATGAATTAATCAGACTATGTAAAACCCTTTAGCACACGGCGTATAAGTGCTAAAACCCCAGCAAATCTAGACGAGAAAATAACAATAAACCCAATAGTGAATTACTCATCATTCTCTATCCACCCAAAAAAAAAAAAGAAAAAAAGGAAGAACAACAAAGGGAACACAACATAACCCAATGGACACCATAAAAGGGTCACTATATTTACATGTAATGGGTAAAACTCTCCATGAGTTTTCTTGTTTATATGTCCCTCTAACATTTTAGTTGTTCTAGTTTCCTCTCAATTCTCCTTCTGTACTACTAATGGCGAGCCGTAGGACTCCTTAAGCCACTCATTTCAAGTTTATCAAGGTATGAAAGCTTCTTGTTGGTTACTATATTAGCAGGCTTGAACATAGGCTTTTCTTCTTCATCTAACCTACCAAGTGAGTTATCCATTTTCATGCCGGTCTCTCCCCCCTCCACATTCCAGCCCATGAAATCAGATAGTGTCATTGAAGTAGGTGATCCTATAGGAGTTATTTTCTCTGTTTCTTCTGCGGTGCTCAAGCGTTGTGCAGATTCTAGTTTTTGTTTCCTTTTAGTTGCTGCAAGTGATGGATCTTGAGCTATAGAGTCTGCATATAAGACATCTTCTATCCGCGACATGACTGTGTTTGCCAAGCTTTCTAATACCCTTGAGTAGCTCTCCAAAATAGCATGCCCCACATCCTAGATAGTCATTAAAGAAGTTAAACCTTCATCCATCTTAAACACAAATGTTTAGGATCCAGTTTTCTGATTGTCCAACTCGTGATCAATGTCAAGTCATATTAGTTATTGGAATCATTGTATTTGTATGAAAAAAAGTTGCATTCGGGTGGTCTTGCGGACAGCCCCACAAAAGGCCTCGGTCACATCTTATAGATATTTTTATACAACATTTTGCTATGCAAAATGCAACAATTTTAATGGACGTTGATCAAGACTAGGACAACTTAAGCGAATCCAAATCTGACTTTTAATAACAGAAAACGAAAAAAAGAGAAACTAGTGACTTGTGTTGTTACCTTATTGTATTGGAGTTTGCTAATGTCTAATGAGGACTGAGGAAGTCCTGGGAACCGCTGTTTTAGTAATAGTAAGATTGTCTCTGCTCTCTCTTCAAAGAGCTCCCTCTTTTCCAAGCTTACTGCTGAACCCCAGCTAGACTTCGCGTCCTTCTGAATCATTTTTCTCTTCCAAATCACAATAGATGCTTCCATTCTATTCTTAAGGTCAAGAACTTTGTGTTCTGATGACAAGTCCATGGTCATTAGGAATTGGTCAGGATCAAAGAACTCTACTGTGATGCTTTTATATATTTGATCACCAAGGCTCGCTCTACCATTCTGCAAAAAAGAGAAGCGCTTATTTTTACCAATTATAGATCCATTTTTTTTCAGAAACTAGAATAAATTTGTTCTCATACCTTAGGGAGTGTTTCAATGTAGTTTTCAGGAATCTCCATTTCGGATAGTATTTGTGCGTTTATGGCCAGAGATGCTTTCAGAACTTGGTTGACACATTCTTTCTGATACTGTAGCCATTTTCGTGATGCATCCGATAGCCCATCTGAAGGAACCTTAATAGTAGGCAACCACCATTTGTCATCTCTCTTTACTCCCTTCTCAGCCTCACCAGCATCTTTCGACACATACCAGAATTCATTCTGATCTTTAAAGTTGTCTAGACAATCCTGTTTAATGCCATTTTTGGTTAAAATTTATAATCCATAGTATGCATTACAAATTTAAGAAATTATATATTGGGGACTTGAGGTTCTTACAATAAGCATTGTATCTAGTTTGCGCAAAGCTGGGATATTCATGAATAGATCTCTTCTCTGTTGTGTCATCATAATCTGTCAAACAAAAACCGATTGTATTAAAATTTACTATATCATTCAGTCATAGTATTTGCAACAGATTGTATGATACAAAGCTATTAGACCTCCATATTTGATCCATCTTTTGATTTTTGTTGTGAAGGGACAAGTTCTACAATATAATCTGTTACAGATAAGAGCCAATCTATTTCTTTTTTCCACCTCAATTTCCTGTCAGGAGCCATAGGCTCTAATTTCCTTTGTTCTCCAAAAACAGAAGCTGCATCAAATCACAAAGAACAAAAAGAAACCCGTCACATTCCCATTTTCCCTAACACATACGTTGCACGAGAAAATCTGATAGAATTTTTTGCTTACCAGCAAGATTTGTGATGGCATTCGACAAAGCTAAAGCTGAGGAAACACCTTTACCACCACCAGACATGTCCTCTCCCAAAAGTAGCTTAGCAAATCTTTCCTTCATCAAGTCCACATCTATATCCACATAACAACAATATATGCATACATATTACATTAACTTTCATTGCAAGCATATATAGAAATGAAAAATAATAATTCTGAAAGTTGTTTGGTAAAAAACCTGAAAATTGTCTTTCTTTTTGTGGACTTCCTGCTTTTGCTCCATCTTTGCTAAAGCGCGAAACTGGACCCTTGTCGATAGACATGTTGTCTGATTGTTGATTATCAACTGGTACAGATTTCTCTGCTTGCCTTCTAAATAACATTCTCTCAGTTTTTGAACTTTTCTGCAGATTTTACTATCCAAAATGTCCGAAAATTCGCGTTGGAAATCTCAGAAAACCTTGATAACTGGATATTGTGAACGGTGGCACTCGTAATCCTTGTGGGTTTTAAGCATTTCAAGCTCTAACATCACGGAAACATGCTAAAAGAACATGAATAATCTCACAAATGGTTGTATGGGAAATAGAGAAACAAACAAAAAAAGGAAAATAGAAAAACCCCTTTGGCCAAAGAAGAAAGAGGAGGAAAAGGGTTTTTCTGATTTTCCTTTAGTTGGATGAAATGAGAGAGTTTGGGGTAATTTTTGCAGAATGCTTTTTTTTGAGGTATGGAATGTGGGGTGGGAAGAAATGAATGGTGGGATAATTCAATGCTGACTAAAAGCCCGGGAAAGACGTAACGGGAATAACTGCCTCATTGTTTGAGCACAACTCACTCTCTTTCCCTCTCTTTTTTTGGGTCCATTATATTTATGCCAACATTTCTCCTCGCTTAAATTACTCACAAAAATTTATCAAATTAGAGATTGAGGTTCTCTTTCTCTCATCTTTCATTTTAAAATGTGTTACTTCCTCCATCTCTTCCACAAAAAAATAATATTTGAACTTTTGATATATATTATTTTTGTATTTTGATTGAAAATTAATATACAAATAATAATTTTTTTTCATGAAATTTGTTATGAATTTTCAATTAAAGATAACATTAGAATATTGTAATAACAAATTTTAGAAAATAGTATTTTTTTAACAAATTTTATTATCAAAATTATACGTTTTTCGGTACCAGAACACGTAATCTAATTACATAATTGAACATACATGGTCCTTCGGTTCACAAATAAACTGACTTTTTAGAAAATAAATTTTGTATATAAATAAGTATCATTTCATCATTTTCGAGAATAAATTAATAGTTTATCCTATCTTTTTCTCATAACTAATGTGTTTTGGTAATTATAATTGTACAATTTAAAACTCGTAAGAGAGAAGTATTAACTACTTTAGATACTATTTATATCAATCATAATATGTGTAAAGTTGACACGTTTTTTGTGGATGAAGGGAGTAATATATTATATTTTCTTATTATTTTAATTTTGAACAGTATCATATGGTTGTAATACATACGAAATCTTTGAACTTTGATCCCAGCCAGGAAACCAGTAATACAAGTGCCTTGCATATTATAACAGCGTTTGTCAACTAAATTTTTTGAAGGCAAAAAAAAAAAAAATACCTCCCTCTTACAATAATTCAAAAGATCTTACAAAAAGAATTTTAATAATTCCTTTTCACAAATAGCAATTATCAGTATATATATTTGTTTAGAATAATACTTAAAGATTACCCACCAACAAGAACGACTAATAAGACTCGAAGAGTTCGAGAGCATTTTTAGTGTCTTACCAATTGAACCAACCTTAATTGGCGTAATTATTGGTATTGGATTATTAAGTCGTAATTTGTTTTGTGACTTTTATTATTATTTTCATGCTCTTAAATATTATCTATACTTATTTTGTGTGTTTATTATTTTTAGGAATGCAAAATAGAGCAAATAGTTGAAAACTATTTAAAAGCAAAAATCTGTGTTGAACATGACATAAGACGTGGATACGTGCTGCGGAAAGTTATAAGTTATTTTCCTAGAGCCTTTTGAACCTGATTTTAAGTTAAATTAGGAAATTTAAGATTTATTGTAATATTTTAATTTGTAAATTTTTAGTCACGTTTTTACTAGAGGTAAAACTTTATTTAAGGGGATGATTATATAACTTAGAAACTGATTTTATCTATTATATTATTTTTGGATATTTGTAATTTCTCTATTTTTCAACTTTATTATTATTTTGATTAATTGGGTAAGTAGCTAATTATTTAATTGTCAAAATAATATATTATTTTTTAGAATATCAAATCCGTAATTGTTTGAATATTCTAATATTTGAAGCAATTAACAACGTTGGTTATGGTTAAAATTTTGATGTTGTTATGCGATTTTGTAACCTAGTTTAAATGAACAGAACGTTTCGAGTTTGTTGATTAGAATTGAGTCTCTCTAATTCTTAATGTTATTGGTGAATTAAATCATATGATCATATACATGGTTGTTCATTGGTAAAGAAAAAAAAATCATTAGATCGTATCTTGATTACCAACAAATTAAGGAGAGATTGGTTGTTGATATATATTCGACAATTATAATTAATTTATTTTAAGATAATTGAATAATTCTTGAATTGATGATCAATTCAAAGAATCAAAGTTGAAAATAATTTTTTGCCTAGTTTACTTCCTATATTTGTTAAACACTCATTTTTTATTGTTTAAACATTTTACATTGATTTCTTAATCTTATTTCTTTTAATTCAAAACCTCCTTTTTTATTTTAATTTTTCTTGACGAAATAAGTAAATCTTAACCGATAACTGTGAATACAACTCTATTTCTCACTAGCTATAAATTAATTATTTTTTAATAAAAATTTATTTTTATAAACTCGACACCCATTATAAATTGTGTATTAGTGCATTCTATCCGTAAATGATGGCCGTATGACGATACAATAAGATTAGTCTCTTACCAATCTTTTTTAACTAGAGTAATAATTAATGGATCGAAATTAGACTCTCATTACAAGATTTAGTGGTTGGTAACTCGTTACATCATCACATAAGTTCTATTATGACATTATATTATTTTCGCTCTTCAGATACATTACGAAATTTTAAAATGATATACTATATATGTCGTAGTATTAAGACTTGATTGCCAAAAAAATCAATAAAATCTTTGTTTGCTTTCAAAAGTACCTTCGATCTTTATAACTAACAGTTAGACCATTGCACTTAATTTTAAGTTTTAAATAACTAATATAATAACTAGAGAGTCTAAGATGAACATTAATACTAACAATAATTATCTTAAAATTATTCAAATAACTTTATCTTATCTCTTTGATAATTATTCAATTATTTACTGATAATACTCTCCAATATGTATATGTATAAACTCAAATTTTGTTTTGCATTTTTACAAATTGCAAGCATACTACTTCGGCGTTAATTATAGGTGGATTATAATAAAGGCCATAGCTGTGCTAGGAAAGTCAAGAAACCACCTGCTACTTTGTTCTTCTTTCTTGGATGCGAATTCTTCTGACCAACTGCACATGCTGCTGTGAGTTTCATGAAGTTTTCATTTCTTGCTTTTTATTTTTTCAGTTCAATAATTCCCATTTGGATTTTTATTTTTTTCGTTTTGTTTTAAAACAGGTGCCAAAAGGGGAGGGAAGAATTAGTTTCATCCGTTTTGTTTTAACTATTGAATGAGATTAGCTACTACAAATAATATTTCAGAGTGTTCAGGTAATTTTTAATTTCGTTTAGGGACCATATTTATGCCCTTTATTCTCACTACTGCAACTGTCTCAATGTACATGTATATTACACAAAATATATATCTGACACTAATATTCACCAGGTCCTCGATTGATTTTTTTTTTAATTTTATTTTAGATATTGAGCAAATAGCTGTGAAAAATCATCTTATTTAATGTTTTAAACAAGAGAATAATCAAAGATACAAAATTCTGGTTCCAATGCCGGCAATTGAATTTTCTGTTGTATTCCCAGTGTCAAAACAGTTGTTCTATGTCTGAAATTATTCCTTCATTGAAAATCTTCAATAGTTTATTCATAATCATGTATTAATTTACCTCCGGCTAATCTTTGTTTAATTGGTCTATCAGTAGCATCTGACAAATTCAGTTGTTTAATATAGAACTGGTAATAGAATATGCCTCAAGACAGTCTGAGATCAGCTGTGTACAAATCATTTGTCACTTGTGATAATCCTAAAGGCGTATTCGAATGTCGGACAATTAGAAAATCCAAGACTGGTTCTCAAAAAATGAAGGGGAATATTGAAAACCAAAATTTGTCAAAGACTATAAATAGGTGTTTTTTATTTGAGGAAGAGAACAAAGGGGTGGTTTCAAAAATGGATGTAACTAGAGGAGCTCAAAAGTTGAACCAAGTGGTTGAGTCAATGTCCGAGGGGTTGAGTTTTAATGGGCATTTGACAAATAATGGAAATGCCTTGTTGAAAGGAGTTCTTGATGTTTCGGGTTATGTGACAAGTTGTAAGAAAAAACAGAAGGATGGTTTAGTAGGTAAAGTTGATGAAGTGGGGATTCGAAGAACAAATTCTGACAGTTTTGGATGTCGGAATTACCAAAATGCAAGAGTTTCTGCTGATGGGTCGTCAAGGGATTGCTACGAAGAGCTTCGCGAAGCGATCAGAGATGGCCTTGCTAGACAAAATTTGTTGCCAAACGGATGCTCAGAAGAGAAGGTTTATTTTGATAGAAACAGAAGGGAGTCATTTGAGGATTTACCTTCTACTAGTTCTAGTAGATCATCAATAGCATATTCTCATGACTTCTCCTCTTCTGGAAGTTCTGTTTCGTCTAAGGTTCTAGAGGAGAAGCCGAAAAAAGTCTCAAATGTGATTGCCAAGCTTATGGGTTTGGAAGAAATTCCCTGTAAACCGTTGGAGTCCACTTCTGCAAAAGAGTTGGAAAGGGACAGGATTCTGAATCAGAGGAGGCCCATCTTTGATATAAATATGTCCAAGGGAAGGAAAGCAGAAGTTTCTGCTCAAAACATGGAAAGGAAACATATGATACTGGATGAAATTATTAATAATATGCAGTTCAAAGGATTTCTGAGAAGAGATGAGCATAATGTTTTCTATTCTAACAGTTCTGCTTTGGAAACCAGGTTTAGCAAGAGCGTGCCACCAGTGGTGCTAATGAAACCTACTCGTCCAGGTGTAGAGGCAGACGAGCTCTCAAATAAGTTCATCCCGGAAGAGAGAGCTTTGCGCTTTGAGAAGATGTCGATGGCTTGGAGAACAAAAGAAGAGGTTTCATCCAAAGGCTTCGAGCATACTGAAGGAGCTCTAAGTTCCAACATGAGTTCAAATTTGTACCTCGATGAGACTCCTGCAAAGAAGATAACAAAGGAAAATGTGGTTAAGGCTAGTAGAGACAAACTGCATAAGTCAGTAGATAAAGAGGTGAAGAACAAGGAGAAGTTGTCTTCTACCCAAATGAATGTGACTGTTCCTGTAAGTTCCAGACTACATGAGGAAGTGATTGGCAAAAATGTTGATAAGGTGCAGAGGACATCAAGTAGAGCGAAACCATTACCAATGGAAAATGTGAACTCTACAAGCTTTTCGAGAATTCATGAGAAACCTACAAGTGAGTCTAGCAGTCATAGTAGACCGCGTGTTTCCAAAATTCAAGAGAAACCTACCATTGTTTCCAGAAGTCATGAGCAACACAATGTGCCTGCGGTGAAACTAAGAAAGTCCGAGACTGAATCCAAAGTCAAGAATAAGGGTAGTATCAGTGAGCAACCTACGAGTCAGTTTAGACGTGATCAGCCTACAAGTGTTTCCAGAATTCAAGAGAAACCCATGAGTGTGTCCACAAGTCATGAGCAACTTAATGTATCTGCCATGAAAATGAGAGAGCTTGAGACTGGATCCAAAGTCACAAAGAAGAACCATCTCGCTGAGAAAAAAATCACTATGTCAAAGTCCGTGATGAAGCAATCCAAACCGCAGGGAAAGAGCATGAAGAATGTAATGCCAATGGAAGAGCTTTCGGCAACCAATGTGAGTTATCTTGTACTTCCATCATTTCCTTAGTCTTTCACAACTTTATTGTTCATAATTTTTATCTCCATCTCCATCTGCTCAATATGTACTCCCTATTAGAGAAACATAGGAGTACTAAGCCAATACTATTAGCCTAAGTTTTTGGTTAAGAGATTCAAAATATCTTATGAAAAGTCATTTGCAGGTTGGTAATGTATTACACAATGACCATGATGAGCAGATTGACCTCAAAAGTAAGTCAAATGTGATTGTAGAGAACACCTCACCCGCAGCAGAATCCCTTGCTGAAGAAAAGTTGAATGCATCTGATATTCTTATTAAGGGTATGGTCCTTATTAAATGTGACACTTATAATTTAGTATGATAACAGCTTGAATCTTCATTGTAATTGATGCAAATGTGCTTTGTCATAAATATGTTGTGATATTTATACTTCTATTACAGAAAACTGTGATAACAGCCCGAATCCTAGTCGTGAAGATACTCCGATGACCATCCAGCATGAAAGTCCAGAAGAAGCTGTGAATTTCTCGAACTATAATCTAGCTTGCATAACAAGAACCACAAGAAGCTTGTCGTTCCTTGGTCATGTGGAGGATTTGTTTGATAACATCGACGAATACCAACCTATGGTTTTACAAGCATTGACCAGCTTACATATATCTGGAATAGTCAGTTCCAAACTCCTAATGGATTGTGCCAATGAGCTGTTGGAAAGTAGAAGCACGAGACATATACCCTCCATTCACCCACTGCTACAAAAGCCCGTGGAGAACCCAAGATTTTGCATCTCTGTTGATCATTTAATGCAGGAAGTTCGAGATGGGATTGAAGAATTGATAAAATCTAGTAATCTTGTCCGCGAAAGCACTCCTGCAGATGCTGTTTTTGCAGTTCTTGAAAGAGATCTTTGGTGCAAGGCACCTAACAACGGATTGCGCAATATGGGGTGGAAGGATGCATTTACTGGTGATGAAGTTGAACAAATTGCTAGTGACATGGATAAGTTATTACTAGGTGACTTGATTGAGGAAATTATATCAGATTTTTGTCATTGAGCATTTTAGAGACTCATTTTACTCATCTCTTGTAAATTATGGAGTAAACTTTAGCGGATGAAAAAAGACAAGGCCAAGAGTATTGATCATACTTCTATCCTTTGCCCATAATTACAACATATCTGAGTCACAAAGATGATAAAGTGGAAGCTATCTGTTGACATATATAAAGTATAAAGTATAACCTCTGTATAATATGTAGGATTACAAATCTACAATGATCAAGAAGCTGATCCTTTGAAGATGAGAAAATTGAGTGTTTCCAAGGAAAAATATATGAAAGTCCCTTGCGAATGAGAGAAGAAACAACTGAAGTTAGATCCCACCACACATTGCCAACCAGGTCCATAATTCTTATCAAAATCCTACAAAATCAAAGTAAAACCCCACAAAAGATAATCAGCTAAATTAAATAAAGAGTTAAATAAACTGATAAAATCTTTGAAGTGGGGTGGCATAATGCAGTAATAAAACAACCTTCTTGATGTGGGCAGCTACAGAGGTGCAGTCAATTACATCATACAGATCAAGAGCTTGAGAAGCAGAAGTCATTGCATGAATTTTCATTTCTACTGGCATGTCTGAATCCTTTATCAATGCTTTCCCTTCCAACATTCTTTCTCAAGCCTTTTAATTTCCTATATTTACAAGAAGTTCTTTCGTTGTGTGTGTGTGTGTGTGTGTGTATAAGAAAGGGCTCTACTTTTTTTTATCATAGAGCACAAATCAGAACCACAAAAACTTTGCAAAAGTTCTAGTCGTATAGGACTGGTTCTCTGGTGTTGTCTCACATCTATTTGGTAGCATTTTTGTACTTTTCTTAAGTCTTGACAACAACAGCATTTTAAGGACAAGTGTTAAAGACTTGTGCTAATTTTGACACCTTTTGCGAAATTGGAATTTCATGAGTTGTCCTGAAGCTTTTGTATATTCACACTTTAGAAATTGTTTGTATATCCGCTGTTTTTGTATTTTGAGTCCATTTTATGTCGACATGCATATTCAACTTTTGTCAATAGAAATTTATTACTCCATCCTCCTACCGAATGAGTACTATCATATGAACTATTTATACTTTTTTACAGAGAATTTTAATATTTCATTTTCTAAATTATCATCGACAATATTAATAAAAGTTTATAAAGAAAAAAAATACTTATTCTTTAAGCATTGAAAAAAATAAGATTATTTTTGACACTACACGTAAATTAAATATAAAAATTAATAATTTCAAAATATTTGTGTATCATCAAAAGATATATTTGTAGTATTTATGGAATTAATTCCTGGTATTTAGAAAATTAAATGGAGATAATGGAGATTTTTAGAAATCTATCTCCATTTAATGAGATGAGAAAAGTCAAATTCACTAAAAAGTTCTAAAAGCCACGCCTTTAAAGTAGTTGCAAAAGTTTGGACCCATGCCATAGGAACTAAATTATAAATTAATTACGTATAAATGTTCTTATTAAGTTGAGAGTTTAAATCTTATTAATTATTTTTTTTTGTCGATAATTTGTAAGTATTATATTCAAAAAAAATCGATATACATATTTTGATCCTAAACTGACAAATATCTTGACACCTAAATTTTTTATTAAAAAAAAGAAAATTTAAATACGTACATTTTAGTTTTGCTGCACCTGAGTCCGTGGACGGTTTGTTGGACACTTGGACCGCTGGCGTCGGAACTTGCAATATAAAAACGAAATTTCTACATACTTTCATAGAATGCCTATCTTCACATGTTTGACTTAAAAATGCACATCATATTATAAAGGAAAATAATGCACTCTAACCTTCGAATCGAGACATTTGAAGATGCCATCAAAAGAATATTTTGTAATATTACCATTAAAGAATTTTAGTTTAAAATCACATTTTTACTTTACTAAATTCTGGAGAGGAAAGTTAATCATTTGAATTTGTGTCTTTGAAATTGCTAGAGGGAATAAATTTATTTAAAAAATATGTGAAAAGAGTGGATGTGAATCATTTCTACAATGATTCAATTATGACCCCTTAATTTATGTAAAATAAAAATAAATATTCATTCCTTTTCTAGTTGTTTAAAAATTTCCTCTTTACCTCTATGTTCACTACTTTTTATTCGGTTTCTTTTGTTTATTTTTCATACACTGCGTATGATTTATGTAATTCAAAGTACTTTAGGAGAAATTTTACTCTTCTGCAAGGGCAAATGGCTCTTCATTTTCAAGCTAAATCGATCATTTTGCGAAATGGCGTTATAACTCAAAATTCATTAGTATTACCATATTTTCCAATATTTAATATGAAACCATAAATGTGTATATGTAATTTATAAATTTGTCTAACTAGAAAGAAAAGCTACTCATTAGAATGAGTTTCATTCTTTACTCTAAAACAATTATGGTCCAAAAATTTACAAAGTCTTATTGATTCTATCGTTAAAAGTAAAACACAATACAAATGAGCTTAAAGTGGAAATGACACAATGAGCTTGGCTCAACTTCTTCTCGATATAAATTTTATATGAGAATTGATATTTAGATTTTTTAAATTTCCAAATGAAAAATTATACTTAGTAATTTTATAATGCAAAATTTTATGGATGTACAAACAGCCTCGCATATAAAAACATATAGTATAAAATTAGTGATTCTCAAAAAAGGAGACTAACGAATTTATTATCTGTAATTATATTTTTATTGTTCATAAAGAGAGTGATTGAATTTGTATCTAACCTTAGTTGCAAATCATCATTAATATTTTTTTTTGTTATAAAAAATTTTAGATGGGAATAGCCTCTTTCAAATCTAAAGTATAAGTATATCATCGGCTTTTTGGAAGAGTTAAAGTAGTACTTACCAACTACTCACACGAAAGATTTGTCGAGTATTATCAGTTGAATCAATTTTAATTAACTCGTTAAAAATAAATGTCAATCATTGAAAGGTAAAATATATGTGACTCCTCATAATTTATCTCTGTTTTTTATTTGATCAACTCTGATTTTAAATGAGAAAATAAAAACTTTGAGCATGCATTTTCTATAACTACCGATGACCTCAATTTTTTTACAAGGCTTATTATAGCTTTTGAGCGGGGCCGAAAAAATCATTACCATCGATAGTCAAGTGACGGCAAAAATTATAGATGATCAAGCAAATTATGCAAAATTAAGTATGCATGTAGATTTATATAATGGAGGCATATGGGTCCCTTTTTTTATTCTTTTTATTTTTATGTTTTAACTGATGACGATGTACAATAAAAAGTGCATATCCAAAATAGTTACTTACTATTATAAATAAATAAAAAAGATAAAATCAAATAAAACCGAAGGTAAAAGTAGAAGTGAACAAATATTTATATTTCACTCATCATTAAATTATGATACCTCCTAAAATAATTTTAACAAAAGCCTAATAATATAAAGTATTCTTAATCAAAACTCCACTACTACATCCTTGTAATTGCCATACAAAACATGCTGGCAAGTTATAATTGCTAACAGCTCATGCATTATTTAAAATTTTAAAAATAAAATAAAAGAAAGATTAACGCCCATAGTGTGTAACGTCCGTGCCCTACCCGACCCTACCCGACCCTACCCGACGGGTCATGTGATAAAAATGAGCCCATCGTTGTTCAATTAGCGATAAAATTGAAGATAATATGGACTTGGAACCTTGATTAAATTAATAGTAGTAATAGAAAACAACAAACATTATTTCTTGAAGTCCTCATCACATCTACAGCTACTGGGGGACTAACATTTTTCAAACAAAATTTCACAAAATTGTATACCTAGAGAGAGAAAGAGAGAGAGAGAGAGAGAGAGAGAGAGAGAGAGAGAGACTCGTCAACTGGTCTGGTGGAATCTTGTGTGTTGAGTGCTACACAGGGATATATAGATAATAAAGATTTATATATATATATATATATATATAGATATTTTTGTATGTGAGATGGGCGATGAAAGATCACAGTCTTCAATTGTAATGGCGAGAGCTGATAGAGATCGAGAGCTTCTGATTCCAGTCGCTGATTCCTCTTCCTCCTCCTCTGTTCTCGATGATGTTTCTGCTAAACCCTCCCCTTCCTCTTCCGCTTCTGCTTCTCATCACTCCGGTCGCGAGGTTTCTTCTCTATCCGTACCTATTAGTGTTCGATTCTTACATTTAGTACATTGATTGGGGTAGTTTGGTATAATTAGGGTTTTAATTTTGTGCTAGCTAGTGGATTTGAATGGTGTTGAAGTATTTAGTGGTACTCCTTTTGCTTATTTTGATTAATTGCTTTGGGGTTTTGTTATGTCTACCAGTATCTTCTCTTGCTGTATATAAACTGTAGTTATGACTTCCCTCTTGAGTTGCTATAAGAGGAGAATATATTAAAAGTCTTATAATCATACTGAAGTGCTGAACATGGTTGAGAAAATAACTCATTTACATTCATTTCTTGGCATTCTTTTTATAGACGAGATGGGGTCTGTTAGTCTTTGGCTGGATCGAGAGGATGTTAGTTTCATTGTCAATTAATTGTCAGTGATCTTGCCTTGGGGATAAAACTTTTAAATTATCACAGTTGCCAGATCACAAAAAAAAAAGGCAACTACGCACTTAGTCCCCCTCCCCTCCCCATCTGTTGCGGTCCTTGGGAGAAAAACAAAACAGTTCCAATTTTAGCAGGGTCACTCTAGAGAAATATTCTTCTGTTACAATCACTGGCTTTTGTAAAATTTGGACTGCATCCTTACTCGAGCTCACAGCTTGTGACCAAAAATTAATTATAATACAAGAATAACTGATATGATATAGCAAGAAAATTTTTATTAGTTGATCATAGTTGATACATCCTTATTGGCAGTTGATGAATATTTTGAAGTGAACCACTCATTAATCTATTCATATATGACCTATCTAAAGGAGCTACTTGTTAGGTAAAAGAAGAAGAAAGCTGCATTTTAATATTGCACTGAAATTTTCAGTCTGGCCTTGCCTCTGGCTACCCACCCTAATTTGTGCCTGCAATTTGGGTTCTTGCTCATACCTTATGTATTGTGGATAAAGTAATTCTATGACGTTATTACATTTTCCATTGTACATTATATCCGCCACTGTTCTCTAATTAGGATACCAGTTAGGCCTCATTATTTCATGTTGTGGTGATGGGTTGATGACCTTAAAGATGATGCTATCTCAATATTGAATTCTGCAACCCATAAGGGAGGAGCCTATGGTCCCACTCTCAGGACTTTTTGAGCCATTTTCTCTTGTTACCGCTCTTTTGAATTGTTAGCTCTGCACGTAACTTTTCATCATTTCAACTCCTTGAGTGTAAATAGACAAAATTATATTACTACCGCAGCTGTGCTTTCATCTCCTCAATTTTGTTTTCAACAGAATTTTATGATTGTGAGTTCACTGAAATTCATGAGAAATTTCCTCTCTATATCTCTCTCCTTTTTACCTTTTTAAATCATTTTTAACATTTTGTTATGTGACTTGTGATTTGCGTAGTCTACCTAGCCAAAAAAAGAAAAAAGAAAAAAAAGAAGAGGAACTCTAACAAGTTGCACATTTTAGCTGACCAGTTCTTTCTTTCTTTTTTTTTTTACTTTGTAGACGTTTTACAAAGTTGTTAGGAGCTGGACGTCAAAAAAGTTCATGACTGGATGGTGTGTAAGCTTTTCTTTACATATGCTCCAACCTCAGAATCTTGCACAGGCTCTATAATGTTGATACTTGATAGACTAAATACATATTTCAAGATGTCATGATGTATTTTACATCATCGCCTTTTGTACTAGAAATTACTTGTATAATGTCTTTTAGTACACATTCGGATATTTTCTTGAGGTAAAATATATGCTACAAATTCTTTTGTTCAAATTGAGTCAAATCTAGCTCCAATCGAGCAATCAGTTATGGTTTGTCATTAGCTCATTGCTTTCACCAAAGTCACCACTTCCAACATTTGGTGTTATTATAATTATCGTTATTATAAGATTTTATTTTTCCTTCAGAACTTCGCCTTCGTCATCTTCTTGTTTATTTTCTGTTATGTTTATTATCCCTGTTGTTAATAAGTCCATTCCGTTCATGTAAGCAATCATTAGCCTACCCCTCTACGTTGGGGTAAAAATGCTTTGTTGAGTTTAGTCGAGTTACCTCCATCTTCTGGATAGCAATTATGATTATCTTTTAGTTATACTACAATTATCCTTTATATACTTACATCTCTGTGTGTGTTAGTGTGTGTGTTTTTTTAAGAATTTTATTTTGTTTGTTTCTTCCTCATAATGGATGTTTTGTATTGTAGAATCACAAAAATTTTTTGCCTCTGAACTTGCGCTATGTTTGTTAATAACTGTTTCTGTTGTAGATTTTACTAAAATCCAAATATTTTTGCAGTGTTATCCTGTTGCCAATAGCAATCACTTTCTATGTTACATGGTGGTTCATTCATTTTGTGGATGGCTTTTTCTCCCCCATCTATGCCCAGCTGGGAATTAATATTTTCGGTAGGTTTAAATTTTATGTTAGACCTTTTCTCCCTGTTGAAAGAAGGTGATGGTATGTCATGGCAGAGTAAACTGTTTCAACGAAGAAAATATTTAAAATCTGAGCACATAGATGACTATATATATACTGTTTAAGATATAAAGGCAGTTTCTCAATATACACTGTGATCATGGTCAGAATCCTGTTACTATTTCCGTAGTATAGGTCTTTCATCATGTTTTGGAACTTGTAAGTGTACATGGTTAGGATTTATGAAATTCTGTTCCACGATTTAGGAGTATTTGGAAAAATCCTTCCCTTTATCATGTCACTTTAAGAATAACGACTGTACTTGCTCCTCCTTCGTGTTTAGGTCTTGGCTTCATCACGTCCATCACTTTCATATTCTTGGTTGGAGTGTTCATGTCGTCATGGCTGGGGGCATCTGTTTTGAGCCTTGGGGAATGGTTCATCAAGCGTATGCCATTTGTTCGTCTAATTTACAATGCGTCCAAGCAGATTAGTCAAGCCATATCTCCTGGTGTGTTTTACACTTTGACATCAACTTTCCATTTTCAGATTCTGCACAGGTGATTTTTGGTTTTAATTTCTGGTTCCTTGACAGATCAAAATTCACAAGCATTTAAGGAAGTGGCCATTATCAGGCATCCACGTGTTGGTGAATATGCATTTGGCTTCATCACATCATCTGTTGTTCTTCAGGTTTGATACCCGTCTTTCACATTTTCATGTTCTGGTACAAATCATTGAGCTGTTTATATGTCTAAATGCATGAAAATAATATATTTGACACACCAAAATATAAAGTTCGCTATTTCCACATCTGCTTTGTTTTTCATGAGAATCGATATATGGACATTAAATCCCTGCTTGAAGTGTGACATTCCAAGAGAACCCCCCAACACGGTCAAATTGCTATGTCCCCTGTGAGGCCATGATCACGAGTCCCTTCTTTTTTGGTCCCCTGGACCCTTTTATTTCATCTCAGCACGTTATAAACTTTCCGTTTTCCGCTGAAATATACATTCAATAATGTATGATAATACCACAATGATGAATTTAATCCAATATGTAAGTTTTAAGATATTTTTGTTTCAAAATAACTTGCAATTTTGAGGATAAATAGTAGTTAACTTCGAATTCATATTGTAGGCTGTTTAGGTCTTCAGAGTGGTGCTTGATGTTGCATATGAACAACTTGGATCCTCTTTTTCTATATCAAACAAAGTGATGTGCTAAATGGCGATGATTAATAAATAAAGAAAGCAAAGGAACTCAGCTCGTTACTTTTATGGATATTTACTACTATACTGCTAAGATCTAGTTTTTTTGTTAGTTGCAGGCATCCAGCAATTGTCTCCTTGTAGAAATGATAGTCAAGTCACAACCCTTCCTGATAATGGTCAATATTTTGTGTCTCAAATCGTCCGAAGTATATTATGATTATATATGATAGCCTTGGTTACATTTGCAATGCTTTTAGAAACAGAAAAATATCTGTTTCGCTTTATTTATCAAGGAATATAACAGTAAATGGTTGCTCAATTTGTTTGTTACATTTCATTGAAAATAATACCTTTTCCTCACCCTTTTGGAATCCAGAATTACTCAGGAGAGGAGGAGCTATGCTGTGTCTACGTTCCCACCAATCATCTTTATATTGGTGATATATTCATGGTTAATGCCAATGATGTTATCAGGCCAAATTTATCAGTTCGGGAAGGAATTGGTAAGGGACTGATATTACTTTTCTAAGAGTTTTGGAATGAGCAGCTAGGTATACATCTGATCTTACATGGCTTACTGTCATCTGTAAAATCAGTTAGTATAACTCGGTATTCTTTTGCTACTGAAGCAAATTAAGTAGGCCAAATGACTGGGATATAAAGCTGATCATACTTCGTCTGTTTTTTATCATCAGTAGAAGTGAGACAGTGAGACTACGCGATTAAATTCAAGAAAGGAAAAAAAAATAAAATCTTATTACTGGTGTTTCCTTGATCCCTTTTTTGCTGTTGTGTTAACAGATATTTTACTTCTGATATTGCAGAAATTGTCGTCTCCGGTGGAATGTCAATGCCCCAGCTCCTAACAACACTAGATTCAAGGACTGTTCAGGTGGATAATAGAAGTAGAATCAACAGGACCTGAGAATAGTATGTAACAGCTGCAGCAGGGTGTACCTATCTCTTAATTTGAGTCCCAGAGGGCCATGTTCTCAATTGTGTGTGTATCTTGAAGATGTCACTGGCCTTTGCGTAGCTTTATTCAGAGTTAAAAATACTATTTGTTCAGATTCTTACAGTTGTAACATTGACTGCCAATTAAGGTATAGGGCATTAGTGTTTGCTTGAAAATATAACCAGTTTAAATAGGTATTTTGGCTTTGAAGTTGACGTTGGAAGTAGGTTTTGTACTTCCAGCTCATCCTTCAGGATTGGTCTATATTTCGTGTTTTATGAACTTCCGTAGTGTAGATAAGTATCTTGAATCTTAACACTTGGTATGTGGAAAATTCGTTCAATGGTTAATTTCGTTGAAAAACAAGTACTTTTTCAGTTTTTCGTATTCCGTTTCGAGTTACCTCGTATCCTGTTCGTGGTTGGATGTTCCTTAGATCATCAACAAACGTCGAGCAATGGCAATCCACAACAAACGTCGAGCAATGGCAATCCGCTTCAAACGATGATGGGTGCCACATCTGCTTTTTTTTGTGTTCCCCCCCCGCCCCCAACTCATAATAATCATTCCACAATCAATTTCAATTATTTCTCCCACTCATGAATGTTCACAGTCAGTATACAGTGTATCAGTGTGATTTTTCTATTCGAACTTGCGTTCCATTATTTTTTATATATCTCATTATATAAAATTATATATTTTTAATAACATCAACTTAATAAATTTTAATTATTTTCTTAATTAATAGTTTTATTACTTTCAAAAATAAAAATTAAATTTGTATCTAATTTTTTTATTTAAATCAATATAAACAAAATTGCATATTCTTGTTCCGTTCAAAAAATTATTTGGGCTAGAGATGGCAATGTAAACCCAAAACCGCAGGTATATTACCTGAACTCGACCTAATGGGTAACGTAATTTGGTTAATGACCGGGTATGGGTGTAGTTATGAGTACTATTTAAGTATAATTTTCAAGTTCAGGTTCGGATATGATTAATTAAAATACTCATCTCAAGCTTGTTTTTTTTTTTTCACTTCATGATATCTTAGTATTGTACGTCACTTATTTGAGAACAAATATATGTATATAAATTGCGTGATGTGATCTTAAAATATTAATTGATGCATACAATTGCAAAGATTCATTCTCACTCTCTTTATTTCACTTATTGATTGTTTCTTGAAAAAATTAATACACTAATTTTATTAAGTTTAATTTATTATAAAAAATCAAATAATAATCCTAGTAAGTTATTTTAAACTTATAAATTTTCATAAAAACCTCTATATTTTTAATTTTTTTTAACATAATTTAAATTTTTAGATACCCGTGAGACAAATATATATTAACTACTCATCAGATTTGAATAATGAAAATACAAGATAATTCGAATTCAAGTTCCGGTACTATAATTTATAATCAAATTCGGGTCGGGTAGTGCACTATCTGCACCTACCCCATTGCCATCCCCTGTTTGGGCCCATAGAAACGGACTATGTGATTGTTGAGTTGAGTTGAGGGTAGTGAAATGGGCTGAAGCCCATGTGAAGTTAACCCTAATTTGCCTCTCAAGCACTCCTATAAATACTACTCCATTTTCCCAGTCGTTCTCCCGTATCGTCCGCCACTGGAGAAGGTAAAACTTCAATTTTTACGAATTTTCAATTTTGTTTCTTAGATCTTAATCGTGTCATTGTTGCTATTTTCTTGTTTAATTAGTGCTTGTAGATCTGTGCACAATAAGCCGATGTTCTGGAAATTAAAAAAAAGAATGAAGGAAGCATGGTAATGTGCACAGAAATTGAGCTTCTTTTGGGTCGTCATGTCTGCCCCCTCTGATTCTCTTTCCTGATTTGGGGGCCTGGATTAAACCCACATCTCTCTCTCTCTCGCTCTCTCGCTCTCTCTATATATATAAACACACGTATATACATATAAATGAAAACAAAATCCATATTGTGCAGTAGAAGTGATTTTAAATCAGTTTTTGCTAAATTGAGCATAGATTTTGAAGTAAAGAGACAGTGATGATTACAAAGTGATAGGTCTCGTTCGTCGTAATGGCAGATCTTATTTGCCTTGCCGACCATTCTGATATATCACCACCCATAAACTGAGCCTCTTTATTTTTAATAAATTTTAATTTCTTACATTCGTTTTGTACTTGGCGTATGTAGATGATATTTTATATTTGGCCGATGATTAAAATAATTTTAAAGACAAGCATATGTCTGAAATAAAGTATGTTGAGTATCTAATCTTCTCTATGAGGCCTTGTTTAGTTCTTTTTATACAAAGTAAACATATTTGTTTTTGATTAAATATTTGGTTTTAAGAATTGTTAATGTTGTAGCCAATGATGAGAAATAGTTTATAATGTCAAAACTATGTTAATAATCATGATTACAACATTACTACTAACTTCCTTGTGAGGTTTTTTTTTGTTTTTTGTTTTGATTTTTGGGTCAAATGATGATTAGATGCATAGTTCAAATGAAAAATCAATATGATTAGAAATTTGATAGTCTTTCGCTCCTATCTGATGACCCAGATTTAATAATCAATATGGTTAGGAATAGGGATAACTGGTTCGGATTCGAAAGGAATTAGTAGTACCGGAACCTACGAATTGATAACCTAACCGATGGAATTGAATCCACCAAGACTCAAGTGACGGGATTTTGGATTAGATAATACGGTATACGTTACTCCACCATACGTGGCGATAATTACTCCACCAAGACGACGTTACTGTTTTTCTAGGTAATTTTTTAAAATTATAATTTTGTAGATTTTTTATTTCTAATTATATGTATAAGGTAATATATTTAACTATTAATTTATTCAAAGACAAAACTAAATATTATTTGGTTTAAATTAAAAACTGAAACTCATTCTAATTTGAATTTGATTAATTTAAAACGATTATTTTGAAATATGGTTTATCAATTAATATTAATTTGTTTGTTTCAATTTAAAATTATTAGATTTTAGATGTTAATAGTATAAATTATATTGTTAAAATTTATAATTTTAAGTTAAAATAAACATGTATATAGTAATAGACAAATAAATTATTTTACTTTTGGTCTATTATTTTATTCAGTTAAATTAATTTATTTCTTATCACTTAAGGTATAATTTGAATAGTTAAATATTTTAATTGAGTCTTATTTTTTCTTTAATGGTTATAGCAATTTTCTCGACTTATTTTAAAAGATGGTACGCATCACTTTGACTTCTTTATCTGAGATAACTATTCACCTAAACAAAAACATAATATCATGTCATAGTCATAAGAAAAATGAAAATTTCTATTTAATCAAGTGGATTTTTGCAAAATAAATTTGTTGAGCCCAAATGGTGAAG
This sequence comes from Centella asiatica, assembly GCA_014636745.2. Taxonomy (NCBI): domain Eukaryota; kingdom Viridiplantae; phylum Streptophyta; class Magnoliopsida; order Apiales; family Apiaceae; genus Centella; species Centella asiatica. The sequence continues at coordinate 54,579,832 of CM025780.1, forward strand.
TTCAATAGTAATTACCAGAAATTTCAAATTGAATTTAAGTCGTTTCTTTCCATATAGAAATTTCCATACAGAAACTTTAACAGTTTTTAAAATTGTATTCTCAATTTGGATTATAAATTAATTTTATTGGAATATTTTTATCCTTCCTTTTATCTCTACTTGAGAATCCATATATCCCTCGTATGCGCAATTGAAGTAATAATGAGCTCCCAAATATATGGCGGGCTCATTATTACTTCAATTAGTCTTTATGTTCTTCGACCAGATTTCTTAATTATTGTGAAAGTTGTTCAGAAGCAATATATAAGGCATACCCGATAAAATTGTCAAGTAAACCACATAGAAAGATGGCGACTAGGAATGTTGTTTCCATTTTTATAAAATTTCAAGATCACAATAAATTTATGATAAGATTGTTTATTTATAACAGAATGGTATACAAAATCAACATTTAATACACAAATTGGCTCAAATAAAGTTTCAAACTCAGTATATGACAGTTAGATTAAGTTTTTGAGATATACGAAGGCGAAAAGCCTATGTGCAGAATCAACTTTTCTTATTTATTTAAATTTGAGTAACCGGGTGTGAACTTCGGTGAAAATTTTGGTGAATATGTATAGAATTGTTCCAAATGCTTGGTGAAATTTTGTTTGAAACAGATTTTTAAATTTATGGGTTAAAGCAAGTCTTTGTAGGATTTGGGTAAATATGAATTAGCATAAGAAAAGTTTTGAATGGCTTCTCACGATTAAGCCCTTTCCCCCAATTTCCTTCAATGTACATTTATGTACCTAATTATTTTGAATAGTATTTATTTATATAATTTTACAGACATATGAAACATGAAAAAAAAAATGCGAGCGTACCAAGTTTTATACAATATTAAATTAAATAATATAAATCACATGATTTTTAACAATTAAAAAATCATCGAATTTCAATTATTTAAATTACATCAAATTTTGACTATTAAAATGAATGTATTTTAGATTTTGAAATTGTATGTAACTTGCTACATCGTCGTATTTTTTTCATTTGTATGATTAAAATTACATAAGATAAATTTTATTAAAAAATATAAAATACATTAAAAAAAAATTAAGAAAAACAGATAATGAAGATAGAGCCAAATTCAATTTTTTCATACTTAATGGTCTCCATCGACCAAGAGTCCATTTTCAGAATAACCTTTTCAAAGCAAAGTTCGCACGCTAGAGAACTATGACTGACCGAGAGCTCACATATTTTTTTTTTCTGTACTCCCTAAGAGGTTTATCATAATGTAATCAAGTGTAGTTTAATGCTTATAAAAAGGGGAAATAAATAGAAAAGTCGATTAATCCTTAAGAAGTTTCTATGCTTTACCTTTTGTTAATAGATTTTTACTTTTTTTATAATATATTCTAACAAATATACCAAAATTATATTATTAACTAATTGAAAAATTTTCTTACAAAGAATCATCTACTTTTAGAATAATATTAAAATGGGATACTATTTAGATTCTACAAAATCTCAAGAAATATGTTAGGTTGTTAGTAGACTAACTAAAAGAATTACTTGATTGTTGGTCATGACCATCTCTCAAACTTTACAAGGTACATAAAATTAACATTGTTAAGGCTGTTACATAATTGTAAAGTCGTTGTTAACCCAAAAAAGGAAAAAGAAAACAGAACCACATGACAAACACTATATTCAATATTATAGAAATATAGATAGCATAATTAAAACTTGAAAAACCATTTATTCCACAAAAGTACCTATTTTGAAATTTTAAACTTTAAAGTTGTATTACTTAATGATAAACCTTAATAAATGCAAATTCTATAAGCTGTGATCCATAAAATATGCTATTCATATAGTTACTCAATCATTAAATTAAATTTACATTTCAGGATTTCCCGAATTTGTGCCTTATCTTTTAGAAAGTTAGAGTTACTCCCTTCCTCTCACGATTATGTCATGATTACGCTCCAATATATAATTAATTATAATATTAAAAAAGAGAATATAAGAGTAGAAATGGAGATAAGACGCGTCATTTCAAATATCCATTTAAAGAAACATAATTATTTGAGTCCCGTTATGACATCTTTTCGAAAATGAAGGATATAATTAGTTTCGTGAAAAATATAAAAAATATTAATAATATTGTAGAATAGACAGGTTTTGTCAAAAATTGATTTCACAAAAACTTTTACCAATAACAATTTTGAATATCTATAGTAGAACTATGTGATGTGTGCATGCCTTCACGCGCGCGCTTATATATAAAGCAGGTTCGAAAAAATTATTAAGGAAATAATGGTACTCATAAAAGGAAAATGGCAACTGTATACTGTGGGCTGAGACAAAACTAACAGTCCGTTAACATAGCTAAGGAGACTGAACATAACTGAAAAAATCAGCACAAAGAGTAGGCTACCTTACACAATTTTGAACGGTTAAAGCGCTAACTGCAGACTCGGGAAATAAAAATCTCCACCTAATATGCCCTTTACCATACCAATACTTCATCCATCTGTAATCCAATTAATTTACCTCCCTTATCAAAATTTTAAAAATTAAAAAAAAGATAAATTATGTCAATGATCATTTCAGTACTTTCTATATATGTTCAATCTTTTGTTCAGTCTCGCATTCATATTATCTCGACTAATTTAGACTGCATTCATATACCTAGTTCGTTCTGTATAACCCGGTAACTCGGTCCACTCTTCTTCTGTATCCAATTTAAATCCTGTCATTTGGAGAAGATCATATATTAAATGTATGTAGATGCATTTGATTTCTTGTTGTTGAGTTCAGATAGGAGAATTGTTTTATTAGGATTCATTGAATTTTAATTATAGCTCAATTGATTACTTGTAAGCAATGCTACACGGAAAAGCTGATTCAGAAGGAACTTTTACTCCAAAATCACCACAATCTCCCAAACAACCAATCTACTATGTTTTAAGCCCCACTCATGATTCCAATTCCAACTATGAGGACAACAAATCTTCGCCGCCGCAAACTTCTCCTCTGTTCAGTAGCCCCATGGATTCTCCAACTCACCCTTCTCGCCACTCGCATTCGTCTTCCAGTAGCAGGGTGTCTGGATTCGGGAAATTGGGAAGGCGGTGGAGCCGAAAGAGAGGGTGGAGCAATGAGTGCAGTGTGATCAAAGAGGAAGAAGAGTTTGAAAATGTGTATTTTGATCACCAACGTTGCAAGTTTGTGATTGGAGTGGTTGGTTTGGTAATGTTGTTTGCATTGTCTTGTTTGATTCTTTGGGGTGCTAGTAGGCCTTATCGACCTCATGTTTCTGTCAAGGTACGTTTGATTAATAATTCAATTAAATTTGGTTGCAAATTGTGCATCTTGATGATTGATAAATCCTGTTGTAGGACAATGTTTTTGTTTGTTGGTGTTTTAATTTATTGTAGCAGTTGCTGTAAGGAAGCACAAAGTGTTTGATAAAAGTTTTTAGTGTTTGCTTTACCTGTGCCGAATTGGGTTACTTGAAGTACCAAATGTTGGGTACTGTAGTAGTCGATTTCAAAATTTGCATGTGCGTGGCTTAACAGAAAGACGATACATAATTGACTATTGACCTTATTGGTCATTGATTATCTCTTTTTAAAAATGAAAACATCTAACTTTCAAATCTTGCAGATTAATAAAAAAATTTGTAATGTAGTTGTTAATGAGTGTGTGAGCTCTGCAAGGTAGTTGTTAATAAATGTATGAGTGAGAACATGAGTATCTATTATATAAAAAAAAAATATTGTAACAAATAAAAAGAATAAAGTGCAAGTGTGCGCACATGTATATTCATGCCCTTGTCTAAATACATTTACTTGGGATGTCACCTCTGCTTGAGTTCTTCACATTCATCTGCTAACAATTATCTTTATCATTTTCATTTTTGTTGTTAGAGCTTGAAAGTGTATACTTTCTACTACGGAATAGGAGCAGATTTCTCAGGGGTCCCAACTAAGATGTTGTCAATGAATTGTTCAGTGAAGATGAGCATAAACAACCCTGCTACTTTCTTTGGCATTCATGTTCATTCCACCGTTTTTGAACTCTTCTTTTCAAGAATTGCAGTTGCAACTGGTCAGGTAACATTATTGAATTTCCTAGGGTGAGATAGAGATCCATTAAGTAGAATTACAAAAAAAAAATTATGTAATTTTATTTACAAAAAAATGTCAAGGGGCCAAAAAAGAAAAAAGGTTCACTTGGTTTGAATGTCTATGAGGAAAAATAAAGGAAATAAAACATAACAACAAATGGTTTTTCGGTCGTTAAAGTGATGTTGTTTCATTCCTTTTAAGGTTGTCACATAACACATAACATGTATAGAGTCTTATACATATTGACATATGCATTTATGTTGGCAGTTGAGCAAAGAATACCTTCCGAGAAAAAGCGAAAAAATTGTGGATGTTAACATCAAGGGGCAAAGGGTTCCTCTGTACGGGGCTGGAGCAAACTTACCAATTTCAAACAACAACTACACTGTTCCATTGAAGTTAGATATCAAAATCATATCAGGTGGCAGTGTGGTTGGGAAGTTGGTGCAGAAAAAGCATTTGCAGCATATTTCTTGTTCTACAGTCGTCCTCGATTCCAGAAATTCTGAAGTCATTAAGTTCGACAAGAATTCTTGTTCATAAGTTTAAGCGATTTGGAGCTTTCGGTTTGCAACATTCAGTTGCCTCTGGAGATTTTATGATTTTTTCACTGTTGGGCCAGTGAAAAGTAAGAACTGAAAGTAGAATATATACTAATGAAGTGGTGGATTAATGTTAAAGAACTTTGAGTTATCCTGCTGGATGAAGTTTGTCTTTTGAATTTTCAAGACGAATTTGGTTCTTTTTCTACAATGTGAAAGTTTTGATAATTCACTTTTGTTCTTTCATATATTTTTTCTTCGAAAGATTAATCATTACTTCAGAATCATTCGTGTGTTAGCCGTTAGAATTACGCTTACCCATATGTGAGAAAGAGATGAACTTTTAGAAAGAAAAAAAAAAATCGTTGGTGGTATTCAAGGTGCACTTAATTAAGAAGTGTGTGAGTTTTTGCAGGGTCATTTTAAAAAATAAACAGAGGTGAAGAAGAAAATGAAAATGAAATTATTACTACGTATGTGAAAATGTACATATAATTACTCGCTTTGGTCTTTTACCCGTGAAGGTATCGATTTTTGCCAACTATACATTCTAACATGAAAATCTTTTTTGTTTTTCTTATAAATTATTATTTTCACACGTAGACTTCACTTTATACACATACAATATATATTCTAATACACAGAGGTGAGATTTATATGTGAAAAATAATAAAAGTTCATGTGAAAATAACATTTTATCTTGTTAACATGTAGAAGAGTAAGATTACCATCATTACTTGGGCTGTATTCGGCTGCACCTTAACTTTAAAGGGGAGAATGGGTCATAATATTGGATTAAAATAACATCTAAGTGATATATTTTTAAAATTATTTCATCAAAGTATTTTTTGTCACTTTTTTTTTATATTTACCCTCAATGAATATTGTAATTTTAATTATTTTAATTTTGTAAATATTGTCATTGTCATTTTATTTCATTGGTAGTCGCCGCCGCTGCCGGACACAGGTTGTCGCCGCCAGTTGTCAGTTGTCAGACATTGCCGTCAATCATCCACTGTCAATCATCGTTCCGCCAATTGTCGACCACTGGTAACTGTCACTCTGTATTTATAATATGAAAATAACACAACCAAATATTTTAGTAACATAAACGAAATCTTTGGTAAGGTAAATAATTTTTTTTGTAACATAAACAAATGTTTTAGTAACACTAGAGAGTTAATTAATAATATTTAATAAGTCTGAAAAAATAATAAATAAGAAGATGATGAGGAGAATACGAGAAGAATATTATAAATTTAAATATCAACTTTATTATCTTTTGTTACTACTATCATCGTCACTGCGACAACCACCGTCACATGCTATAATTACCGAATATTTTATTGGGAGGGGAAAGAGAGAGAGAGCGCTAGTATCGGTGCTTGGCGGTGACATTGGTGGTGGTGTCGGTCGTGGAGGTAAGGAAGAGAAAGGTTGAAGATGGAGAAAACGACGACGATTTTCAGCATCGGCAAGGTAGTGACTGTGGTGGTGATGGTGGAAAAGAGGTGATAAGAGAAGAGAAAGATCAGTTGATATCTTTGTAGCATATGTTTTAATGTATAGGAAGACTATTATGTAATTTTATTCATATAAAAACACTGCAATGATAGGTTCAGAAAAAGACATAACTAGAGTGTAAATAATTTTCGTAGACAAATCAGCCCGTCATTTGCTAAACTTTAAAATGTTCAACCTTTATGTAACTCGAGAGATGTAAAAAGTCCGTACTTTCTTGAAAGTTAATATCATTTCGCTCACCCTCTAGACTACCCTGCACTATAGAAAAGATGGAAAATTATACACTCAATTTTTGACAATAAATGTAGATTATTTCTGAATCTATATTTCTATAATAATATTCCATATATTTGAGAGAATATTAAAAGACATACGTGGAATTTTTTCTCAAAATTTTCTTAATATCAATGTTTAGAGCATTATCCCATCATTTCGTGAAGAACAAAAATGGAGGTACAGAATTTGATTGTACAAAATCTCCATTTTGATTCTAAAAATGTAGAATACAAACACTAACTCCCTAGTACAAGTGATTTTTTCCTTTGCTTTTTACCAAATCTAAAAAATATAGAAGCATAAGTTGTTGTCGTAAAATCTCTTTTGAATTTATTGTTACGTATAATCTCCTTGCTTTGTTTGTTTTTTGTTAATAATGCACAAATATTTATATTCCAATATATAAATCAAAGAAATGAATCAAATGATCATAATTGAATCGTGATTGTTCGATTAAAATTATAACTAGCAGAGAAGTTCGTGTACAATACAAGTTTTTTAAAGTTATTTTTTAGTATTTTGATATTTTTTTAGTTTTAATATTTTAATATAATTTTTCTTTTATCGATAATGTTTTCATGTTTGACAAATTATTTTCATGTATTATTATTTTTATTGTTTTACAATTGAAATATAACAATAGTATGAATTGATGTAATATTCTACTCAAATATTTATTTATCAATTAACTAAAAGAAATATTTTACGTTTTCTTTATTTTATTATTATCTTTGTTCTAAGTAAAGTCGAAAAAAAATTAATAAATAATGATTAAAATAAGAACAATTTATCAAAAGTTATATCTTACATATATAGCTTTTGTTTCACACTTTAATATTTTGTATTATTGTATAAAATACAGTAAAATAAAATTTTATCACTTGGTTCGTGTGATTATATAGAATGATATTATGTTGGTATGTTGTTATTATCAATTATCCTAATTGTTACTTTTTTTTAATATTAAATCTTGGTGAACTTTATTATTCCATATTATAATGAATTCAATAATTTTAACATTAATATTCAAATTGCTTAATTAGATATTATTTATCTAAATTGTGTATGTACTCTACATTTAATTGATAAAATATATTTTTTTGACATGTGCACATTAGAGATAAATTTGTATTATAAGAATTTGTTATGTTGTTATAAATTTGACATATGACTAATTTTGTTATAATATGATTTAATTGTAATCGATCAATTATGTTTTATTATTATTATTCTTATCATTGTTTTAATTAAATAGGTTTAATTAGTTACTAAGGTTATAATTAGTTTGATTATAATTATTTCATTATGAATTATTTATAATCGGTTGCATAATTTTTTTTTTTAAATTGATTAGATTATTATTATTATTATTATTTTTGTAAAATTTGAAAGTAATATTTAATTATTATTTATGAGGATAATTATTTATAATGTAATTAAGGAGATTTAATCATAAATGGTGAAATTATTGTTATAATTAGGATTAGAAAATAAATATTAAAGAATCGAATGAACGTTAAACTCCTGCACGTGTTTTTCTGGTGTGAATTAATATATAATAAAATAGTAGAAGGTAGATAGGTTTATTCTTGACCTAAAACATAAATAATTATAAATTATTATAAATTATATTTTCATGAATATTTATAATTATACGTATGCAAACGTGAGACGTCACGCCAATTTCCTTTATTGGCATCTTTAACCAAAACTAGAAAAACAACATAGTATTCATTCGGTTTTAAATTGGGAACATATAAACACAACAGAGGAACGACAACAGAGCCGCCGGTCTTCACCACCGTCAGCTCCATTTCCTCATTATCCGATGTGGGAATTTTCCGGCGAAATCTATCGAAGTCGTTTAACCACTCGTCATGACTATCTCCTTCATCATCACTCCCAAGGTCTCCAATTTCACTCTCTCCGTCCTCGTACTCTGCATCTCAATCTTCTTCTTCCCCTATAATCCATCTCTCGATCGCCCCATTCAAGATGAAACCCAAACCCTAAACCTAACCTCGGAAAACCCAGAATCTGAATCACCCACTCGCCAGAATTACATTGTTCGATTCGTCGAATACAAGAAATCGGAAGATCACAGAGCGTATTTGAACGAGAAAGTGAAATTGAAGAACTGGGAATGGATTGAGAGGCGAAATCCGGTGACTAAGTTTCCGACGGATTTCGGTTTGATTGCAATTGTTGATGATTCTGGTGGGAGGAAGGAGTTGATTGATGAATTGGGGAGGTTGGAGTTAGTGAAGGATGTTTCTGCCGATTTGAGCTATAAAAGAAGCTTGCTTGGGAAGGGAAAGAGTAGAGAAAGAATGAGGGCAAGTAAGGAAAGGAGTAGAGAGAGAATGAGGGCAAGCAAGGAAACTAGTAGAGAGAGAATGAGGGCAAGCAAGGAAACGAGTAGAGAGAGAATGGGGGCATTTGTGGATGGGAGGAAGCGGCCGGGGAAGATTTTCACTTCAATGTCTTTTGGTGAAGAGGATAATTTCGTAGCCGCATCCACCACAGTAAACAAAACAATTAGCTGGAAAAGGAATCTCTTGATACAGGTATTGCTTTTTGCTGTATCTGTTTCTGTTTGTCATATTGATTCATTGAAGAATTTTATTGGCCATTGTAGATTATTGACTGATTGGTTGCTAGGATCTATCTAGAAGAGTGTAGAAGTAGAACACTGAATGTAGTTGTAGCTTTCTGTGGGTTCATTGCAGAAGTAAACTAAGTCATAGAAGAACTTTGTATCTAGAGTTACATGGTTTCAAAAGGCAAAATTTAAAAATGTATCGAACTCTGAAGTGAACACGGGAGTCCCATCGACGCTGCACTTAAAGTAATACCAACTTTTAGTCATGATTAGGAGATTTAGTTACCATTTCCAAAACCTTACTGCCATGCTAAAAGCTGTAAAGTAGCTTCTTTTGATCAGAAAGTCTTACCTGACTTACTTAATATCAGTCTTTGTGAAACTACAATGAGTAGCACAATTTATTTTCCTATTGAATCTCCATATATTTTGGAGATCTAGAATGTCACTCTGTCAGATATTTACTTTCTTGAAGAGTTAGCTCACTGTCAGTTGGCTGGGACCATTATATATATATGTGTGTGTGTGTGTGTGTGTATATATATATATATATTCATTATTCAGCAATCATAGCATCAGCATCAAATTCAGTCCAAACTATGTTGTTCTGAAAAGAGAGCTGAAATGACACTAACGAAAAATTAAATAATTAAATTGCGTCAAGGTGGCTTTTCCTTTTTCACCCACCTGTAAACGGCAGGCTATGTTCTCGTGTGCAGCTTGTCGGATAGCCTACATAGTGTTTGGGTTCTCTAACTGGGTTCTGAAATTTTAAACAACTCAATAAGATTGAAACACGTGGTGATCCGTACTAAACCCAAATGTTATAGGCATTACTAAGTCATTATATCCGCCTTTTTCCACTTTCTATTTCTCCTCTTCGGTCTTTTTTTTCCTCTTTCCATTTCAACATCTCCAGCAACCAGAAAAGGTTGGCAACCTGAAAAGGAACAGCCAAGTAATATAAGAGTTAAGACCCACCTAAGCTGCTTCTGAAATTTCTCATGTTCTACAACATTAAAGAAAGTAGGTAAATCAATTTGAACCTTGTCTCTGACCTCTGTTCATCTCTTTTGTAATATATCATTATTGAATTGTTTCTTTATCTACCGAGATGAGGATTAGAAGGTGAGATTAATAGGTGGGGTTAGTGGGACCACATGTGCCTTTCCTATTGGCTTGTAACTTTTGGTAGTGGCATTGAAGAGATATCATTTTTTTTCCTTGTATTTTGCATGTACTTCTTTTCTATTTAATATATTATGATTTTTGTGTTGCAGAAATCTCAAGTTACCTCCTTGTTTGGAGCAGAGGCGCTGTGGTCAAAAGGGTACACAGGAACACACGTTAAAATGGCAATTTTTGATACTGGCATTCGAGCGAATCACCCACATTTTCGTAATATCAAGGTAATTGTTGAGCCGACATATGCAGAATCTTTTACCCTCACTAGATTTGTCATGAAATAAAAATGACAATATGTGAATCTAATACTGTATTCTCCGTGACAAATTTATTTTCTCTGATTATTACAACTATAGAGCAACTCTACTAATCTTTTGAAGAAATTTTCAGGAGCGCACAAATTGGACGAATGAAGATACACTGAATGACAATCTTGGACATGGGACATTTGTAGCAGGAGTTGTTGCTGGCGAAAATGCCGACTGTCTTGGTTTTGCGCCGGACACAGAAATATATGCTTTCCGTGTATTTACTGATGCACAGGTAATCCATGTTGTGCATTTTAATATAATCATCACCAAACAATGTGTTTGTAAGTTGCTTTCGCGTCGACCTCTTTGTAATTAAGTTATTAGCTGGGATTTTATCATATTATGCAGGAGACTGTTAACCATCACTGGTGTGTTTATTCTGTCAATTATTATTTTATTACTATATGTTGTTGCATGCATAAGAATTAAGAAGTTAACTATGAATAAATTGTAAAAGGGGATTTTTTATTTGTTTTACCGTGAGCACTTTTTTTTTTGTGGACATCGATTGCCTTTTAACTTGAACCCTGACTTACTTTAACATCATGTTAAATCATCATTTTTAATACCTGACATTGTTAGATAACATAAGCTTTATCCAGCTAATGTGTCAGTTACAGACTTACAATTAGAGAAGATATATGGTTCTGAGTGACACCTGCAGGCTAGATACTTAACTCTAGGTGCATTGGAAAAGTTGGTTCATTAGGGTCAAAAATATGTATTCCATAGAGATTACTCATTTCTTACAAGTATGTTATTTTTTAAGATACTGAAGTATACTGATGTGCTCCACTGGTACCAAGCAATCTCAATTGATACAGTAGTAAAATCCAGATATGGAATCTCCTGTGTTGGCAATGAAGAAATCATATTTTTATAAAACTGCAAAGGTGTCATAAAACTTAGTTGCAGCAGTTCTATGACTTCAGTGGCTGCATCACTACTGTGGTCCTTGGCACCTGAGTAGTAGGGAATATGGTCAGACAATTCTATGGTGGTTGTGAGCATGTGGTTGTCTAATAGGGAAAAAGGAAAATGGGCTATAGCTCATTTTGCAATCATATCCACTTGTGCCATGTTTCAGTCTCTAAAATATATGAGAATTTTTTTTCTTTTGAAAATTTTCAACTTTCTTTACATAGTTTTTATAATCATATGAGAATCATTGTAAATTTAACCCTTCAAAAAAAATAAAAGTTATATGGTTATAAAAACTTTGCTATACAACATAAAAAAGTGATAAAATTTATATACCCCTTTATTTTTTGATGTTCTTATGGGATCCTTTTTGGTGAACAATAGCTAGTTCTGAAGCCAGCAGCACAGTAACACTGGAGTTTATAAATTGCCTTGTACAGGTAGAATTTGTAAAAATGTTTACACAATAATGCTGGTCTTAAAAAACAAAAGGACTTTCTTAAAGTGTTTATTTCCCTATAGTGGACCACCATTTTCTTTTTCACTATTATATTTATTCAAAAACTTGATATTTGGGGACAAAATGAGATGAATGAAAAGTTTCGCTCTACCCTTTAATAATGTAATTAATTTTAATAGTTATGCTTATGCCAAACTCATGGTTTTGGTTATCATTCCTAATTTTTAAGTTAGACATCAAATTAATGGCAAGACTATGAGAAGTTTGTAATCAGCTTATTGCAGGTGTCATATACATCTTGGTTCCTTGATGCGTTTAACTATGCAATTGCAACCAATATGGATGTGCTGAATTTAAGCATAGGTGGTCCGGATTACTTGGATATCCCATTTGTAGAAAAGGTGAGATTTATTGAATTTTCGCTTTCACTTATGACTTAATTTTGGTACATTAGTTGCAATATATATAAACCATGCCTTTATTCTATGAAAGAATTTAGTGACAAAGATTATCCAGAATGATGCTTTTCTGCTTAATAACTGATTTTCTTGGTGTTTGAACACTTAAAGCTTCTTGTTAAACATGAACTCAAAGTACGTATACTATGGAATTTGAAATGATATCTCTATCCGACTTCTGACGGAAAAACTGATAAGAGTCACGCCACAGATAGTTGGATATGCCATGTCATAATTTTCTTAATGATAAACCTAAAAATACAGATTCTCTCTCATCTATCCTGTTGCTCAGTAATGAGTCCAACTCACACAGACTTTAATACTGCCGAGCAGTTCACCTCCCTCTGTCTGGGTTCATTTGCAATATATTTTTTAATGTGTGTGGCATGGATTTTAATGCATCTAGAAACCATATGGTGTTCCTGGCTTCTATTCAACTAGACTGTCTGAAGATTTGCAAATCAATTCTGAATAAAATATATCATGCTGACTAAATTTACATCAAGAAAAGTTATATAACTTGTTCGCATTATCTACTCAAGGCATGATCTGTGGGTGGCAGAAAGCATGAGGAATGGCCACAAGGTCTCTCCTCCAAATTTGATATTAAAAGGAAAATTCTATTCTATAGCATTAGATTAGCCTTTGGATACCTGTAACTAAAATTAATTACTATATTTCGCGGAAAGCAATTCTTCCCACTTAAATATCATGCTGTATTTTCAATTGGACTTTTATAAGATATTGTCGCTACAAGTACTAGATACTGCATTTTCATCCTACATATATCATTGATCCTTTATGTGTTGATAATTTTTAACAGGTCTGGGAACTGACAGCGAATAATATTATTATGGTTTCGGCAATTGGAAATGACGGACCACTTTATGGTACTTTAAATAATCCAGCAGACCAGAGTGATGTAATCGGTGTTGGTGGCATTGATTACAATGATCACATAGCCTCATTCTCATCACGAGGCATGAGTACTTGGGAGATTCCTCACGGGTAGTTTCCTTATCTTCTTTTCGTCTGCTTTATGATTACTTATGTAATTTATAGATTTCAGTATTTGTTTTTTCTTCTGTTCCGAAAGATAAATACACAAATGAGACACGTGTTCAAGATCTATATTTGAATGTTTATTGATTGACATTTACACAAATTCTGTAATAAGTATTGCTAAATTTTGTAGTGCTGCAAAGCAGAATGACATGTTTAACAAAATCTGTGCTGAATATCAGTTCTAAAATAAGAGACTTAAGAGTAGTCTTTATTGGTTTGCAGTTAATTTGGAACTTTTCCAATTACCAAATTGATATAAATTCATTTGATTAATGTATGCTATCTATCCTTTATGGGACAATTTTTCTGTGCTTCAGTGATCCTATAGGGGACGGGGGAGTTTTTGTTCAAAGTCCTGACTTTATAACTGTAGTACCCTTCTCAGTGGACCGCTAATTTATAATGTGGTATTGTATTCTAAAGAAAAAGTACAACCAAGTACCAAGTTTGTTGTTTTCAAGAGTTACATGAATAAATACAGAACATAATATTGTAGGGCTTAATGAAGAGTCATCTTTAAGTCAAAAGATTGACCTCTTACTTTGTAAAATAGAGCGACTATATTTTTGTAAAGAAGTGTGTGAGTGGATTATGTGACAAGAAGTGGTATTATATATAGAGTAAAATGCACAGCATCAACTGAGGTTTGCAAGAGTTTATTATTGCACCACCTACAGCAGCTTATC
>CM025780.1:54593998-54624828 GCA_014636745.2 Centella asiatica
AAACCTCAGGGTGTTTTATGCATTTTACCTGATATTATATGACTGCACCTTTTATATAGCATTTAAGACTATGTGGAGACTTTTATGTTAAAGATGTTGGGCATATTCACTCTAATCTAAAAACGACGATGCATTTGAAGCTGGGAAAGGACTGAGCATTTCTATAGTCTCCATGTAATGTGGGCAATGCATTCACAATAGTTCATAATGTAAGTCAAGACATGAAACTGTTTCTGCTGGCAGTGAGTTGTATGGCACCACTCTGGTCTTATAATTTATGAACTTGTAACTTTTAATGTAGATACCTGCTGTTCAATTTGGATCCTTTTGCCTAATTGGTTCAGCATTTGATTTTTCACCAAATTGATCTGTACAGTTATTTATGCAAATGAGAAAATTGTCTGCACATGTAGTTTGTCTTTTCCCACTACTTAGACATCAACGTTTATAGACACTGTTTTTGAGGCATTCAAAAAAATATTCAATCCTCTGATGACTGGACCCTCTCATTGATTTGCATATCAATTATACTCTTGCAGTTATGGTCGTGTGAAACCAGATGTTGTTGCATATGGACGGGAAATTATGGGATCCAAAATCAGTACAGGTTGTAAAAGCTTATCAGGCACTAGTGTGGCAAGTCCTGTTGTTGCTGGTGTGGTTTGCCTTCTGGTTAGTGTCATTCCTGAAAATGACAGGAAAGACATTTTAAATCCAGCAAGCATGAAACAAGCTCTTGTTGAGGGAGCTGCAAAGCTTTCTGGTCCAAACATGTATGAGCAGGGTGCAGGCAGAGTTGATTTGTGAGTTAATAACACTAGAAAATTCCACTTCTTATTATTTTCTTAATAAATCTAGTCTTTATGTCAATGGCTATAACCTATCACATCTATATCAGGTTGGAATCTTTTGAGATCCTAAAGAATTATAAACCTCGAGCAAGCATCTTCCCTAGTGTTCTTGATACTACAGATTGCCCTTATTTCTGGCCTTTTTGTCGTCAACCACTCTATGCAGGTGCCATGCCTGTTATGTTTAATGCTACCATTCTGAATGGGATGGGCGTAGTTGGCTATGTGGAAACTCCACCAACATGGCATCCTGCAAAGGAGGAAGGCAATCTTCTCAGCATCCATTTCACTTATTCCAATGTCATTTGGCCTTGGACCGGTTATCTAGCATTACATATGCAGATCAAGGAAGAAGGATCTCGTTTTTCCGGGGTGATTGAAGGCAATGTAACTGTTAGAGTATATAGCCCACCGGCCCCTGGGGAGAAGGTCCATCGAAGTAGTACATGTGTTCTACATTTGAAATTGCAAGTGGTTCCAACCCCTCCTAGATCAATGAGAGTACTCTGGGATCAATTTCATAGTATTAAATATCCACCGGGTTATATCCCAAGAGATTCCTTGGATGTTCGAACTGACATTCTTGACTGGCATGGGGATCACCTACACACCAATTTCCATATTATGTTCAACATGCTAAGAGATGCAGGTTACTATGTTGAAATACTTGGTTCACCTTTTACATGTTTCGATGCTAATCAATATGGGACACTTCTGTTGGTAGATCTTGAAGATGAATTCTTTCCTGAAGAGGTAAAGAAGCTGAGGAATGACATCATTAATACTGGATTGGGTTTGGCTGTATTTGCTGAGTGGTATAACGTGGACACAATGGTTAAGATGCGATTTTTTGATGATAATACACGTAGCTGGTGGACCCCAGTCACTGGTGGTGCTAATATTCCAGCATTGAATGATCTTTTGGCCCCATTTGGCATTGCATTCGGTGATAAGATTCTTAACGGAGATTTTTCTGTTGATGGGGAACAGAGTCGATATGCATCTGGAACCAATATTGTTAAATTTCCAATAGGTGGATATGTGCACAGCTTCTCCTTCTTAGATGACTCAGAGAGTGGGGCCACACAGAGTGTACTAGCCTCCAGCACGAATAAGGTCAGTAACAAAGCTTATTATATTCTCAGGTTGTGTGGTATGAAATTAGAAAACAAAACTACACTAGAAAACAAAATTACATGCACATTATGTTTTTAGTGGAACTCTCATATAATTCATTGTACTCAACCAGTTTCATGTATTTGGCTACTGAACTCTCTATTTGTTCATTTCACCATTTGGCATTTGTAGTTAAAATAAAAATAATTGATTAAATAAAAGATCTGTTGGCAATTTTTGTCTGATATTTGGACAGACTTTAGTTTGACAATGACATGGAAAAAGACAAAAAACACCAAATTGTTGACTGGGAAGACCACATGTCATATAAAGTCTAAAGTATAAACTAACGACATCATCACCTGATCTCCCCCACGTGACAATTAGAAATAGAACTAAATTGGGGAGTGATTTCTCCCCGCTGTCAGCTGACCATAGTAGTGGATCTTCTGAGAGAACATTATATTGAAGGTGAACCTCCTTACTCATGGTACTGGTTATGATTCATATTCACAAGAAGCTCTTGGATCCATCGGCTCTTCTTTACCAATTTCAATGCAGAAGAGAGGAGAGGGTTGTGCTGCTTGTGCATTCAATGTTAGTGCTAGTAAACATATGATAAAATAATTACACGCTTACACCGCAAACGTCGTCCACCAGCTCTGCCTCCTCCAAAGTCTCCTATTCCATGTCTCCACCTCTTCCTGACCTCACAATTAGTATTACATGGTCTGATCCTCCGAAATGTCCGCATTTACGCCACCTTCTCAATCTGAAACGACCCATTCCCCCAGATCCCTATACTCCACCTCCAAATGGACCACATATTGATACCTGATCTCCGTACCCCTCCCCCAGACCCTTCAATTCCATGTCTCCCCCTCTTCCCGACCTCACACTTAGTGCTACACGGGCTGATCCTCCAAAATGTTCCCGAAACTGAAATGACGCATTTCCCCAGACCCCCTTAACCCCACCTCCAAATAGACCACAATTGATACCGAATTATGGGAACCAGCTATATATCCATTGTGGAGTTAAATGGATCTTTCAATGTCATTTGTAGGAGAGGAGATGCTGACGCGGTTAGCTTTTACTCATATCATGTCCAACGCGCAACTAAAAAAGTGGTTTTGTCTTCTTCTTCTCTCCCACATTGATCTAATGCCTGATCAATAAATTGAACTGATGTCATCAACTGCTTATATATTAAAACTCAAGTGGTCAACTGAATTAGTTGTAAAGTTTAGTGGCCCAATTTGTAAAGAATTAATTATTAAAGGGGCAAGTACATTGGGTTAATTGTGCATTTGGGCTCAGACTAATGTGTTCTAGTTTTGAGCATGGTGTATTGGTGCTAAACTGTTTGGGTCTTTGAAGATCTTGTAGACATAATTGAAGGTATGGTTCTCTTAGTTATGGCTACTGAGTACTGTTAACATAGACTCTTGTATATGTTGGTAACTCATGTTTAATAACCCTTCGCGATGATGGTGGTAGGGTAATTACCTTACAGCTGGACTAATACATTATTAAACTGAAAGGTCTGACTTAATGCCACCCAGGGTCATACATTCTGCCAGCTTTGTTATTATCTCTGTTTTTCATTTTTTTCGGGGTACGTTTCCCTTGTTTCTTTGTCCATCCAAGCAGGATGGTGCTTTAAGAGAACTGGGTTTGAATTTGTCCCCCCTTGTTTTCTTTTGAACTCAATACTGCTGTTAGAAGCATCGACTTACATGGAAAGTACCTTGTATAGTTTATTTGAAGATACTTTTGGACGGAATCCCAAGCCTTTTATAATATAATATATTTAGATAAAATTCAAGAAGATAAATAATATGCCTTTTAAGAAGATAAATAAATAATATAATTGGCTTGTTAAGCACTCTAGATTTCTAATATTTGCCGATTGAAATGCAGGCAGACACCCCTATTCTAGGTTTTTTGGAGTTGACTAGGGGTCGAGTAGCCGTCTATGGGGATTCAAATTGTTTGGACAGCAGCCATATGGTCACAAATTGTTATTGGCTTTTGAAGAAAATATTGGAATTCACGAGCAAGAACATTAAAGATCCATTGCTTTTCTCAGATACAGTTAAGCAAGATAAACCTTTGCACCAAGAAGAGAACCAGTTACCATCACGTAGAACTGATGTGAATTTCTCTAGTTATTCTGCAGTAGTCGGAAAGGATTTGATTTGCAGGAGTGACTCCAGGTTTGAGGTTTGGGGAACTAAAGGATATGGTTTACAGGTCAGAGGAAGAAATCGCAGATTGCCAGGCTACCCGGTTATTGACTTGGGTAGAAATTTCAACTCAGTTGAGGAGATTTCTGGTACCAAGAGCTACCGAGCAGTTGAAAATAATAATTTTGACTCTCTAGACAAGTACTTAGGCTTATTCAACAGAGACGATGTACGGAGCCAAATCTTACTTTTATTAGTTTATTCCTTCCATCTGTTAGAGCTATTCTTGATAGTTTGCTTCTTGTTGATAATTACAAATAATCTGATATTCTAATTCTGCTCTTACTCTCCTCGCAGCTTGATGAGCCTGTGCTATTTGCAAGCCATTGGCTTGTCAATGTTATTGTTGGTGCTTCTGGTTTGTAAACCTTCCATAAGTTTCATCATTGAAGTTCAGAAATTTTGTAGTTATACAATATTTACTCCATTTCTGTCATTTTGCAGGTCTTCTGCTTCTCCTAAGCTTTTGGCGAATTCGGCAGAAGCGACGGCGGCGAAGGAAAGGGTCTGGATCTGGTTCTGGCCGTTTCACTAATTTATAGTCTTTAGATTCGATTTCTACTGTAAGATCACCTCACACCCGCCCTTTTCTCTATTGTACAATTATTAACAGAGCCTGAGAATTTTGGAACTACATGAAAATGAGTTTTCAGTAGTATAAAATTGTAGCTGCAAGTCTCGTCCATATTCAACTTAGGTATTAAGTGTTGAGTGTTCTGTATGTAATGGATAAGATATGCCTACAAACAAAGTGCTTTCATTTTGTCCAAAGGAATAATCTGAAGGCCTTTATACAGTACTGTAGTAGCATATCAAGAATTTTTTTAGCAAATTTAAAGTTGTCTATCCTATTTTGACAACTTTGAAACAAATAGTTCTGTAAAACTGCTAAACAAATTTTGTACCCATCACAGTTTCATCATCTTTAAGTTGGAATTTTGAACTGGTATGTTGCACCATATAAATTCTTACATTTTGGTGCTAAGGCGAAACCATCTTAGCAAAAACGATGCCATTCCAAAACCGTTGGAAGTTGCAGGATAATAAAGTCTGAATGTTAGAAACAATACCAACTCAATTCCATAAAAATAGTTACGTTTGAGTTTACTCAATGCGACAGGGAGTTCTATGTTGCATTTGGAAAGGATGAAGTTGTTTGTTGAATGCGGGAAAGATGAGTCGCTCCCGATAAGGAACCTATTAATTTTCTCCCATTTGGTTGAGCCATAGGCGTGATGAACTGATGATTTACTTCACGGCAAGGTCACCGGTGATCCTATAATTTTAAATAGTTTAATGAGTGATTATATTTTCATAATTAAAAAAGGTTTACTATGTTAAAATTAACTCCAACGGACGGGAAAATTTATTAATGACAAGAATTCATATCATAAATGTGATTGCACCTCCTCTGTATAATAATCAAATCCAGAATGAAAAGGTTGATCATACATAAAGCATGAAAAACTCGCTAGAATCACATGAAACATATGATACCGAGAAGCTGAAGCAGGGTAAATGTATATAATGTCGGAGATGCCTTCTCAGAAATAGATCGAGAAAAGAGAGGAACACATGAAGGGTTAAAAAGCTACAGGAGCCATTATATTGATGAATTTTAGACCCATTAAAGCAGCAAAAATCACCCCCGAGATGTTGGGCGAAAATGTTGACTAAAGATGGAGTTACCTTGTTAAACTATTGATCTTAGCACATTTGAATTTTTAGATTTTATAAATGTTCTATGATGAAATTCAATTCTGTTTTTGTTTGATGAGGGAACAGTATTCTTCAGTTCTCTAGATCCGAACAAGAATTGTAAAGTGCTATCATCCTCAAATCAAATGTTTGAGAAATGTATAAATTGTGTTCCACACAAAGCTGTACCGCAATACCGAGCAAATCAAAGACAACTAGAACCCCTCTAAAAACTATATAAATTTTCTTCTGAATTATCAATTATGCCCATACTGAACAAATTAATGAAAAACAATGTGATACTGAAAAAATTCAGGAAACTATCCGATATTAAACAAACGTAAAAGACTACTGATGAATGGTAATGGTTGGGGATTCAAATATCACCCAAAAAATAAAAAATGTAATAACAGAAAACACGATTTCAGAAGTATAAGAATTCTTTTTTCCTTTTGACCACACACAAATACATCGGAACTTAAATGAACATTCTCTGAATTGATTGAGATTGAATAGATGGCCATCTCCTCCATATCTCAAAGGGCATATCTAGAAACCAAACGCAACTAGCATTCACAGCCCGATGATCTTTGTTGCCGTCCACCAGCGACATCAATAGTATCAGGGAGGTACCTTCATCACCAACAACCATCGCAAAAGGTTAATTACATATACTGAAAACTTATCAACAGCGTCCAATTCCTTGAACTAAAGTTTAAACATGTTGGGTCTGTAACTGTCTCAAATAGCATGGAGGTGTAAGTGTCAAATATCAAGTATTATGAACTTCTACGTTTTCCATATCTTAATTCTAAATGCTATCACCATCTAATCATTTTAATCAACTCAACAATGCCTTTATCTCATTCTAGTTGGTACTGGACGAATATGACTCCTACACCATGTTTTTACAAGGGAAATTAACATGAGGGTTGGCCAAATTTTAGCCAGCTTGGTCCTATTAACTTTTTTTTACTGGATGGAAAGACGGGGGTGATTTTCCCCCCTTTCACATATTTTCAAGACTCTTGACCATATCCATCTAATGCATGCATATATATCCTACAAATCAGTACCAAAGGCCATAAGAAGTTACTCACATTTCTTCCTCTGGTTCATTTTTTAGAGCATTTTTGGCTATGCACTGGAAAGCAGCTTCCACGTTAAAACCTTCTTTGGCAGAAGTCTCAAAGTAAGGAATATTTCCTTTAGAGGCACACCACGCTTTTGCCTTCTTCTC
Source organism: Centella asiatica (assembly GCA_014636745.2). Taxonomy (NCBI): domain Eukaryota; kingdom Viridiplantae; phylum Streptophyta; class Magnoliopsida; order Apiales; family Apiaceae; genus Centella; species Centella asiatica. Next base: position 54,601,153 of record CM025780.1, read on the forward strand.
AGAAACCTGAAATTTTGAACTAAGATCCATTAAAATAGATGCAACACATGCAGAGACCCAAATCAATTCAAAAATCACCCTACAATAGATAAATTGATAATGAAAAGAACAAACTCGACTCTTATAATGGATTCAAAAAAAATAATAATGATAACAAATTTGAGAATCAAAAAGGATAAAAGTAGTTTTGGCACATGAAGATATCTGACAATAATGTGTTCATGCAACATTCCAACTACACAAGGTAGAGCTTAAAGTTGATACAAAAAACCCACAAGAAAGGGTAAAGTTCGTATAATTTCATCTGAACTCTCTCCTCTAAATATGAACATGAAAATAATAATAACAATGATAATAATAAATCAAAGAAAAAAAATTGTGCCTGGTAATTACTACTACTTGGACATTTAAGAGAGAGAAATCATCATACCACTCGGCTGTTACCGCCATCAACATCTACCTTGTTTCCCAGTACAACAAATGGAAAATTTTCAGGGTCAGGAGGACTGGCCTGAGTGTTGGCAAAAAGAAATTAATTACTGACATTAAAAAAAGACACAAAAGTGAAGATGCTGAGACAAGTGTTGTGGTGATAACCTGAATCAGAAACTCCTCCCGCCAGTTATTAAGGTTATCAAATGACTTCATGACATTCACATCATGTACAAGAACACAACAGTCTGCACCACGGTAGAAAGCAACACCAAGGCTTTGAAATCTTTCCTGGCCAGCTGTATCCCATATCTGAAAGTACCTGAGAAGTGTCAGCCCTAAACCGTGCAATGAATGAATCTTGAGATGACTCATCTTTCTTCCCAGTGCTTGGGAAAGAACCAAATAAAGAATAATATTTATTGCTTCAAAGTCCAAATCACCAGCAAAACATATAGTACATGGTTCTTTTAGAGAAAATATGCAAGTTGCATATACTTGCCAAAATATAGTTGATCATTAGAAACATTTTGCCACTTAGAATTGAAATTTATATCTGGTTTTGTAGCAATTGAAAGCGCTAATTGCATATTTACTTTGGGAATTGCAAGATTATTTGCAGAAAATTATGGGTGGTAAACCACGCTTACCAATATATGCATCATTTCTTGGCAACACATGATCAACACTCCATACCATGTATTAGACAGAAAAGCTTTATGATTTGTTGCACAAAATATGCAGTTAGTGGATGCATTTATAAACTGAACGCAGCATAAATCTAACAAATATACTATATCACAGGAATGACCAAAGGTAAAGTTGAGGAGCACCACCGGAACCTTTTCTAACTGAGTTTATCATGCCATGTGAAATCCTAATGATCAGATTTCAGATTAATGACATGAGACACGGTGTAGTGGCTATAGTTTGTGATTAAGGAACATATGCAGTAGAAACACATGATTCATATACTCCAGGAAAGCATCAGTCTATCTGGTAGGAGTGGGATCTAATATATATGATTAAGCATATACATTTATTATGATTCTCGTGCGTGTGCCTACTGCCTCTTTTATCAGTAGTGAAGGCCCAACACCATTTTTCAGCTACATAGAACTAAATGAAGATCTAATCAGAAAACATGTACCCAAAAACACTCCATCAGAAGTTGAAATAAACTTCTAATAAAAGGAGAGAGACTAGTCCATATATCTATAAGATGATTTATATCTGACCTGCAAGGTGAAAAGCCTATCCTCAAATTGAACTTCTTTGGTCAAGAAATCAGCCCCAATTGTGGCTTTGTACTGATTGCTGAACTTACAATTCACATATCTAAATTAATCTATATTAAGGAACATTACAATTTTCATTCCCAATATGATTTCGATGCTCAAAAAAACAAAATTGAAATTGCATTGCAAAGATCTGAAGGATACTGATTCATCAAAGATGTCTTTCCAACCCTGACAATATAAATCAAACATCAGGAACATGCTTTATTGAAATTTTAATGTATAAATATATGAAAAAAGAAAGGAGAGATGGAGACTGACCCGCTGTCGCCTAGAATTATGACCTTGAGAAGCATACGTCGACGAGACGCCATTGATTTGGAGCTTTAAATTGGCGATTGAGAAATCTAGGGTTTTGAAAGATCTAACAAGGAGAGAGAGAGAGAGAGAGAGAGAGAGAGAGAGAGAGAAGGCGTTGGGTTTGAATGTTTGTTTCGTGGTGGAATATGCAGGGGGAAGATCCTCCTATCCCTCACGAAACTAAGCGTAAACCGCTCCTAGATAATTGTTGGGTACTTACTACTCGCCAGTTCATATTTACTGATTTACATGTAGGTTTATATACTTATTCATAATATTTATCATTTAAAATATGTTTATTTTTTAATTTTTTAAATTAAAATAAAATATTTAATACGTATAAAAATATATCTAAAATTATGTGAGAAAAATCGAAAGACATACAAGAACGGAGAAAAGATTGGATAATTTTTTGAGCTTTATATTCACAAAAACGAGGTTCTTAAATTTAGTTTCTCTTTTTCTTCACAGATAAGAGATGTGTCTTTTTCACATCATTAATAGTGGCCTTTAGTTCAGTTAAGGAGTGCCTTCGGTGATTCCAGAATCCAGACTATATATCAATTTAAAATTCTACAAAAAAGGTTGCATTTGGTTACATAAAAATAAATGACATGAAAATGTAATGAGTAAATAGAAAAAAAATAATGGTGAAAAATAAAAATTATAACTGAAGTATAATAATAAAAAATTAATAAATTGGGAATAAAATTTTTGTTGTGATGGAATTGACAAATTTCATTTATGAGAGTGAGTATAAAAATACAAATTTTACAAAATACACATAATCTTGTGGTACAAAATAGACATTATATATTAATAATTTAACAAATAGCATAAAATTTATTTCATCCCATTCCATAAAATTAAAATCACCAAAAGTTGCAAATTTCTTCTTTTGTTCTACAATTAGATATACATTTTTTTAATGTGATACCATTTGCAATGTTTAATATTTTATTTGTGATATAAATTTATAAAAATATGAGTATTTTTCGTATATTTCATGATATTTAATTTTAAAAGTAAAAAATTTTACTATAATTTTGAATTAAAGAAGTTTTAGAAGAGAGAGAGAGAGTATAGTTTATATTATATAATTTTACTAATTTATTACGAATCCGTTCTTTTTGTTAGGTTCACTGTTTCAGTTTTTTGCTCACCTGCATACACCGTACTGAAAGTTTGACTGTATGTTCTTTTTTTTTTGGCAGGAAATGGAATCCGTTTGATAGACCACAAACTAAAGTTCACATGAAATCAACTATTACCATTAGGTCCATTATAAAATAACCAATGGATCTTTTACATCAAAAGAAAAAGAAAGAATAAACGTAATTACGCATCTAAATTCACCCTCATATTTTTATAAACGATTATAAATTGTCTTTTGAGACTTCCTTTCCAAATTAAAATTTCAACTTTGTTAACACAAATCGAGCAAATTCGAATTGACATAACATGAAATCAAAATAGAAAATATAATTCCATTTCCAAGGGAATTTTTTCAAATTAAATTCTGAATTAGTGGATATTGCCAAAGAGAGTGGCGATACCATACGAAGAAAGGAAGAGACTCATAGAATGATAGAGGCAAATAGAATTTATACACATTTTCGTTAATCCATGAATAAGATCTAAACAATAAAGAGAGCATTACTCCTTTTTCTATTTCATTATTTTATTTAGTAGTATTAGTTTCTTTAAAAACTTTTGAATTTTAATTTAAAAAAAAGGTCATTTTGGTTATAAATAGCTATGAAGAGAGCTATAAAAACAAATAATTTCATAACATAATTTATTAGCGTTCATAGAATTTGACTATATATATATATATACGCGCGGGTAAATACGTTCCAAATCAAAAGTAACCCCAAACTAACTAGAAAAAGGGGGAAATGGATGGTGGCAGCCATTAATACTCCAGAGCAACACAAAAACCACCTTATTAGCTAAATAGAGGAGGTAGTGAATGGCAAAGAGGCCACCTTCAATGTAAAAAGATTTGGTAATTGGTGCACTGGCGATCATAACTCCCCCATGTTTTGGACTGTAAATGTCAGGAAATTGACCATATGCTAGGGGAAGTAAGCTATAATTATTTCATTATTTCGAATGAAATAAGACTAAATGTGCGTCCACGTGGATATAAATTATGATTATTGAAAAAAGTTATTTCAGTCATTTTACGATTAGAGATACATTTTAAAAATATCTATTTCTAATAATTTTTATATTCGTTCTAAAATTAGACATACATAACATAAAAATTATTTTTAAATATAATTTTTATGTTACAAATATATTATTATTATATTATAAAAAGTAATATTAAAGTTATATTTCTAAAATAACTACTTTCAGAGATAATTTTTATGGTCCAAATATATTTTTATTATCATATTATTTAAAATAATAGTAGTAATAATTATGATAGGAATCACTAAGTAGTAAAAATAATAGAATTAGTTGTAATAGTGGTAGTGGAATGACATTTAAAGAATTTCATAATTTTTATAGTTTAAAAATATATATATATAAAAACACATATCTGACATTGAAATAGATGGAGTATGATATTTAGGTATTTGAGTATGAAAATTATAGATGTATTTTTAGTAATAATAAAATAACATAAATTTCTAATATGTCATACTTGCTATTTTCTTCGTTATAAAAAAATAGCAATATTTGTAAATGAGATTTATTTCAAAAAAAAATAACATTTGCATAAATTTTTATTATAATTCTATATTTCTTAAAATTTATCATTACAATTATTTTATTTTATTTTTAATTTAACATTTTTAACAAATTTTACGAGAAAAATATATATTTGTACATATAATTATCAGTTAAATATAAAAAATTAATATTTATAAAATTTTCAAATATTACTCTTTTGTAAAAGTATTATTATAAGTAGTTGTCTTCATTATCATCCACTGCATGTCATTATTAAATAATATGAGATTATTTTACTAAATACAAAATTAAGATAAAATTTTAAATGAAAAGTCTGATTAACCTTTGTTTTACTTTGATTAATACGTTTTAATTGCAATTAAACATTGAATAGACGTTAGACATTCTCTATACTAATGTCATGACATCTCATGAAAGGCATCACCTTTTAGAAAATAAATGAATATATAAAGAGGACATAAGAAACATGATGAAAGCAAAGAATAGAACAGCAACCACCAAACGCATCCTCAGATTAAGTTAATTGAGTTCATCCATAAAGGTACAAGACCCCACAACTTTGTTGAACTTCATCTTAGTTTTGGAAAGGAAAGATAAAATAAAAACAAAAAGTTTTAAATTTTTTTTAAAAAAGAACTACAGAAAGAAATTGTTAATGAAGATAACTGCAATTGTCTTAACTTTTACTAAAAGACTAGATACCATATCTTGGTCTGGCATTACAGTCTGGATACAGAACTGAACAATATTAAATATTAATATACTATACTACTACCAATTAAAAGAAAACCTCAAATATGGAGGGAGAGGGAGAGGGAGAAGGAGAGAGCCTCAAACTGTAAAATCCAATTAATCCAACAGTAAAAATTTCTAACTCAAGCTAAAATGTGCTCTAATATCTCAGAAACAGTCTGCTCAAAGGTTGAGAAATTCAATAACTCGAATAAAAGAATCGACAGAATTTCTATTTATTCACACTCCTATGCCAAAAAATGATGATAAATTTTAAAGGTAAGGGATAAAAAATGGAGCGATATATAATAGGAAAAGAATCACGCACTTCTATTGTCAAGCAAAACATGTTATACTCGCAGTTGCTGCAAAAAAATTAGCAGGTGGGAATTTACAGAGAGTGCAGATCAATCGGAGCTTCCACTGAAACCTCGACTGTCGTTTTTCATTTTCCCCATTTCCATTTGTTGGACTTCGCTGCTTGATCCAGATGGGTATAAACCATACTCACTGGTTGGTCGACTAACCTCATCGCTAGCATATTCTTGGCTGGCCAATGCCATCTTTCTGAATTTCTTCATGTCCTCGTTATATTGCGAGTTGTCATAGTCTGAACTTCCATGAGAACTGTGGGCTGCGCTTTGTCGCGGTCTAATTCCTTCGTTCAGATCAGACAATGACGTATCGCCTTCGAGAGCTCGTACCACCTGCTCAATTTTTGAGCAAGTATTTAGTTTTATATTAAGTTCATGATATGACATTTTCTCGGTACTTATTGTATTACAAAATTGCTTAATTTCCAATATTGATTATGGGGCCACTGGAAGCAAAACTAGAACCCTCATAACAAACTAGACATCAACTTTTACAGTATAATGAGAGAATGAAAAAAGTTTGTTTCCTATGTTTGGCAACTCGATACTAGGCTTCAGAACTGAAACTGGAACTAATGATTCCATGGAACTGGAATTTAGCTACAATTATGTTGCAGTGGATGGCATTAGTGTCGAAATATCAATTTATTTTGAATAAATGAAGAATCTAATGACTCTAGGAGAGCGAATGGCCTAAATTAGCATTTGACTAGTAGAATAAAGCCTACATCTTAAGGGATATACAATTTACCTGACTCATTTGTGGACGGCGCCTTGCTGAATGACGTACACAGGCAGCAGCACAAGCAACCATGTGCGACATCTCATTCTGGTCGTAATTCTCTTGCAACCGGGGATCAACAAGAGTATCAAAGTTACCCTCTTCCAAAGCTCGGGTGAGTAAGGGTCTTGCCTGAAACGCAAGCAAACATGCCAACTTTAAGCTTAACCCACTAAGTTCTGGTGGCAAAAGAGAAAGAATATGAAGGTAAATTGCTTTCACGGGGGAAAATGTAGTATTAGGTGCAATAACTTTACTCACCCAGTCAACCAAACTATCATCCATGTACATCTGTGATGTATCAATAGGTCGCCGTCCAGTTACCAATTCCAAAAGCATGACGCCAAAGGAGAAAACGTCGGACTTATCCGTGAGTTTCCCAGAAGAGGCATATTCAGGAGCTAGGTACCTAAGTAAATGTTATGGCAATGAATGGTGGTGAGGTCAACAAAACCATGTTTACAAGATTGGGTACACATTGAAAGATCCCAATGAATTTGACACGAGTCAATAAGAAAGCACCTAAACCAATATAATTGCTTAATATCATGAACTAATTCAACAAATGTTGATTTTTCCTAGCTCATGCATTTGCTTTTGTACTTTTCTATCACAATTAAGCTTATCATATTGGATGGTTAATACTCCATAGAGTGTAATGAAGAAAAGAAAATAAACAACTAAGGACAGGACGATACAGTAACACATCATGTGGAATAAATTTGAGCAAAATCTTTCTTACCCAAAAGTTCCCATCACCCGAGTGGACACATGAGTATTAAATTCAGAAGTTATCTTGGCGAGTCCAAAATCTGCAACCTATAAGCAAAAAGAAAAATATGGATACTGATAACAGTTTAAATTCCAAAATCCTAGTATTCAAAAGAATTGAGCCTTTTTCCAGTTTCTCCTAATTAAAAAAATTAATAGAAGTGATGACCGATGAATCTTACCTTTGCATCGAAGTTAAAATCCAAAAGGATGTTAGCTGCTTTAATATCACGATGTATGATTTTTGGGTGACCTGCAAATATGGATTATTCGAATTCAGGATACAAGATGCCTTAACATTTTTAACAATCTCCTCTTGCTTTTCTCAGTGACAGAACGATATAAACATGAAAAAACAGAACTTACAATCCTCGTGTAGATAAGCCAGTCCTTTTGCAGCTCCAAGAGCAATCCGCAATCTTGTTGACCATTCCATAGTTGGTCTCCCCTTTCCTACAATTGTTTGTAACATTAAATCTCTCATACTTGGAGCATAAACTGCGAAATACATACTCCCAAATACCTTTAGATACAGCACTAGACATACTCAGAGTACCATGTGGCTAGATGTTAATTTAGTGCAACTGACATGGTGGTCTACCGAGAAGTGAAAACATAATGAAGACCTAACTGCCTTATGTGGAAGCACAAGATAAGCATATTTCTCCTCTAGAGTGACTATTTTATTTATCTTGTCATGCTAAATAAATCTAAAAACACCAGGAAATGGAGAAAAAGTCATAACATGTATAATCTGATGTGTTGCAAGCTAAAACTTACCATGTAAGTGAAATTCCAAAGTGTTGTTTGGGACAAACTCGTAAACAAGCAATCTCTCTGCACCTGTCATGCAGTATCCAACTAGAGAAACAAGATGCCTGTGATGCACTCGGCTAATGATTTCAACCTCGGCTTGGAATTCTCGTTCCCCCTGTCCACTACCAGCTTTGAGCTGCTTAACTGCAACATCCTTGCCATTGGGAAGGACACCTTTGTGCACATACCCAAAACCACCTTGCCCAAGGAGATTAGCATTGGAGAAGCCATCTGTTGCCATTGCTAATTCCTCATAAGAAAATGTACTTTTTGAGAACCCCAAGGGAATATGAGGGGAAGGTGATGGGATTGCACTGGAGGACCCCGAATATATGGACCCTGAAACACAACTGCTATTCATAAAAGGTGGGAGTGGTGGAGGTTTAGGTGAAGGATAGAGCAATGAAGATTGTGGAGGCCGTGAAGCCATTGCCGGTGGAGGAGAGAGTTTTGGCAATATTGACACGACATGTTCCACTGGTGGGGGAGGATTGTGTTGAAACTGCTGAGGCGTGCCACCATAAGGGCCAACTGTCGATCACAAAAAACCACAAAAAACAAGAAATCAAACTTGGAATCCAGGACGAGCTTCATAAGAGGACTATTGTAAAATTGTGCTCAGTAATGTAAAATTGTGCCTAAAGTATTCTTAAGATTACAGCGGTATAGACAATTTAAAAGATGAAGAGACAATTTAAAAGATGAAAGAGCTCTTCAGAAATGGAGTACACCATAAATAATGTATGATCAAGAGAGTTGCATTGACTTCCCCAAATTCTTAAGATTACAGAGGAAATAGCATAAACAATTTAAAAGATGAAAGAGCTTCAGGAATGGAGTACGCCATAACTTGATATGATCAAGAGAGTTGCATCGACTTCCTCAACATAAGCTCGACTAAACTTTCGAAGATGTCAAACCAATAAAGAAGCTCTCAAGTCTCAAATCCCTCTTCACGTATATAAAAACCATAAGTGAACAAAATAGAACAGTACCCCTTTTGATTGCTCAATCCAAAATTACTACAAATTGGCATGTCTTGTAACACTAGGAGGATATTAAATGTTACAACTTTAAATAATTCAGTCATACACCATCCAAAACAAGATTATTGTCACAAATTATCAAATGGAACAAAAGAAGCACAACAACACGATCAACATTAACATTCATCAATAATATCCAATTTTGAAAAAACAACTTAAATTCATTGGTATTTAGGAAGTGAAAAATGTAAAAGGTCTTACCTTTAGGTCCAGAGGGTGGTGGAGTAAAGTAATGTGGTTGGCTTCTTTTCTTCCTCTTACAGCAAATAAATATTAGACTCAACAGAGCAAGGATTAAAACACCAGCAATTGCAAGACCCACCACCAGTCCAGTTGACAGAGATGACCCAGATGATGATTCCGATGATGGTGGCGATGGAGCCTTAGGCGGTGGGGGAGACGATTTTGCTGTCCCCGGCGGAGACCTTGGAGGAGATGGTGTGGAACCGGAAGGAGGCGGCGGAGATGATGAAGAAGATGGTGGGGTTGGAGGTGGCGGAGAGGTTTTCGGGGCCGGAGCCACTGGTGCTGGCGGAGAGGTTGACGGAGCCGGAGCGACCGGCGGTGGCGGAGAGGTTTTCGGGGCCGGGGCAACTTTCGGTGGCGGAGAAGTTGTAGGGGCTGGAGCGACTGGTACTGGCGGAGAGGTCGTAGGGGCCGGAGTGACCGGCGTTGGCGGAGAGACTGTAGGCGCCGGAGTGACTGGCGGTGATGGAGAGGTCGAGGGAGCCGGAACGGAGGGCGGCGGCGTAGAGATTGACGGAGGTGGAGCAGCGGATTTTGGGGGAGGAGACGTAGTTGGAGGTATTGGAGTAGATGGGGGTGGGGAAGTTTTGGGAGGAGAGGCGGCTGTTGGTGGTGATGTAGTATTAGTAGACGGCGGGGGGGCTGTGGGAGCCGGAGAATTCCCCGGCGGTGGAGACGACATAGCTAAATTCCAATGGGTATAGTTGTTTCTCTCTCTAAACTTTTAGAGAGAGAAGAATGAGTTGTTGGGATTAGGTGAAGAAAAGGAGAAGTTTGTGTTTAGTTTCTCCTGATCCCATATGGAGATGAGAACGAATGAAGAAGACGGACATGGTGATTGGGCACAACTCTGGCTCGGTTCGGATATTACGCGGGACCCACACGATTCATCCGCGTGTTTCTGTTTGGAGAGGAGAGAGTGAGAGTTACGGCGCGATGTCTCCCTCCACTAGTCACTACTTCTAGTGGAGCATTTATTTATTATTAAAAGGGAATTGTTCTTTTAATGATTTTCTTTATTATTTTTTAAATTAAAGAGTCTACATGAAAGTAGGAAATTAATAGAGATAAAAATTAAATTGATGTAAAATAACCAAAAAAAATACGATTTGTAAAAATAACAATTCTCTTATTCTACTATTACAAACAGATTCTCCTTTATAGTAAACATTAATTCTAATTTTTTTATATTTTCTTTTAAATTTGACAAACGGATAATATTAATTAACAATTATACTGTTAAAATCATTATTGTTGTTTAAAATATCAATTATCATTATATATATTGCAAACATATCACGCAAGGTAGAAATATTTTGACAATATAATATTTTATAATAATATTATTATTTCCCTCGATTTTTGTTTTGATTAATCTAGTTACGTAATTTATATGTGTAAAAAGAAAAAAAAAAGACATTTTGTAATTTATTTGAGTCCAAATCTCCTGCTTACCTGCTCCAAGATTATACATGTCACTAAAAATTTGGGGAGAAGAACAACTGTATATAGGTATAAATCTCTATCATAATCGCATTGACACTAATCTTGGTTAAGTGTACAATTATATTGATAAAGGATAAAAATGATTGTTGATTGAGTATTTTAAATGACATTTAATTTGTCAAATTACATTTTTATATGTTTAAATCATGTAATTTCAGTTTTCTAAAGTGTGTTAATTGTTAATAATTTGATTAAAATTGAGTATAAACTTGATTACAAACTCACAAGTCCCATAAATACTCTAATCTCGTAAGACCTAAAAAGGACTTCAATCTCGTACAAAAAAATTTGACACCCTACTAAAAAAGAAATAATAGTGTATTATCCGCTTTTTATATATAATAATAGAATTGTTGAATTATTCATCAACTGCTCTTTTACTAGTCGAATTCTACCGTTTTAAATTATTGTTTATCTTGTGCTTCTCTCGTCTTTTAAGTTATAGCCTTTTTTTTTTTGGGTCAGGAATGCTAAAGCAACTGAACAAAAGTTAAATTAAGTGATCTAACTATTAATTTAACTAGTCTTCAACTATCTCTTATAAAAAAAGAAGGCCAGAATTTCGAATTACAGAATTTTTAAACAGTAATTTCTTTCGTAATCAAACAAAAAAAAAAAAGAAAAGCTAAATTAAGCTATTTATGTATACAGTACTAATACAGTATTACGAGTGCAACTCATTCAATTTTTATTTTATTTTTTTTAATTTTTTGGAGGTCCATCCATTCAATTTTAAATTCTACATACAAAAATGCAACAACTTTAATATTCATTTTATAAATTATAAATATCACATGGTCCCTCAGAATGTCGGATGTATAATTAAACATAAAACAGGTTTGATATGAATTTATTGCAACAGAATGTCTCATGTACCAATGAATTTCTTGAGATTTATGTCCCGTGCCACCGGCGTTATTCAAAGTTGGTAGAATTTGTCTTACCCTTAACATGATTGGTGGCACTAATATTACATAATAATTAAAAAAAGAAAACTATCTACATAATGTTGTTAATTAGTTTGAATTTTGTATCCATTTTCCGTTAATGAACATGTGATTTTTTTATTAAATGAAATTATTAACATCAATAATATGTTACAACTTTAGAGAATTATAAAAAAAGATAAGATAAATGAGATATTTCAAATAGTTGGTGATCGCTCAAGTATTTTGCACACTGCGATTACTATTGGCTGTTGAATAATACACGAGTGATCAATTAATTAATTTGATATCATCCCAGATAGATAAAGCTCGAAGAGTATATAATACATAAGATAATATAGAGTCGAACGATTAAAACAAAAATAGAAGTTTGACTTTCACTTATTTATTTATTTAATACTCCACATAATTATTATCTTCACAAAAAAAAATAGAGAATTGGAAAATTCAAAATTGGATTGACTCAGATATGTTTCACCCGTGTGCTCCAATCAACCAATCAATTAGTAATCACTTATGATAACCTAAATTATATTGTCAAATTTTAAAATATTATAATTTTAAATTGAAACAGACAAATACATAAATTTATTAATGTATTAATATAGCAAGACTGTGTATAACCCCAATTAGTTTGTAATTCATTGAATTAATTCGGGAATCACCATTTTCATGTTGATTCCAGTGAGTTGATTGTCTCAATTTCACAAAGTAGTTGGCCGATGAAACTTTCAGAATTGCAATATAATTATTATTAATGTTTGCTGCAAATTTTTTATTTTTGGTGGTGGTGGGGGGGGGGGGGGGGGGGGATGGGGGGGAGAGGAAGAAGGGGTAAGGGGGTCGGACTCTGAAAAATAAAATAACATACTAATTACATGTTACTTAAATTCATGAGTAAGTGTATACACGATCAATAAGTAATATAGTGATAAAATAAATATTGTTCTCTCGAACACCTATAGTAACTACGTATTAACTAAGTAATTATTCAATTTATATAGCCGATGAATAAAAGGAGATTAAATTAAATTAAATTAATTAATCAACTACATACAAAGAGAATAAAGTGACTAACTCAATTGACAATTATAAATAACATACAGTGAATAAAGATAAGATAAAATCAATTTAATAAAGGCATTAGAGCATTCGATTTCACTGAATCATGTAAATTAACCTCTTAATCTTCTTATACAATCTAGTTGAGTTGTGATGGTAGAGATCGCTGTTTTAATTACTACCTTATCTCTAAGTATAACAATTCTATCCAATTTAAATAATTCACTATGTCTCCAGGTGAATTCAAGCAAACAAATACATTAAGTTTTATGGATTCTTCCAGATTCAATAAACTATCATCGATTTACCTACTACTGAAACTACAAAAAATTATTATTATATCTCTATAAAACCTTAATTTATGGCTACTTATTCAACGTACGTATGCATAAAATCTCCTCTTGATTTCAATTACGAAATTTAGATCATTCAAGTGGTGCCCAATCACCCAAAATCTTTAAGAGTATGAACAAATAACTCACAACCACAAAACCTAGATTGCAATAAAAAGAAGACAATAAATTAATTAAACATGAAACGGTTACGTCGTAGCTATAACAAAAAGGAAATTAGAACATAATAATTCAAAAGGAAAGAGTAGTAGAAGAAGAGATAATTGAATAGATCAAACAAATATTGAAATTACAAAATTCCTTGATCTCTCTCTACAAGGTGAAAAAGCCAAAAGATCCTATCAAAATACAAAAAATAAGTATTTATATGCCTAGTACAAGATTCTCTAAAAATCTAAATAGAATAAGAATCAAAAAGAAAGAAAAAAACAATTTCCCGCAGGAATTTCGTTAATCCAATGTCCAAGACATGGTCACAAGGCATGGTCGCAAGATATGGTCATACCCTTAACTGTGCCTAAGTTTGCTCGATTTTGCCAATCTCTGAAATTGATACATGGTTGAGGGTATGGTCGTGCCCCCAATCACGCATACACTTTCTTTTTGATTTCTATGTATAAGCTCAATTCAAATCCAAATTTGCTTCCAATACTCTTTCAAGCATACTTTGACACCTCAAGTCATCAAATTAAGGTCTCTCACCTACAAAACAATCTTATAAATCAATACTAAAACATAAATCTTGAATTTGCAAAAAAAAAACAACTCTAAACATCCAAAATCCCACAAAAATAAATAAAAATAAAGTTAAAGTACAAGAAATTTCTACTTATCATTACATAATCGACTAAACGTTCTACCAATTAAGTCATCAAAATAAGATGAGTTTTAAGCCCTTTCGGAGGTTTCAAGAGACGAGAAAAATTGATTACATCAATAACTATATTAACTAGGCAATCTGTACACATATTTCCTTCACGAAACGTGTGATGCACTAGAATATCCCAATTCCTGTGGCAGAGATTGCAAATAAAATCAAACGAATTCACATCCTTAGAGGCTCCTCGACGTTGCTTAGCAATAGAATCAACAAGAATCATGGAGTCCAACTCGAACTGAACTTTTTTTAAGCCCAAGTCCCATGGAAGTTTGAGACCATGAAAACCCCCTCAAAGCTCAGCATGAATAGCAGAAGTGATACCAACAGGATACGAGAAACCTGCAAGCCATTGTCCATTGCTATCTCGAATTAGCCCACCACATCCTGCTATCCCAGGATTCCCTTTGAACGCCCCATCCGTGTTTAATTTAACCCTGCCTACCGGGAGTGATCGCCATATAATGAATCTTTCTTCTTTGAGAGTACACAACTGTACCTTGTTTGTTGCAGATATTAATTATTAGTTCTTTTTTTTTTAAATCAATTTTCGCCTAGTTAAACTATTTCATAATCATCCATTGTTAACATTTTACTACTTAGTCTTACAAATAAATTTCAGCTGGTTTGTTTCTTATGTTTTTTAAATGAAACTTTACCATTGATGGTGAGTATATGAGATATTTATTTCATGCTTAATTTTCTATAGTTTCATGAATCGTCCAACTTATGATAAAAAATTTGAAACAAATATTTCGTCAATTTCAAAATTAAAGTTACGTTTATCTTTTAATATAGTGTTATTTATAAATATTAAGATTTTATTTGTGATATAAATTTATAAAAATATCAAAACGTAAACATTTGTATTTAAGTGTATTTTTCGTATTTTTAAAAATAAAAATTTTTATTTAATTTTAAGTTATAAAATTTCACAAATATATTTTCTATAAACTAAAATGTATGAAAGTAATAAATTTGCCAATAAATTAAAAGCGCGTCTATTACGCGCGGGCTGTGCCACTAATTATATGTACACTAACGTCAACGTCTATCACTATGAGAATAAAAGTCATAATCTAGGTGATAGAAATAGTGGGCCAGAAAGAGTCATATGGATTTTCTTTCTCTCTTCTTTTTCTTTTCTGTTTATTAAAAGTAAAAGTTAAAGATGATGGGAAGCGAGAAGGTTTTTCGGTTTAAAACCAAGATATGTCAAAAAAAAATTTAAAAGTTTATATTAATATTTTAGAAATTATTTATCAAGAAAGACGATTGCGAACATTCAACCTAAGTAAAATAGTTGTTACATTTAATCTAAGTAAAATACTTGTTGAAACCTAATGAAAACGTTTGTTAAATCTTATCAATTATTGTTGATGACTTAAATTCTTTTTTACACTATCAAGATTCAACATATTTTATTTGAGGTTCAAAGTCCAAATAGATAATTATAATAAAATAATATTCATAAAATATAAAACAATACGATATTTATGTGAATGAAAAACTAAACACAAAGAGATATTTAAAATACTTCTTTCCGTACGATGGCTAACTATTAAACTACTTGTGTTAGGATTTTAAATATTTAATATGAATGGCATTTTAATTATTTAAAATTTACTAAATTGCATTATAGTCATAGAATATTAAAAATATATAAAAATATGGAGTATTAAACTACTTTTTAATTATTTAATTGAACATTATGGCAAGGATATTAAAGTAAACAATAAATTTGAAATATCGTACAAAAATCAAAGTGTGCACTAACAAGTAACAAGTAACATATGCTTAGCGCATCCATCATCGGATATATGTTGAAAAGCCACACAAAATAAATTCATATGGGGACTAACAAAATTTATACAGTAACTAAGAAATAGGGTACAAGAACATGGCTAACTACTACTAAAGTTTTACTCCATCTTAAATGCCTTTACTCTCATACCAAATCCTCCAAGGACTAGGAACAATAAGTATGAATAAAGAGCCTTTGAAGTTGATTAATGCTCGAGATGAAACACATATTCCGTGAGCCGCTGCAACTTGTTAGGATCTAACTTTTGCTCCTTCACCATAGCCTGCTTGTTCACAGTGAGCATCTGAGCAGTGTCCTCCACGGTCCACCCTTGTTGCAGCACATCTGGTGTATACAATAATAATGTCAATTTACAGATTGAAGTATTGAAGACCATCCAGATTCTATAAAGCACATCAATAATAACCTCACACACACATAAATATATAAATTTAATTTCTTACAGATTGATGCATAAGAGGGAGGAAAAAAAGAAAGATGTTTACAGCGTTTAGCATCATCCTCGCTCATTCCTAGAAAGAGCGCTGTATCTTGAATGCTTATAGTTGAATAAGCAGACAGCAGTAGCTGAAACATCCTTTTGGTGTAAAGTTCTGCAGAAAGTAGGATGAAGTGATTGAGATCAAAACTATCATACGGCTAAGAACCAAATGTACACAAGATGACTGAATGCCATGCACCTCAATCCAGTGAACACAAGAGAATACTCCTTATACTGCCTTCAAATAATCAATATTGATTGAATTTCTTGAGCGCAAACAAGAACTAAAATGTGTAAGACAGGAAACAATAATGGAAGTCCTACAAAACTATCTAGTTTCATGATACCAGAAAAATCTATACCGCATCCAGATTCCAGCAACAGGACTTCCCTTGTCAATTTGTCACTGAACTCCAATATTTATACAGAAAAAATATGCAGAACTAGACATGCCAAAATCAAAACTCCTACATAACACAATGTTGCTCATAAAGAGTAAAAGATCGCAGAGAATCAAAGTTACAGATTTTAAAACACAAAATTTGTAACGGTTGCAGATCACAGTTCTTCACTGGTTCTAGTTCACTCTAAGTTCTTGGATTATAGCGTACAATTGCAGATCAATTTTAATTCACATCCCATTAATTCATTGCTAATAAAAAGAAAATGAAAAACACAACATGCCACTGCATAAGATACAGTTCATTACCTAATTTCCCTAAACAAGACCTTATGAATTTCATAATTTATCACTGTAACCGCTTCCTAAACAAAATCCATGTATTCATCGGACATAAATCAATTGCATATCAGCGCAATGTGTCTGCCAATAACTTGCCTGAGAATGAGTCCACAAGAGCTTGAGCTTCCACACTACCATTGAACTCACGAATAGCCTCATAAACTCCAGCATAGTCCCGTGTCCACAGACGCTGACCAATTTTCCAAGCAGCACCCACTTCGGGTCGGGTCTCCTTTATCGCCTCAGGTATAGTTTTCCACAGAAATCGAGCACTACTACTGCAGTTCACAGATTATAAACAACCTCATAATTCATAAAACCCAACTATAACTGCAATTCAAAGATTACAAACAACCTCATAAACCCCAATTAACTAGACAACAATTTCACTAAAACCCTAAACTACAAAACCACGAAATCATACAAATAACTGAAAGTAATCGGCAAAAATTTACAAAAACGTACATGTCATCAATGTAGATGAGTCCTAAAAGATTAATAGCATATGGCCAATCGTCCTGAAAAGCAATACCTTCTGCAGCAGCCTACAAAGAAGGATTTCAAAAACAAAATTAGGGTCTTGAGATAAAAATATAGAATAGAAGTAGATAGTAGTAGTGATTCTGCCTGAGGCATTAGATCGTTACAGATATCGGCGATCTTATCGTACGATTTGGACACCATTGCTTCGTTAATAGCTGAGAAATCCATTCTACCAGTTGTGAATTGTGATCCTCCAAGTGTGTTTCCGTACTGAGCAGCGCTTTTATGGGTATTGCTCTACTCACAACTCAATGGCAAAATATAGACGGTCCATAATAATTATCTTTGGACATTTGTGCACGTAAATTTAAATAAATATTTTATATGTTAAATATTATGAATTGGAGGAAATATAAAGTTAATTTGATAATATATTGTTGCTACTTACAAGGCTACAACTCAAACACCCTCTGTACACTTATAAAAGTTTAGTCGACCAAACCTTGAACTAACCTCTTTATTTAGAAAAAAAAAATGATTGTACCATCATTTTAGACACTTCGATAATATTTTTTAAGGTCAAATATTTTTTTTATATAATAAGTTAATTTGTGGGTAAATATTTGTATACTTAGTGCTGGTATTATTCATTAAATAGAAGGCAACAGTGTTAAAATAGTCAACTTTCTACTTCAGTAAGGACTTGAAAATATTGAATTTGATGCGAAAACATGGTTCTGTCAAAAGGATAATATATGAACTGCAGCTTCTTTGACATGATGACGCTTTGGCCGAGTGGTTAAGGCGTGTGCCTGCTAAGTACATGGGGTTTCCCCGCGAGAGTTCGAATCTCTCAGGCGTCGTTCTCTTTTGGCACTTGTTATCCAGTTAGTGCAACCAATTTTTTTTTTTTTTTTTTTTTTTCCATGAATTGAGAAGAAATTTAAACTACGAGTATACATATTCCTTAAAAAAAAAACAGTATAGCCAACAGATAAAAAATTGGTATTATTGCGGCTACACTTACGAAGAATGGTATTTAAAATATCACTTTACGATACACATTTGTTTCAGTTTTAAATTATGAGAATAATATTTATTGGTAGAAAATATTACTTCGGCACAAATGTTACAGTATCCATTTGTTTCAGTTTAAAATTATGAGATTTTAGATTCTGATAATATAATTTATACTGTCAAAATCTAGAATCTCAAAATTTTAAACTAAAACAAACGAGTCTTTATTACTTAATATTTTCTTTTTATTGGTAAAAATAAAGTAAAATAAAAGAATTGTTATTTAAGCATACAAAATGGAGAGCTCTCTGAGTTTAGTTTTCATCCATACCTTACAAACCTATAGGGCTATCGGCTACTTAGAGATTAAGAGTGTTTTATCTAAGGACATAAATGTAGAAAGAGAATGAGAGTAAGCTCATTAAGCTTGGAAGATTTAGAGATCGAAATATAATTGCCCGTAAAATATTTTCTATTTCTCTCAAATCCTGACTCCAAATTGGCAACAGGAAACAAGCAGATTTTATTCCATTATTACAGCTATTATTTTTTACTTTGTCCCTTCAACTAATTTTGGACTTTGAAACTAATTTTGTGCTTAATTTGAAACAGTGGTACAAAACTTTGCCTTTCTTTAAACATTAATAGATTGGATGCAAAGTTCTCAATAAAAATATTTTCAACCCACAACAGCTTATTGTAAATAGTCCAATTTAATATCTAGTCAAAAAATTCATCTTAAATTTGTTATATACTACTTTGGCAGCCCAAATTGATCGGCAACTATATTTTATTAAAATGAAAGCGAAGAGGTTCGTCTTTTAGAACCAATTTCTTTCAATTTAAAATTATGAAATTTTAGATTTTAACAATGTAATTTACACTGTCACAATCTAAAATCTCATAATTTTAAGTTGAAACAATTGGAATATATACAAAAAATTCATATTACACTACTAACCAAAAATTACAAAGCTTTATAAACTCCCTAAAAACCATATTCCAAATCATCATAACATTATTTAATCTTAGATAGTAAAATTAAGAGACCTATAGGTACTTGCACGTTATAAATCTGAGTTTGAAGATAAGTTTTGAAAATTAAAATATATTTTTGATTAAGCATACGAAGGAAAATTAAAAGTTCTATTATGGCGTCATCTTAACAAAGAAAGTTTTTGGCCTCCACATGCCCGTGTTTCGAATCTTTGGATAGTGTATTTGTATATAAACGTTTTATTTCAATGTTATGTAGAGATGTTGATAATGATATTAAAATTTAAGACGCGTTATACAGAAAATAGACACATTAAAATATTGTCTTTTGTTGATAAAAAAAATATAGAATACTCCGTAGATTTTAACAAATTTGTATGTAATTATGTATAATCATTTTAGGTATTTAGGCGAAAATTAGGAATGTAAACAGATTTTGGTTATATGTAACCAACAAAAAGAAGAAAAAAAACAGATTTTGGTTATAGTAATGGTTTGTCTGATAGAGAAACCTGGTATGGATTACTCTTATACAACGATAACATGTAAACTAATTTCGTTTTAAAGAGATGTAAAGTATACTTCTCGCCTAAAATATCAATTGAGATGATAGACTTAAGAGATAGGACCATAACGAATGTTACAATTAAACTCTGCCCAAGTTGGACCAATTAAATAATGAAATTTTAAACACATATATCAACCGTTAGAAAACAAATTTATCTTTATATCGACAACTAAATATTTCTATGTACTTGTATCATGGTTTCCGACTCACATGTTCTAGCTCACAAAAATGAATTTAGCCGATTACATTCTAAATTCTCATTTATAAGATTTAGATTTATATTTATTCATCCTCTTCTTGACACTATCACAATAAGTTCTTTTTAGTAAACAACTAAATAAAAAAAGATATGTTCTTTTTAGATTTATCATTCTCGTCTTAACTGTGTTTCAGAAGATCTGCGTCGTTTATTGCGTGATGGGCAAATGGTTTGAGCTAATTTGTTTTAATTTTTTGTATTTTTTAACCCCCCTCTGTAATTATAAAAATAGAAGAAGATATGTGGTCGAAACTTATGAACATCAAGTTTTAGTTTATTCTCTCTCATCACAATCTCACTAAACATATAAAAAAAAAAAAAAAAAAAAAGAAACCTATCACATGAACCTAGATAGAAATTTATTTTTTTTGAAAACTTTTTAAATAAGATTGCCAAAATAGAGTTTCATTGAAAGTTATCTAAACCACAATTTAAGGTAGGAGAATCGGATGTAAGTAGATAAGGAGAAAGCCAAATCAAAAGGACACTAGCTAGGATCTTCTCACCTAACGTGTCACTTCTTCCTGTAATACTGCCGTATTCATACACTTGATGCCAATCACTTTTACTCCCACACTTTCCATGTCCAAACAAACAAACAAAACTAACCTCCCACCCTTTTTCACTCTTTTTTTTCTTTCTTCTTGCTACTCCTTCCTTCACCTTATTTGGCATATAAATTTATATTCTTGGGGTTTTTTTATTTAAATGACAGACTAATTTTTGTCATAATATTTGCACATAAATTATATTTTAATATTTAAATCTATACATAATAGCAATACATATATTGCTATGGAATTAGGAGATTCTGAATCTGGATATAGAAGAAGTACAATCACAACCATGGAGCCTCCTACTAAAGCAAAAGGTCTCAACAGATATGCACTTGCTTGTGCCGTTTTGGCTTCTACCAATTCCATTCTTTTGGGCTATGGTAATTAAATTTTATTTCATACTCCTCTTATGTACTTTGTGTTTTCTAAAATTATGATATGGGAGTCATCAAAATTTGCAAATTATTTCATTTTTTTTGTTCATCAAAAAATTTAGTTTGAATAGAGGTGACACTAGCATAATCCATGGCAGAAACATATTAGAGTACTGCTTGTAATATGCTATCAACTAATCATGACACATAAGTACCAGTCCTTTTATAATTTTTTTTTTGTCAGTAAAATACTTAAAATTAAATTTTAAAAAAATATCATCCTCCACCCCTCCATATTAGTCATACCAGTGTACGTGTTACACAGTAAATTTGGGTTTTAATATTTACTGATATTCAAGCGAGATGCAATTTCAATATTGTTGTTAAGTGAAAAATGGAATTTGTGGCCGTTGCGGCATGCATAAAGTCCGGGTGATAATTAATAACATGAAATGAGAATGGTATTGAATTTACCTAATTTTGAGACGTAAAACTTCTTGATATATGTATTGAAATTGTACAGCAATTTCAAATTAATGCTATATACTCCGTATTGATTACAGAGTACTAATTTTCGTATTTTGAATTATGTTAAAATTGAATTACTAAATTATGTTTGAATTGTGAATATATATACACAGATATTGGGGTGATGAGTGGAGCAGTGCTATATATCAAGGATAACATCAAGATCTCAACGACCCAAGTGGAGATTTTAGTGGGTTCGTTAAATGTCTGCTCTTTGATCGGAGCTTTAGCCTCCGGCAAGACTTCCGATTGGATTGGCCGGAAATACACCATTGTTCTGGCAGCAGCAACATTTTTACTAGGAGCACTCCTAATGGGGCTTGCACCGTCATTCCCTTTTCTCATGATCGGCCGGGTGATAGCCGGAATCGGAGTCGGGTATTCCCTTATGATAGCTCCGGTATACACCGCTGAGGTATCGCCGGCCATGACACGTGGCTTCCTCACGTCACTTCCGGAAGTTTTCATCAATGTTGGTATTTTATTGGGGTATATTTGTAATTTTGCATTATCCGGTCTACCACCACATATTAATTGGAGAATAATGTTGGGGCTTGCGGCAATTCCGGCGATTGTTGTTGCCGCCGGTGTTATGACCATGCCGGAATCTCCCCGGTGGTTGGTCATGAAAGGCCGGTTAGACGAAGCCCGGAAGGTTCTACGACGAACCTCGGGTTCCGAGAATGAAGCCAATGCAAGACTTGATGAAATGACACAAGCTGCTTCAGCTCATGTTCCTAGTCCTAGTCATGCAACAACTTCTCCACCAAGTAATTGGCATGGACAAGGAGTTTGGAAGGAGCTTTTGAGGCCCACACCGCAGGTGCGCCGGATGCTTATCGCCGCCATCGGAATCAACTTCTTCATGCAAGCTTCCGGCAACGACGCAGTGGTTTATTACACGCC
Source organism: Centella asiatica (assembly GCA_014636745.2). Lineage (NCBI taxonomy): Eukaryota > Viridiplantae > Streptophyta > Magnoliopsida > Apiales > Apiaceae > Centella > Centella asiatica. Next base: position 54,624,136 of record CM025780.1, read on the forward strand.
GGCGGTGTTTAAATCCGCCGGAATTCACAAACGGAAAATGCTTGTTGTGGTAACAATAATAATGGGGATTTCAAAAACATCATTTGTTTTGATATCAGCACTATTCTTGGACCGGTTTGGGAGGAGGCCCATGTTGTTATTGGGCTCAATTGGCATGGCTATTTCGTTAGCTGGGTTGGGCTTGGGCTCAAAGTTTCTCGAGAACTCGGATCACAAACCTACATGGGCTATCGCGCTATGCGAGGTAGCCGTTTGTGCAGATGTTTCGTTCTTTTCAATTGGGCTTGGGCCCATCACATGGGTATACTCGTCGGAGATTTTTCCGATGAGACTACGAGCCCAGGGTTCCAGTTTGGCGGTGTCGGTGAACCGAGTGGTGAGTGGGGTGGTATCTATGTCATTTCTTAGCCTGGCAAAGAAGATAACATTTGGAGGAGTATTTTTCTTGCTCTCAGGGATAATGGTTTTAGCTACAATTTTCTTTTATTTTATTGTGAGAGAAACTAAAGGTAAAAGTTTAGAAGAACTTGCTACATTGTTTGATGATGAAAATAAGAATGAGGACATGACCATGCAGATGACCGAAAAATAATTGTTTCAGTTGATATGATAATCAAATCCCTATATCAAGATGCTGCGTTCAACACCCCCCCCCCCCCCCCCCCCCCCCCCCCCCCCCCCCCCCCCCCCCCC
>CM025780.1:54630833-54644295 GCA_014636745.2 Centella asiatica
TTCATAACCTCATGATCTTTACAAAATTAAAGAAATCTTTTGGACATCACATTGCAGATAAATTTTTCATAAAAAAAAAATATATATAATTTCAATATTCACAACTTATAAGAAAATAATTTTCATGAAGAAAATAAGCTAAAATAATTAAATTTCATAACGAAATTTATTTACAAATCTGGGTCTTCACAGACAAGACTTATACTCCACTTAATGCTCCTCATGCTTGGATTCTTGATGAGATCACGAGTCCTTCTTTGTCCATCCTCGTACGATCAAAGTGTTTGGTAAAGCATGGAATAACCCAAAGTACTACGAGTACCATGAGGAACGAGGGCATGATACCGAGGAGTGTTATAACCTCATGTCGTTTATTAAGAAAAATGTCCAAAATGGATTTGTAGCGAGATACACGATGAATGCTCCTCAGCCATAGAGAAATCCTTTCGACTATTTGGAGCTACTACCCGCCCGAGGAGTGGTGGATGTAATCATCGGAGGAGGTGGATTCTCCTTTTCCAATAGGGAAAAGTTCACCAAGTCTATGCGCAGTGTGTCAAATCTGACCATACCTAGAATGTCTTCCACAACTATTACCTTCTTCGACAAAGACTACTTGCCAAGCATGGCCAAGCCACACGAAGATGCCTTAGTCATCGTCGTGCATGTGAGAACTATGGACCTTCACCATATCCTCGTTGATAATTGAAGCTCGGTAGACATTATCTCAGCCATGTTTATAACAGACTAGACCTACAAGGGAAAAACCTAGAGTTGTGCGATGAATCACCTTTCTATGGTTTCGGAAAGAACGATGTTCTTATTATAGGGACAACAGAGATTGCATCAAGTTCTATGTGGTTAACATAGAAAGGAAATATAACGCTATTAGGTCCCAAAGGAAAAATACTAGAATGAGGGTAAAATAGTGTTTTCCAAAAATTAAAAGCTTGCTTATAAAATCAGCATATTATAAAAAAAAAATTTTATAAAAGAACTTGCTTATATTTTTTTAAAAGAGTTAGCAGCGAAATTTTAGCAAAACACCCCTTAGTAAAAATAAAATAGCTTAAAGTGACAAAAACGGTAGAGTCTTTGCTAAAGAAGTTTAGCAAAGACTAAGCAAAACCAGGGTATAAGAATAATCATAATAAATAAAGAGCAATAATAAAAAAAAAGAGCGAGAATATTTTTATAATGGTTCGGCCTAGCCTATTCCACTATTCTTCCCTTTTACTTGAGAATGAATCCACTAAGAATCACACAGATACAAAGAACACACAGTCCTTCCTTACACTTGGTCATTAAGACCTTGCTTAGTCATACAGACAGATTAAAGAATAATAAAATTGTGTTTGCTACCTCTAAATAGCTAGCTTTTTATTGAGCAGATAAGATATCACTTGTTCAAACTTTTCAAGTGTTTCTTGCTAATGTATTTGGAGTGTCAGATGTCAGAGCACTTCTTGGTTGTCCACTACTCATAAATGAAATTTATGACTCCTCTAAAAATTTATCTATTGGAAATTTGGAAATAGATCCGTTGGGAGTTGCACTTTCTTGATAGTGACTTGTACCTTTTCTATTATTCCTTGATTGGTCAGAAAAGTAGTCGTTATTTTGTCATCTAGTTCTTTTTGAAAGACCTTCTATAAGTTGACTAAGCAAGGCAAACGGTAATGTCTTTTTCTAACATTCTGCTTGGATCTTAGTGAAAGATCTAGCTGTTTAAGACCTTTCTTATTTTCATTTTAAGTAAGTCTGTCTTTGCAATTTTCTTCGTAGCTTCAGCATTCTTTCAGATCGATGGGCAGAGTCTTTACTTATGATCAAAATCCTTACTTAACTAAAACTATTTATATCCACCTACCAAGTTGGATATTCTTCTAAGTCCTTTTACATTGATTGAGTAAGGACTATATTATATTTTCAATTCTTATAAAAGTAAATTCAATTATTATTTATAAGTAAGGCTAATATAAGCAACGATGCATTAATAAACATCGTACTTGGTTAAACTACCCTATCATCTCCCTGCACAGTAACATATATTCTGCACCTTCTGATGAAATTCTCCACTTCCAACAGTGTCAGATTAGTCCGCAGAGACCAAGAAATAGCTAGAGATGTTACACGTAATGTCTAGTGTCCAACAATGTCAACATTAGCACAAAAAAAACGTTAAGGCGATTAAGCTAAAACCCTTGATAGAAAAAGATTTGAACAACCTAAACTAATGGAAGAAACAGAGCCCATCAAACTTTTTTCGGGGAATCCTAAATAACTTGTGCGCATTAGCATGGGACTCGATTCCATCATCTACATCGAACTTGTCGCTCTATTGAGAGAATATTCCGACATTTTGGCATGGAGTCCTAACAACATGCCAGGATTTAACTGAGATGTAGTCGAACATCATCTGAATGTTTGACCTGGTGCAAAGGTAGTATGACAAAATGAAGGGTGTTTGCACCTGACCAACAGTTATTGATCAAGAGATTCATAAGTTGTTCGATGCTGGCTCCATCATTGAAATAGACTACCCAAAATGGTTTGCTAATATGGTTATGGTCTCAAAGAGTAATGAGAAGTGGATGATCCGTGTGGACTATACAGACCTCAACAAAGCTTGCCTTAAGGATTTTTATCCTTACCCAATATAGACCAACTCATCAATGCCACTGTGAATCACAGATTACTCAGCTTCCTCGACGCCTTCTCAGGGTATCACCATATTTTAATATACAAGGAAGATGTATTGAAGACTTGTTTCATTACCTACCGAGGTATCTACGCACACACGGTTATGCCATACGGATTGATTAATGAGCAACGTATCAATGGATGATGAACAAGGTGTTCTGCTATTTAATAAAAGAAATTATGAAAGTTTACATTGATGACATGATCGTCAAGTCGGTTCAATAGACCGACCACGTCGGAGATCTTAAAAGGTGTTTCAATGAGATTAAAGTGCACAATATGCAGTTAAATCCCACAAAGTGCACACTTGGTTTATTAGGAGAAACATTCCTCAGATACATGGTAAGCCAAAGAGGGATTGAAGCCAATCCGAAAAGGATAAAGGCCATCCTCGACATGCAACCACTGAGGACGAGGAAAAAAATGCAGAAATTAATTAAAAGGTTTACAGCACTAAGAAGGTTCATGGAACGGTTGGTAGAAAAGAGCCTACCATTCTTCAAAACACTTCAAGGAGGAAATAACTTTGAATTGACCTCAGAGTGTTAAGATGCATTCGATGCCATTAAGGGGTATCTATCAACACCTCTAATCCTATCAAAACTTCTACCCACCGAAGATCTATTTCTATATCTCTTAGCTAGTGAATTTGCGGTAGGTGCAACTCTCATCCGAGAGGAAGCGGGAGAACAAAAACCCATATACTACGAAGCCATGCTCTAAAAGATGTTGAAATACGGTATCCTAACCTCAAGAAGATGGCTTACGCTTTTATCATTGCAAACCAAAAACTCAGACCATACTTTTAAAATAGGGTCATTATAATTTTGACGAATCAACCATTATATTAGATCTTACATCGGCTAGAAACATTGGGAAAGCTAGTTGCTTGGTCAATTGAGATCAACCAATATCATCTTGAGTATTGACCTCGACAAGCGATCAAAGCCCAAACACTCATCAATTTTATTATTGAGTGTTCTTTTCTAGAAGAGATAGAGGTAGATCCCGCACCAAAAACCAGAGGCCAGTTTCAAAGAAGAGAATGCATGGAAGTTATATGTCGACGGTTCCTTTACCTCCATTAGAAGTGGTGTAGGCCTTGTCTTTACCTCACCAGTTAGATTCGAGGTAAAACAAATTATCAAATTCCACTTTATGGCGATGAATAATGTCACAGAATACGAAGCATTCCTAGTTGGACTTCGCCTTGCCAAGAGTTTCGAGGTGAAAATCCTACTAATTTATAGTGACTCTCAATTGGTAAAAAGGAAAGTCTTAGAAGAATACGAAGCTCAAAAAGTCCACACGACACTTTACTTGAAAAAGGTACAAAACTTGTTAGTTAATATCCCTTCTTATCAAGTTCGAGTCATTTCCCAAGATCAAAACACTATGGCGGATACCTTATCTAAATCAACAACTAGTGAAGCTCAAATGACAGATGCCTCGATACGAGTCGTAGTCTTATCTGAGCTGAGTATTTTCGAAAAAGAGGTCATAAATATTGACGAAGGAGACACTTAGATGACCCCTATCCGAGAATACTTACTAAATGGTACACTACCACAGGATAGGATCACGACTAGGCAGTTACAAAGTAAGGTCATGCTTTATTGCCTTATAAATGACATCTTCTACAAGAAAGTCGTGTCATCACCCCTCCTTAAGTGTGTTGGCCCACAATAAGCACAATTACTACTTGAAGAGGTGCACGAAAGAATATGTGGTGATCATATTGGGGGCAAGACTTTGGCACATAAGATTGTAAGGCAAAGGTATTTTTGGCCTACAGTCCACTACAGTGCTAAAGTTTATGCTAAAAAGTATTGGAAGTGTCAACTTTATGCATTGGTACCTCAACAACCACCAACCGAGTTCATTCTCATCCTTTCCCCAATACCTTTTGCAATTTGGCAAATTGACTTGGTCGGTCCCTTTACCAAAAGCGCTGCGACAATTGAAGTACTTGATTGTCGCCATAGATTATATAATGAAGTGGGTCGAAGCCAAACCTTTGGGCCAAATAATCGAGACCAATTGCATATAGTTCATCACAAAAAATATTGTGCTTCAATTTGGAATACCTCAGGTCATCATTATAGATCACAGTACTCAAATTGAAGTCCAAGATTTCAATGCTTACCTCAACAACCTAGGAATCCAGCACCAACGATCCTCGGTTACACATTCCTAGGCCAATGGTCAGTTCAAGGTAACAAACACAACTCTACTTTAGGGAATTAAGAAGAGGTTAGAGGATGCAAAGGGAAAGTGGCCAAAAGATGTCATGCATGTCCTCTAGGAATATCAAACAACACCCCGAAAACCCACATGGGAGACCCCATTTAAACATGTGGATCCGAGGTAGTTATCCCAGTTGAAATTAGAAGCCCTTCCCTGTGCATTGAAAAGTTCAATGAGTTGCTCAATGATGAGGGTTTCTTAATCAACTTAGATTTGTTAGAAGAAGTATGCGGTGTCACGGTCATCAGAATGACCCATTATCAATAATTGGTAGTTTAACACTACAACAAAAACATGAAGGCTCGTCATTTCAACGTCAACGTCTATGACTTATATCTTGTCGAGGCTTCCATACTGCAAAAAACAGGAAAGCTTATGCCAACTTGGGAAGGGCCATACAAAATTGTCAAAATTTCTAACAAATGTGCTTGTACTTTAGAAGACTTAGAAGGCCGAAGAATTCTTAATACTTGGCATCCCACTAAACTTAGAAAATTATATCAGTAATTAACAAGCTTGGTTTAAGCTAGTGTTCAATCAATTATTTCTTCTTTCATTATCAATAAAAGTTTAAGTTTTATTCCCACATACAATTGTTCTCAACCTTGTTTCTTCTTGATGATTTCGATGTTAGTTCAAAATTTATTTTTACTACCTCGAAGTAGGGGCATCTATGCAACTAAGGAATAAAACCAAAAACAAAACATAGAACTGCATTCATTCCAACAACATATGTAAAGGAAAATAATTATTTTATATATACTAAACAATTTATTACAAAGGAGAATTTTTACACAAAAAAAAAACAAAAAATAAATAAGGATTCGAGGGCCCTGTCCCACTATTCTTAACTAGCTCGGCCTTGAAGAGCTTACATAGCTCCTTAAATACGACCTCGTTGTCGAGTTCAGGAATACCAACTTTCTCAGAGTCAAACCCGACGGTCTCTACACAAAATTATGCGAACATGAATCTATTAGTGTATTCATCCGCGGTCTTCTGCTTGAGTTCTTCCTGATACTCCACCTAGGAACGAAACTCATCGATCAAGACACTTATAACATCTCGAGGCAGAGTGGAAACTGAAAGAGGAAGAAGACTCTACATCTTCTTCATAAAGGCCTTGGGTTGATCTTTGAGACCTTTCATGTAGGCCTTTTACTTCTTAAGGAGCTCGTCTTTTTTTGCAAGAAGGTCCTCGCCTTGGTTGTTCTTTATGTCATGCCTCTTCGCACGCTCCTCGGTAAGCTCTTTGTGCAGTGCCTTTGTTGTTGGGCTCCCCTCTTTGCTCTTTCTCCCTATCCTGGAGTTTCTTATTTAGCTCGGTGACTTTGCTAACAAAGGTAGCCCTCTCCTCAACATGCTTAGTTCGTTCCTTGATAAGCCGCTTGGGAGACTACTCGACATGTATCTTGTCTCGGAGGTCTGAGACAAGTCTATCCTTTAAAAAGGCTAAGGATGCGGATGCCTATAGAGCAACAGTGATATCATCATGATGGGATGTGATATTCTTCGTTATATACTACAAATATGTCCTAGGTATACATACCTCCCAAAGTGGAGTAGGTCTCTTTGATTATGTCCACAGTGGAAGCCCTTTGATACATGCTCTTATCTGCGAGCATCTTCTAGCTGTTGAAGAGACCAATGAGAAATTTTGGGTCTTTGAAGAAGCTTGTCGTATGCAAGACACCAGTGTTGGGCTTCCACTTGGCGACCACAACCTCCTCACCCTCACTGGTGACTACTTCGTTTGGAGTGTTAGGTTGAAGATGCAAAAGCCTTATTCGCCCTCTTGAGAGTCAGGGCATTTAGATCTGAGGGAAGATGGACCTCTGTCTGCGCCATTTTCCTGATCGATCTCCCTTCTCGGATCTCAATCCCCTCCCTCAGTGCGTCTATGTCATCAGAAGCCATTGTTGGAAGAAAGTGAATAAGTTGTAGAGAGTATTGAGAGAATTTTTTCTCTGAGAATTTGAAATTAGAGTAAGAAGAAGTGAATTGGGTAAATTTCCTTAATTCCTAAGTATTTATATGGCTCGTATAATTTTGAATTCCAAAAGCCTTTTTTTCCCTCTACACGATCATCTTCGATCAAAGGGTTCACAACCATCTCTCGTGAAGCCTGAGATAAATGGCAGCCTAGGGGGGCACGTTTACTCCTTGTAATTAATATGCACGAACAATAAGACATACACCATGATTACCTTCCACAGGCATGTGTAATTTGTAGTTGCATCCCCACTAAAGTGTGGTAATATTACTATTACTACCCCTACTTAATTAATTTTCTCATTCCAGCTCAGTTCCAATTGGACTGGGCCCAAGGATCTATCCCCTCATATAGAGTGAGCTTCTGACTCATATTTAAAGGGGTCGATTATGTCACATAGTCTCGCAATAATTATCAAAATGGATTAGAGGACATTATTAAATTTGAACCCACATTTGTGAGTCCTCTATTTCTAGGATTTAATGAGTTTAATATAAGTATTCTGTATATCAATAAATATTTATTATGGGAGTAGGGGGTAATGTTAGGCCCCAAAAAACAGGGCATGAGTTATTGAGCCTAGTTAAATACACACGGGTGCCCTACTCGTTCTATAGGCCCAACATGGAAACCCCAAGTTGGTTAGATTGCATGTACGATTTCATAACTAATTAGGATGTGTATGAGATCCCCTATAATTAAGGGGACAAGAAAACCTAATCCATATCAACTTAGGTTTCCCATAATACTCCATTATTGAGCAAGTATAAATAGATATTAACCCTCAAGGACAAACGTATGTAACAATACACATTGCTCTAGCTCTCTCACACACAAAATCCTAGGCTTTCACCGTTGATTCTCAAGAATACTCACTCTCCCGCCAAAACTTTCCCCCAATGATAAACCGTCGCCTGGTTAACTGGTGTTCTCTATTTGTGTAAGCTTTCCCGAGGATCATGAAAATCTTATACCTTGATTTTGAGCGCCAACACTATGGTTTTGAGTAGATTATTACCCAATTATTATGCTTAATGTCGTAAATGAACCGAGTCGTTTGCGATCAAGTTCATATTTCGTTCATTTAAAATTTGTTCTACTCGGATTGCGAAAATAAACGATTCAATTTTGAACATATTTTTTTTTTCGTTTGTTAAGGATTTCAAGTTTGATTTGATTCAAATCAAATTCAAAAGCTCGAGTAAGCTCTGTTTGGCTTAAATCGACTCACTTGAATAGTTAAACAAATTAATTTTGAACATAATTTTTTATTCATTAAGAATTCATATTCGACCTGTGTTATTCCCGGATGAGTAATTGTAGAAGGGGAGTTGGATACAATTTCAAAATTTTCTCCCAATGTAACTATCACAATACAATCTGAAAATAAATTATAGAAGTAAAAACACAACAGATTGTATTAATCAATAAAAAATGAATATTATTGATTTTGGAATCTGAAATTACAATCCGGTTATCAAAATTGATACCCGCTTCTGAAATCTGTTTAGGTATGAACAACTGCATTCTACAAAATAAAAATAATTTCTAATTTCTCAAGTTATGAAAAATTTACTTCTCAAATTCTATGAATTTGCTGCGTATTACAGAGTGAATAATTGAATAATCTCTTTATTTGTTTTGTTATTCTATTCTATTTTTTGTGTTGCGTATTTTGTATACTTTCAACACAACTTCTTATCTATGATATTTTCTACTTTTCAACAATTACTCTATTCTATTAGAGTAGCTTCTCTTTATTAGTAGTTGTAACAATTATGTTACCTAATATCTCTGTTAAGTCACACCACTGTTACCAATATTTTAGCTTTCACATATCAGTTTTTCAACCTTGTAAATCTCAATTGTAACTCTGTTATAGATTTTGGTCGACTTCTCCTTTGTTGAAGAACTCTGGTAGAGGTCTGCAGTGTCAAGTCATTTATCCTTTAATGTGACTTTGTTCATGAATGGATATATATCTCCTGATATGACTTTATTCATCAGTGAATATTTATCACTTGATAAATAAATTCATCAGTAAATATTTATCCCCTGATGACTTATTCACTTATTCATCAGTGGATATTATCCCCCTAATGACTAGTTCATAAGTAGAGATTTATCTTATGACTGCTTATCTCCTAATAACTTATACTCTGACCAGCTTCGTCCATTGATGAGTTTCGTGAACCCTTCAATGCAATAGAAAGTTTTTGTCTTAGTCTTTGATAGTTTTAACAATAGTCTTCAATAGTGCAATCCTTAATTTCCGATAGGCTAGTGCTTAGTCTCCGATATGTTAATTCATAGTTTCTGATAAGCTAAATTCTTAGTTTCCGATAGACTAAATATTAGTTTTCGATAAATTAATTCGTAGTCTCTAATAGACTTGACTAACTTCAACTTTATTGAACTCTCCTAATGCATTCATAGTATTTCTAATTGATCACCTACAGTCTCTGATGATACTCTCTAATAGACATTACTGCATGTTTTAATACAATTCTAAATTTTAACAATTTTAAGTAGTATACATTATCATCAAATGTTATAATTCATAACAATTTGACTCACTAAGAAACATGCTTAATTAAATTCGTCCATATTCTATTAATCTTGACTGGTTTACTGCTCTTAATTATACTTAAGTACAAATGTTCCTATAATTCATGTCCTTTTCCCGAATGCCGCCGTTACCAAACTGTAGTTGGTCTCTAAAAGGACAGATTATACCAAACCTTGTTGAATCACGTTATCACTTTTCTTTTCTTTTTTCCTTGTGAGTGTGAAATGCCACCTGTAACACATAGAAAATAAGTATATTTGGATGATCTGTCACTAATCAAGTAATTAATCAAATTGTCCACTCAAAACTTATAATTAAACTATATATTTATGGGGATGTGTCAATTTTTGGACATTCTTAATTTCTAAGGGCAAACTGTAATTTTGGACCAAGTTGTAAACCACAAGGCCGCCTGCATCGTCCTCATCAGGTACATTTTCATATAAATGTATTTCTTTTTTCAGTTTACTTTTACATTTTAGCATAAGAATTGTGAAATTATAATGATCGAGTTCAGTTTAGTTTCTTAGATAATCATAAATATTAGAATTATCTAATAAGGTGTTATTTAGCATACAAATTATAGTATTTTTAAAACTTAATACTCGTGCCATTCTAGAATTAAAAATATATTTAACTAATTTAAGTAAAATAACGATTTATTAAATCTTAAATTAGTGTTCTTAAAATTTTGAATGTATTGTAATAAATAGTTTCTGTGATAAACTCTATAATAATAATGATCGTAAAAGCAAACACTATAAAAATTTATTCACTTTAAATAAACCACATTGTCATTCGATAAAAATAAAAATAAAAGATTTTTTAAATGGAAGGATTGTATATAGAATCATCTATTCTTGATTCTAATTTATAAAGTACCAAAAAACCAAAAGAAAAACTAATATATACGTTTTTTTATTTGTGTATTCATCTAGAACAGCAGACAAATAACGCTGATTGATTAAAATAAGGCAACTAGCTGACAAATTGATATTTATACTAATCTCCTTTTCTCTCGTTCAAAAAAGCGTCCTTTATTAAAAAATGGATAATGAGCATAGGGTTCCATTTTCTTTTTCCTAACAATATATTACTACCACAAGAGCTTAAAGTAATGCTCCTCCATTAAAACCTTGTTCATAAGTGAGTAAAATGATCTATGTTAACTATCCTTACCTCCTATATCCAATATATTACTCATATTTCCCCATCAGGTAGAAACTTATATTTTCCTAAAGTGATTGAAGAAAGTTTATTTTTACACTCCCTCATCAGTAATGTAATTTCTTAATGACTAAATTTCACTTTTGTTTTTCTATCTCATCCTCAACTTTTAATGTGATAGTCCTTCTTTCAATTTCATCACTTAAGTTCTTCAGTTCAATATTATCAAAAAAATAGATATATACTTCTCATTTCAACTTTTTCTTAAGAGTAAACTTGTCTTTTCATATTGTGTTTATTTAAAAAAATAAAAAAAAATGACATTAAATCAACACATGTACTAGAATAGAATACTCTTAAGGTACTTGACTTTTTTTTTTCTTTTTTTTTTTTCTAGTTTTCACGTATTAGATCAATGCCATTTTCTTTTTTCTTGAAATAAACATACTATAAAAAAACTAGTTTGTCCTTAAAAAAAAGTCACAGAGCATATGTATATTTTTTAGTCAATATTAAATGGGATGACTTAAGTGATGGTTTATGTATAAATGAATAAATGAAGGGTTGAAGCGAAGAAATGGAGAGAAAATGACCACATTGAAAGTTGATTGAAAGATGGATAAGTGAAAATTTTCCATTCTTAATGGTATAAGAAATATATAACTCAATCATTCTCTTATTAATTACTCCCTCTGGTTTATGTTAATTAGTCGTTTTAATGATTTATTAAAATTTCATGTTAATTAAAACATTGCAATAATCTAGACAAATAAATGAAATTAAAATTTTACCATATTACTTTTATTTATTACTAATCAATTTAATTTCTTCTAACTTAACTAATCATTATAAGGATAATATTATAATTTAGAATTAAATTTAATCATTGATTTAACTTATCAATATATTCTTTAATATTTGTGAATTTCTTTAAATCGATTAATATTATGAATCGGATAAAGTATTATAAACGATAATAGAGGATTGGAAAATCTCAACACTATCGAGTTAACTAACATTAACTCATAACTAAATTAACCCATCTGCAATATTAATCCTCATGGGAGAACGCATCAACTTAATTGTATATGTGACAAAAAATCACATCAATTGATATGGACAAAGTATCCGATTACCTAGCTAGGTGTTAATTTGTCTCACAAAGATGAAATACTACGTATTAAAAGAGAGAGGTAGATTCCTCCAACAACTACCTTTAGCTCCTTTCATTCTCCTAACGATGATACACACCAACTCCACAATCATCTAAAGTAAAAGTAACGAAAAGTACGCAATACTACTTGCTTAACAACAATAATTAAGTCCACTAATCACTATATATATATATATGGACAATAGTCAAAAACATTTTTCGTTTTAAATAATGTGCACTAGAGAAATTCTTCATATAAGAGTTGGTGTGTGAGGAAGCAAGAAAATTAAGGATGTATAAGGGAGACTTGTTTTTTTCTTTCTTGTAATAATTAGATTATTAATGAAGAGCGTGTGGGGACAAAGTGATTGTAAAATACAAAAAGAAAAGCCCATAAGTGGAGTACTTGCACCCACGTTATTTTTTTTGTTCATGAACTGGTAGCTATACGTTCTTGAACAAGATTTGAGTCCCTCCGAAGCCCTAAACAAATCATCATCATCATCCAAGAAAATATTCCAAACACACACACACTTACTTGTGTGTGTGTGTGTGAAACAAAAGTGCAAGTATTTCAATATAACTCTAGCTAGATTTGAGCTGATCCAATGCTTCTAACAAACTCCATTTCCAACACAAAGAAGTTCTTTCAAAGAACTATACAAAATGTCAAGTCTTTGTTTTATAATGGAAATGCTACTAGCTACCAAAGGCTTCCCAAAACCCCTCCTTGCAAACCCTTCTCTTGTATTGGCTTCCAAAAGAGTAATCTTAGCCAAAGTTATAAAGAACTAGACAGATTCTACATCAACTACACCAAACATTTGGATGGCAAAACAGAAATCGTTGCGGCGGAGAAGAGGAGCAAGGAGAAGATAGCACCATCGTCATCAACATATCCAAGAGTTGAAGTTTTGAAAGAAGATGATGAAGTTGAGGAAAATATTAGAGATGAGAAGATAATGGAGCAAAAAGATGGAGAAGGAGAGGCATCAAATATGTTGGAAAGGAGAAGTTTAGTGGCTGAAAAATTAAAGCATTTGGAAATGATGGATTTGAGCAATTTTGAGCATGTGTTGGACATTGAAGAGGTTCTTTATTACTATGCTCATCTTACTTGTCCTGTCTATATCGACATTTTTGAAAAGTTTTTCATAGACATGTATTCTGATCTCTTCAATTTGCAAAGGCCGAGGATGTATCGGTGAAGCTCTTGGATCTAAATCATCCCTTTCTTGATCATGTAAAGTAACAAAAAAGGGATCATTCAACTATATATCACGTGGGGTTCTTGTACTTCAATATATAAGTTATTGAAATTTTTAATTTTCATGCATTTTTTCAATATATTATTTTGAAGTAGCTAGTATAGTGGGTTGTTAATTCCTGGATTTTAGAGTTCTCTTCAACTTTCTGTGAGTGCAATTTGGTTTTAGAATTTCAAACTAAATAATGAATTTCTCTAATTTTGGTACTATATGTATTTGGTTGGCTTTATTATGAACGCCTTTACATTAAATTATTATTGGAGAACTGAAGATTACATTATGATTGCAGCACAGTCTATTGGTAACACACACCCCCAACAAACCAAACCTTCCCCAAAAAAAAATTAAGAAAAATTAATAAA
>CM025780.1:54644395-54673202 GCA_014636745.2 Centella asiatica
TCAAACACAATCTCAATATAGTATAACAAATAATCCAACAAAATTACCGTCAAAAGTGAAAAGAAAGAGGAAGAAAAAAAACAGAAGCTCATAACCAATTCTCACCTTTCGCCTTAAAAGTCACATCCATAAAATAGAACCAAAAGAGAAATTAATTAATTAATTGATAGTTCTTGATATTCTCAGCTCTCAATGAATGATTACAGACACATTCAAATTATTTATAGAATGTATTATTTTTATACATATTTTTATATTATTAATGTTATCTCAACCCGTGTTAGTTGGCATTACAATGTCATCTCAAATCCCCCCGTAGCACGTACATCATTTATGAAAAAGAAAAAGTAAATTAAATTATATAAGAAACTTGGGTAAGGCCCCTAGTTACAAACTCTACTTGTCGTCCTAAAAACTAGTACTACCAAGTCCAAAGTCTTTTTTCTTTCTTAATTTTGGTACTAAGTCCACAGGTTACTGGGCCGATTGTGTTGTAGATGCTTTTGCATTCCTTGGAAATTAGACTTTTGACGGATACTCGTATTCATGTACGAGTGGGTCGGTGGGGTGAACATTAACCCCTTCTGTCATGGTCTCAAGGTCTCGTTTGTTTCATGAAAATTATTTTTTGACAAATATTTTTTAGAGAAAATATTTTTTGAAAAAAACATTTTTTTAGAAAAATATTTTCTTAAAAAATCAGCTTTTGGTGTTTGATTCATTATATGAAAAGGATATTAAAATTTTAATTATTTATATTGTTGCTATTATTATATTATTATAATGATCGATGATGATGATCATTTTAATATAAATATATATATCATTATTTTTCTATGATTGTTATGTTATTATTCTTTTTATTCTTATTATTGTTATGAGATAATATATTATTTATTAATTATCATGATTAAAATTTAAAACTATTATTTCCTATAAATTACTATTTATCTTATTATAATTAATTTTATTATTTATTTATTTTTATGTTGTTAATTTCTATTACTGCTATTTTTACTAGCAGTATGATATCATGTTATGCCATTATTATTACTCTTACATTTTTAGAATTTTTATTGTATTACTATTGTTGTTGTTGTTATTAATTTTATTACTTTATTATGTATATTAAGGTTATTATCACTTATTATGATTTATTTTTATTTTTATATTATATATTATATATTCATTTATTCTTATTATATTATTATTACATTACTATTTAATAGTAATTTATATTATATTATTTGATATTGTTATGCTATTTTTTATCATAATTACTATTATGTTATTATTATTAAAAATATATGGCAATAAAAAACTCCACCAATTTCTCGTGAATATGTTTTCCCTTTTTAAATTTGTAAGTCATTTTTCTTACAAACTTTAAAAAATACAAAGGAATCGGAAAATATTTTTCTTCATTTACATTTTTCATAAACCTTACGAATAACAAATTATACATTTTTTGGTAAAATGCTTTTGCCTAACAAAAAAAAAAAAAATATAAAAAGTTATTTTTCAGGAAGCCATTTTTTTTTTGAAACAAACAAACCATTATTTTTTTTAATAATTCATCCCAGTCTATTTCAAAGTGTTGTTTCTCGATTTTATCCTTACTAATAATAACACTAATCTATAATCCTCTCAATCTTTTTTATCTCCTCTCTACTCCCTAACTCATCTCTCTCTTAACCTCTCCACACTATCAGAATTCACCACCACCACCGAGGAGTGTTGATGTTGGTTGTGGAGGTGGTCATCTTCATCTCGTTTTTCTTCATTTTTATTTTATTTTTTGGATTTGCTATTCAATTAAGTTTATGGTATGTTTGTAATTATAGTAGTTTTTGTAGTAAATTAAAATTGGATTTGCTATTCAATTAAAATTTCTTCTCATATTCTCCTTCACAGCATATTCTTTCATATTTTTTCAGATTTGCTATATTACCAATTAACTTTATAATATTACTAAAAACTTATTTATGTTTCTTAAAAATTACTTATGTTACTAAAAGATTTGCTAATATTATTAAAAGGTCCAACATGTTCAATGTTCTTATAAATAGAGATCGGTGGCGGGTGGCGGAGTTGATGAATGGAGGTTGTCGCAGCAATACTTAATTAATTAATGATAATAATATTCAATAAGGGTAAGTTTGAAAAATAATGAATAAAAATTATTTGAATAAAATAATACAAGAAGTATATTATTTGAATGTCATTTTGACTATATATTATGACTCACGTGTCATTCTCTCTTATTTCATTTGGTATATACAGAGTATGGAATTCAGAATTGTGGTGTTAAAGATCAATAATAAAAGGAAAACCAATCATAAAACAAAAGAGTGTATGAAAAAAGAAGAAAAAAAAAATACTAACATCTATTTTAAAATTAAAAATATATTTTAACTTTTTCAACTTCTTAAGAGTGGATACCATAATTCCTCCCTCCCCATTCCCTCTCTTATTAAAATTTATATTACCTATTGTATTATGCGGTACTTCTTGAGACATTTAAAGAAGGAAAAAAAACTCATTCTCATTTAATCAATTGGTACTCCATATACCGGAAACTTCTTATGACACCTAATGAAATATTAAATTACTTAAATGATAAATAATTAAATCTTTAAATTCTTTTTTTATTTCAATTGAACTAACAACTACATATTAAAAATATTAAATTATTATTTTATTATATTCACAATTTTAAACATCATCGATTCAAAATTATATAAGCACATCAAATAAATGAAAAATCTTTTGCGACGGAGTACATCGTCACAAATAAATAAAAGTTTCAATTTTTTATTTTCAAATAATGAACAAGTAGATAATAAAAATTATCCATTGAAATTTATTATTAAGTTCCAATTTTAAAATTCAAATAGTCAAGATTATATTAGCACATACCAAATAATAGAAAAATAAAATTTGCAATGCAGCAGTTCGTCATTAAATAAGTAAAAGTATAAAATTTTATTTTATTTCACGAGAATAAACAAGTGAATAATAAATAAAATATAATAATATTTATTATGAAGTTCAAAATTTTAAAATTGAAATAAAGATTATACTAGCATACACCAAATAATAGAAAAATAAGTTTTTGCGACGGAGTAGTTCGTCGCTAATATGTAAAAGTTTAACTTTTTTCTTATTTCATGAGAATGAACAAGTATATAATAGAAAAATTATATTAATATTTATTTATTATGAAGTTAACAATTTTAAATTTCAAATAATTAAGATCATACTAGCATACACCAAATAATAGAAAAATAACCTTTTGTGATAGAGTAATGAGTCGCAAGTAAATGAAAGTTTTAATTTGTTTTATTTCAACATAATGAGTAAGTAGATAATAAAAGTTTTCATGATTAATCAAGCACATACTAAATAATAGAAAAATAAGTTTTTTGAGACGAAGTAGTGCGTCAGAAGTAAATAAATCTTTAAATTCATTTTGATTTCAATGAAACAAATAATTTAATGCTAAAAGTATTCAATTATCATTGGTTACAAAAATCACAATTTTAAACTTCATATAGTCAAAATTAAACAAGCACACAACAAATAATAAAAAACAAGATTTTGCAACGAAATAATGTCTTATAAGTAAATAAATCATTAAATTCTTTTTTATTTCATCGAAACAAACAACTAGATACTATAAAAATTAAATTTTCATCTATTATGAACTTAAAAATTTTAAATATCATAAATTTAAGATTATACAAGCTACAAAATAATAGAAAAATATGGTTTTGTGACAGAGTAATGCATTACAAGTAATTAAATTAAATTTTTTTTTCAACAGAACAAATACTATAAAAATTAAAGTATCATCTATTATGAAGTAAACAATTTTTGAATATCATAAATTTAAGAATAAACAAGCGCTGACCAAATAGTAGAAAATAAGCGATTGTGAGGGAGTAGTGAGTCACAAATAAATAAATCTTTAAATTCTTTTTTATTTCAAAGGAACAAAAATTTAGATACTATTAAAATTAAAATATCATATATTATGAAATTAACAATTTAAAAGATTTTAGAGTAAAAAATAAACAAGCACAGACTAAATAAAAAAAAAAGTTTCTGCAATGAGCTGTGCGTCGCAATAAATAAATCCTTAATTTTTTTTATTTCAGCATCACAAACAATTAGATACTACAAAAATTAAATATCATCTGTTATGAAATTAATAATTTTAAACATCATACAATCAAGATTAAACTAACGCAGACCAAATAATAGGAAAAAAAATATTTTTGTGATGGATTAGTGCGTCACAAATAAATAAATCTTTAAATTCTTTTTTACTTCAATGGAACAAATAATTCGATACTAAAAATATTTAATTATCATTTATTATGATACTTACAATTTTAACTATCATAACTTCAAGATTATACAAGCATATACCTAAAAATAGAAAGAAATGCTTTTGCGATGGATTAGTGCCTCATAAATAAATAAATCTTTAAATTTTTTTTACTTCAACGAAACAAACAATTAGATACTAAAAATATTCAATTATCATTGGTTATGAAATTCCTAATTTTAAACATCATACAGTCAAAATGAAACAAGCACCTAGCAAATAAAAATAAAAAATAAGTTTTTGTGATGGAGTAGTACAACGTAAGTAAATAAATAATTAAATTCTTTTTAATTTCAACCGATCAAACAACTAGATAATATAAATATTCAAGTATGATCTATTATGAAATTTATAATTTTAAAATATAGACCAGATTATACAATGATATACGAAGAAATAAAAAAATAATTTTTTGAGACAGAGTAGTGAGTTGCAAGTAAATAAATCTTTAAATTCTTTTTTCTTTTAACGGAACAAACAATTAGATACTATAAAAATTAAAATATCATCAATTATGAAATTTACAATTTTAAAAATCATAGACAAGAATAAAAATTAGTTACTAGAAAAATTAATTTATCATTTATTATAAAAGTTAAGATATTAAAGCACAAATTCAAGATTATATAAGTACATGCCAAAATATAGAAAAATATACCTTCACAAGTAATAAGTCTTTAATTTTTTTTTAATTTCAAATGAAAAAACAACTAGATACCAAAAAATTTAAATTTTTATTTATTATAAAATTAACAATTTTTAACATTATAAATTCTAGATTATACAAGCACATAAAAAATAATAGAAAAATATGCTTTTGCTATGGAGTACTACGTCACAAATAAATAAATCTTTAATTTCTTTTTTATTATAGCGGAACAAACAATTAGATACTATTATAATTAAAGTGTCATCTATTATGAAATTAAAAAATTAAGATATCATAAAGTCACTATCAAATAATAGAAAAATAATCTTTTGCGACAAAGTAGTACATCTCAAATAAATAAATCTTTAAATTCTTTTTTATTTCAACGGAACTAATAATTAGATACTATAAAAATTAAATTATCATCTACCATGGAATTAACAATTTTAAACATCATAAATTTAAGATTAAACAAGGACAATTCAAATAATAGTAAAATATGTTTTTGGGACGGAGCATTCTGTAGCAACTAAATAAATCCTTAACATCTTTTTTATTTCAATGGAATAAACAATTAGACACTAAAAATATTAAACTATAATTTACTATAAATTTCACAATTTTAAATATCATAGAGTTAATATTACACAAGCAGACACCAAATATTAGAAAAATAAATTTTGGCGACGGAGTAATGTGTCACAAGGAAATAAATCTTAAATTCTTTTTTTATTTCAAAAAAAATAAACAACTAGAAATAAGAAAAAATAAATTATCATTTATTTTAAAATGAAAAATTTTAAATATAATAAATTCAAGATTATACAAGCAAAAATTACAAAATAGAAAAATAAGCTTTCGCAACGAAGTAGTTCGTCGTAAGTAAGTAAATCTTTAAACTCATTTTTTATTTCAACGGAACAAACATCTAGATACTATAAAAAATAAGTTATCATTTATGATTAAATTAGAAATTTTAAACATCATAAATGCAATATTAATAAAGCACATACAAAATAATAGAAAAATATGCTTTTGCGACATAGTCATCTGTTGCAAGTAAATAAATATATAATTTTTCTTATTTCAATAGAATAAACAATTTGATACTACAAAAATTAAAGTATCATCAATTATGAATTTTTCAATTTTAAACATCATTGTATCAAGAATAAACAAGCACTCACCATATAATACAATAATATACTTTTGAGATGGAGTACTGCATTGCAAATAAATAACTCCTTTAGTTTTTTTTTTCAGCGGAACAAAAAATTAGATATTATAAAAATTAAAATATCATTTGTCACGAAATTAGCAATATGATACGCCATAAAGTTAGGGCAGTAAATCAAACTAAACAGTGAGTGATTCGCTCAGACTCGATTCAAAATATAATTGATTCGGTTCAGATTTAATATGAAAGTGAGTCAAACTTGGTACTCAATTTAAAGTTCAATAAGTTAAATGAACAAAATCTGAACACATCAGTATTTGCTTGATTATACTCATGAGTACCTAGATTCATCTCTTTATACTAAAATATTATAATATATATTGAAAATATATAATCAATTATGTTTTAATAATACATTTAAATATTATACATATTGAATAAGTTACTCTAAAATAAATGTCCATAAATAAAATAAATTATTTTTTGAAATTTTTATTCCAAAAAAAGTATTATTAAGACAATTTTCACCAAAAGTATTATTAAGACAATTTTCACCAAATTTATGTGTTCGTGAGTAGTTCGTATTCGACTCAAATTTGACCAGAATATAATTTGAGAACTAAAATTATATTCGATTGAATATTCGAATTCGAGTATCAAAAATTTTATTAGAGTAGAATTTGAGTGCAATACTGTTAGCTCGATTTGAGTCGTTTACATCCGTACACAAAATCAAGTTTAAAAAAGCACATGCCAAATAATAGAAAAATATACTTTTGTGACAGATTTGTGAGTCGCAAATAAATAAATAAATCTTTAAATTCTTTTTTATTTCAACATAGCAAGAAGATAGATACTATAAAAATTAATGTATTATGTATCATGTATTATAAATTCAAAAATTTCAAATATCATAGAGTCAAAATTAAACCAGTACACAACAAATAATTTTTAAAAAAATAAGATTTAGCGACGGAGTAGTGCGTCACAATTAAATAAAATTTTAATTTTTTTGATTTCAAAGACAAACAATTAAGTGCTATAAAATTTAAATTATTATTTATTCTGAAATTAACAATTTTCAATATCATAAATTCAATATTATACAAGCACATATCAAAAAATAGAAAAATAAGCTTTTGCAACGGAGTAGTGCGCGACACATAAATAACTTTTAATTTTTTTTTTATTTCAACATAACAAAAAACTAGATACTATAAAAGTTAAAGTATCATCTATTATGAATTTAATAATTTTAAACATCACAGAGGCAAGATTAAACAATACAGGCAAAATAATAGAAATATATACTTTTGCGATGGATTAGTGCTATGCAAATAAATAAAATATCTTTTATTCTTTTTTAGTTCAACGAAACAAAAAACTAGATATTGTAAAAGTCAAAGTATCATTTATTTTAAAATGTAAAATTTTAAATGTCATAAAGCTAAGATTAAACAAGGATAGACAAAATAAAAGAATAATATTCTTTTGCAACGGATTAGTGCATCACACATAAATAAATCTTTAATTCTTTCTTATTCCAGCGATACAAAATATTAAATACTATAAGAATTAACGTATTGTCTTTTATGAAATTTAGAATTTTAAATATCATAGAGTGAAAATTAAACAAGTACACGACAAATAATAAAAAGAATAAGCTATTGCGAGAGAGTAGTGCGTTGTAAGTAAATTAATCTTTAAATATTTTTTTTCAATATAACAAACAATTAGCTTTTATAAAAATTTAAGTATCATCTATTGTGAAATTTACAATATTAAACATCATAGAGTCAAGATTAAACAAGCACAAACCAAATAATAAATAAATAAGTTTTTGCAACGGTAGTGCGTCGCAAATAAATAAATCTTTACTTTGTTTTTGTATTTCAACGGAACAAACAACTTGATACTATAAAAATTAAAGTATCATCTACTATGAAATTAACAATTTTATATATCATAGAGTCAGGATTAAACATGATCAAACCGAATAATATAAAATTATGTTTTTCCTACAAATTAGTGCCTCGCAAATAAATAAATCTTTTAAATTCTTTTTTATTTCCACGGAACAAACAATTATAATATAAAAATATATTAACTATTATGAAATTAGATCTTTTAAATATCATATCGTCAAAATTAAATAAGCACACATCAAATAATAAAAAAAAGGTTTTGCGACGGAGTAGCGCGTCACTAGGAGATAAAATTTTAAATTCTTTTTATTTCAATGGAACAAACAGCTAGATGCTCAAAAAATTAAATTACCATATATTATGAAATTAAAAATTTTACCCACCATTAATTCAATATTATATAAGCGCATATTAGAATTGAAAAACAATCTTTTGCGACAGAGTAGTGCGTGCAATTAAATATATCAATAAATTCTTTTTTATTTCAATGCAAAATAAAACTAGATACTGTAAAAGTTAAAGTATCATTTCTTATGAAATTAACAATTTTAAACATCATTAATTCAATATTATACAAGCACAAAGCAAATAATAGAAAAAATAAGCTTTTGCGATAGATTAGCACCTCGCAAATAAATAAATCTTTAAATACTTTTTTATTTCAACCAAACAAACAATTAGATACTAAAAATATTCAATTATCATTGGTTTTGCGATTCACAATATTTAATATCATAGATACAAAATTAAACAAAGAGACAAAATATTAGAAAAACAAGCTTTGGCAACGGATTAGAGCGTCACAAGTAATAAATCTTTAAATTTTTTATTCAACGGCAGAAACAACTAGGTACTATAATATTTAAATTATTAGTTATTCTAAAATAAAAATTTTCAAACATCAGAAATTCAATATATACAAGCGCACACGAAAAAAAATTGAAAATGGATTAGTATGTCACAAATAAATAAATCTTTAAAATCTTTGTTATTTTAATGAATCAAACAATTCAATACTATAAACCTTCAGTCATCACTGGGTATGCTATTCACAATTTTAAACATTATAGAGTCAAAATTAAACAAGCATACAACAACAAAGAAAACATAACTTTTGCAACGGAGCATTGCGTCGCGAGTAAATGAATCATTAAATTCTTTTTTATTTCAACGGAACAAACGAGTAGATACTAGAAAAATTAAATTATATTTATTATGAAATTAATAATTTTAAACATCTTTAATTCAATATTAAACAGGCACAAATCAAAAAAAAAACAAAAAAGTTGTGCTAGAGTAGGAGCATGCATGTAAATAAAATTTTTATTTTAATTTATTTTCATGGAACAAAAAACTAGATACCAGAAAAATTAAATTAGCATTTACTGTGAAATTTACAAATTTTAACATCATAATTTCCAGATTATACAAGCACAGACAAAATGAACGAAAAATATATTTTTGAGATGGATTAGTGCGTCGCAAATAAATAAATTATTAAATTCTTTTTTATTTCAAAGGTAAAAAAAATTGATATTATAAAAGTTAAATTATCATGTATTTTAAAATTAATAATTTTGAATATCATAAACACAAGATTATACAAGCACGAACCAAATAATAGAAAAATATACTTTTGTAATAGATTAGTTGTCAATAAATAAATCCTTAAATTCTATTTTATTTCAAGGGAACAAACAATTCAATACTAAAATTATTCATTATCACTGGTTATGCAATTCACAATTTTAAACATTATAGAGTCAATGTCAAACAAGCACAGAGCAAATAATAAAATCCTTAAGTTCATTTTTATTTCAATGGAACAAACAACTAGATAATAGAAAAATTAAATTACCATTTATTATGAAATGAACAATTTTACACATAACAAATTCAAGTTTATATAAGCATAAATCAGATAATTGATAAACAAGCTTTTGTGACAGAGAAGTACGTCACAAATAAATAAATTAAAACATTCTGTTTTATTCAACGCAACATAAAACTAGAAACTGTAAAAGTTAAATTATCATTTATTATGAAATTAAGAAATTTAAATATCATAAATTCAAGATTATCCAAGCACGAACCAAATAATAGAAAAATAAGATTTACAATGTATTAGCTCATCTCAAATAAATAAATCTTTAAATTCTTTTTTATTTCAACAAAAGAAAAAATTTGCTACTAAAAATATTTAATTATGATTGATTATTAAATTCACAATATTTAATATCCTAAAGTCAAGATTAAACGAAGCGCAGAGCAAATAATAAAAAAAATTAGTTTTTGTGACGGTATAATGCGTCGCAAATAACTAAACCCGTAAATTCATTTTATTTCAATGGAACAAACAACTAGATACTAGAAAAATTAAACTACCATTTATTATGAAATTAACAATTTTACACATCATAAATTCAAGTTTATACAAGCACAAATCTAATACTTGAAAAATAAGTTTTTGCGACAGAGAAGTGCGTCACAATTAAATAAATCAAAAAATTCTATTTTATTTCAATGCAACATAAAACTAGATATTGTAAAAGTTAAATTATCATTTATTATGTGTTACGTACAAATGATGATGATGCTTAGAGTTTTCTTTGTTCATCTGTAAATACTTAAGGTATTCAATAAACCTTAATATAGTTGCACAAGTTTTGCATCCATTGATGCTCAATTTAGTCATCAGGAGATGAACTACTCTACACTATTCAAGTTATCAGTGAAAACATCTAAAGGATTTAATAGTATAGCAGAGAATGTCTAAAGTTACTTATAAGCCTTTGAGTATTCCGCACATCAGACATTTTAGACGAAATCGACAAAGTTTCAGTGATTGAAACTAATCAGGGGAATCCATCAGGGGAACACGTTAAGGCATGACATTGTCAAATCAATCCATCAGGGGAACGCGTCAGGGCATGACAATGGCAGGCCAACTTGTCAGGGGAATCTATCAAGGCATGACAGTGATAAGGAACCCGTCAAGGAAAATGCTCAACACTGCTCAGTGGAAGCCATCAGTAGATGCTGTAAGTCTTAACATTAGGGGATCAAGAAGCACTTGGGTAACTCTACAACAATAGATTAACTTAAGTGAAGCATGAAGCACTGATCAAGTCTTAAACAGGATTTGTCATCAGGGGATCCAGAAGCACTGATCAAGTCCAAATCAGGGTCTGTTATCACGGGATAGTTATGACTGCATATAGTTGTCATTAGGTCTTACAACAAATCATTGAAGCTTGTCACAGAAGCAAGAGATATAACTGGAAAGATGTTTCTTGAAGTTTGGTGATCCAATGATAACTCTCGATCATTAAATGCTCGAAGATCAGGGGATGAAAAAGAAGCAACAAAAGTCATCAGCAGTCTGACACATCATTCCAAAAAGGACAACGATGTGACATATATGCGGCCAAGTTGAAAAACCAGCATGTCTAAGCACATGGGTTCAACAACTGATCTTCTATATATACAAAAGAGTTCTCATTACACAAAATGGATATCCAACGGATCAACCAACAGATAGAAGCACATAAACACTAGAGAGAAGCTTTGTAATATATCTTGAGAGAAATATTCAAAAAAAGTTAGAAGCTAGTGAGTGTGAATTTGAAACTGTAATTTATTACAGATTGTAGCTGATTAATCACATTTGTGATTAAACAGATTTCCAGAAAAACATCAAGTTTTAATACAACAATTTTAACTTGAATGCTTATGTGTTCATCTTAATACTCATTATAGTTTTGCTATTCTTGTAGCTATTTCCGTGAATTTTTTTAGAATATCTTTTCTTGAATATCATTCAAAAAAATTTTGGATTGTCTAGTATTCCACCAATAAGTAACCCACGATTGTAGACTTTTATTAAATGATAGAGAAATCAGTAGCTAACGCTACCATCGCTCGGCTTTACCCAACATCTACTACTCCGTAGCTTTGTAATGTAACGCATCAAGTAAAACTGTGAGAACATAACTACTAGAGTCTTGTAGTGGATTGTTATTTCCTACTTCTTCTTTTTGTTTGTTGTTTGGAAAAACAGGATAGGATTCATGTGATATAATTTTTATTCATCGGGTCCTGGTAGAGACCAAAGATCTTGAGCAACTGATCCGGTAAAACAACTCAAAAGATAAAGAAGTCTCCTTAATTTCTTCATGTTCGCACATCGACGGGAAGGTTTGGCACCTCGATGTCGACTCTTCGCCACTTGGGGATGTAGTATGTTCCAAGGGTTGGGATGTTCGCCTATTAAAGCGATACGTGAGGTGGGTTCAGAAAGTCATGAGACAATTTAGTCATTATCCGGTGTGGGCGTTAGAGCATTGAGAGGACCTTTCCCTTCAACTATATTAATAATATTGTTACGTTCAAGGGAAATATCCAAATAAATGTCTTATTTTTTGTTTCAATAATCCATAATTGTAGCAATGAAATACTATTGTTCTTCCCCAAGTGAAAATAAAAGCTTAACACTTCCCATTCTTATTTCTAAAAAGAAATAAATGAAAAATCAAAAGGTCGTCTTATTCAAAACCCCAAAGAATTCAGTTCTTACAAATAAATACTCAATACCCAAGTAGGCTTACAAAGTGGATCATGATATGATCAAGTGTTTTCTGGGTCGTCTCAGACTTTACCATTGATGTTTATCCCGATCCAAATGATATGAAGAAAACTATTCATAGTCATAGTTGGGGTGGTCGTAACAATTCTAATTATAGAAACGTTGATCATTTATTCGGCGTCAAGCTTTTTTAATTTTGAAATTCATTCAATCATCCTATTTCATTATATCTGAGATGTGATATGGTTCCGAAGGATGAACCGGATATGGCCAGTTCCAATAAGATTTCATTCTTGAACAAAAATCTATTTGCAGTGATTAACAAGTTTTTCTTTAAGAGCAAAAAGTTTTGAGTGTTTGTATTCAACCTCCCCCTTCTACAAACACTTGAGCTTATTTAGTTCTAACATTATGAAATTAACAATTTTAAAACGTAGATTCAAGATTATCCAAGCACGAACCAAACAATAGAAAAATAACATTTACGATGTGTTAGGTTTTAGAACATTTGATGATGATTGTCTTTAGATTACTTAGAGTACAAATGTATAGAAAGTGTTAATTAGTAACACTGAAGTTTTGTAGCTAGTAGTTATCTCTTTGTTTGTAATTCATTCATTCTTTGTAAAGAGATATAAATATTTCTTATTTGTCAGTATTTGCTGGAATGGTGTATCGAAGCTTCAGAAAGTCGAAGTGTGTATTTGATTCGTTGGAGTTCACAAAAAGGCTTGTCGGAGACTAGGAAAACTGGTCAGAAACTAAGGTTCTTTTATCTATCGGAGACTAGTTTTGCCTATCAGAGACTAAAGCTTACGTCATCAGAGACTAAGTCTAAAGAAGTCGGAGACTAAAGCTTACGTCATCGGAGTCTAAAATTAAAAGCATTAGAGACTAAGCTGACGTCATCGGAGACTAAGCCTTAAAGCATCGGAGACTAAATAACTCTATCGGAGACTACACAATCTGACGTCATCAGGGACTAAAAGCACCGTAGACTAGTAATGACGTCACCAGAGACTAAAGATGAAGCATCAGGGACTAATCGTGATTTATTTCCTGAAAGATACAGAGTTCGAATTAAAAAGGAATGTCTTCCACGTAAAGCAAGATATTATTGAAGACGTAGCTGGTAAGGAAACTAACCAGAAATTTGTTCCTATCAAAAAGGAAAGATTATATTTGATTCGAATAAGGAAGCTGAATTTTATTCAGAATATGAACTGAGTCAATAGTAATTCAGTGGTAAAAAAAGCTGTAATTAGGTTTATAGGGAATTGTAATTTGAAGCTGTATAAGTTTTTCATAGTTTGTATCTTTTTCTATACAGAATAGAAAAGAAGCTAATGATCATATTTATTATGATTGTTAGAATTTGTAATCAGTTGTGAAATCAATATAGCAATTGTTTATAAATTGATTTGAGTTTTTGTTCTTTATATTTCGCAAGAAAGTTTAATTTCTTAAAGGACAAGAAATTCGAAAAGTATTCAAAGAACTTGTATTCAACTCCCCCTTCTACAAGTTCTCGGCATCTCACTGGGGAAACACGATGTATTAGCGCGTTGCAAATAAATAGATCTTTAAATTCTTTTTTATTTCAACCAAATAAACAATTTGATACAAAGAATATTAAATTATCATTGGTTACTATATTCACAATATTTAATATCATAAAGTCAATATTAAACACAACAAAGACCAAATATTGAAAAATAATGTTTTTGCGACGGAGTAATGAGTCGTAAGAAAATAAATCTTTAAAATCTTTTTTTATTTCAGCGGAAGAAACAACTAGATGCTAGAAAAAAATAAATGTTAGGTTTTATGAACATTTGATGATGATTGTCTTTAGAATACTTAGGAATACAAATGTACAGAAAAGTGTTGGTTTGTAACACTTTAGTTTTGTAGCTAGCAGTAGTATCTCTTGTTTGTAAATTAGTCATTATAATAAAGAGATAGGTTCATTTCTTTTGTATGTACTGCTGGAATACTTGTTGAGTTTGTTCAACAAGTTGTTTAAATTAATTAGTCCTTCGGAGATTGATTTTGGCTTGTCGGAGATTAAGGGAAAAGTCTATCAGAGAATAAAGTTTTGTTCATCAGAGATTGGACTTTGCCCATCGGAGATTTAAGAATCCTTCATCAGAGATTAAAATGTTTTGTTCATCGGAGATTGAAAGATTGGTCATCGGAGATTAAAGCTTACGTCATCGGGGATTGTAACTAAAGAGTCAGAGATTAATGCTGACGTCATCAGAGATTAAAACAATACCTCGGAGATTAAAAGCTGACATCACCAGAGACTAAAGCCAAAGCATCGGAGATTACACGAAGTAAAGCATCAGAGATTACACGTTGTAAAGCATCGGAGATTACTCAAAGTGATCAGGGACTAATTAAAGAAGCTATCGGAGATTAGTCGAAGACTTAATCACTGATGGATTTAGAGTTCAAATCAAAGAAGGAAAGTCTTCCATGCACACGTAGACTTTATTGAAGACGTAGCTGATAAGGAAACTTGTTAGAAATCTTTCAATTGGAAAGATTGTATTTGATTTGAATTAGGAAGCTAGGTTTTTGATAACTTAGTTTTAGAAGCTGTAATTATAAATTACAGAAAAGAAATACGAAGCTGTGTATGTGTATAGAGAGAGAGAATTGAAAGTGTTGTATATATACACAGAATAGAAGCTGACGATCAAAGCTTGTTTTGATTGTTAGAAAACTTGTAATCAATTGTTAAATCAATAAAAGCAATTGTTTATAAAGTTTTGATCTTGTTCTTTATATTCCGCAGAAGAGTTTAATTTCTTAAAGAACAAAAAATCAAAAAAGTTGTGAGAACTTGTATTCAACCCCCCTTCTACAAGTTCTAGGTCATCTCACTGGGAAAACAATTGGTATCAGAGCCTTTAATTGAAAATACTCAATTAACAAGATTCTGAGATGGCCAACAACGACGAAGCAAGCAGCTCTAACATGATTGCGTATAATGGAGGACGTGATGGTGGAACCAGGATCCCTATTCTGAAGAGGGATGAATATCCAATATGGAAACAAAAGATGTATATGCATTTGAGAGCAACAGATCCAGATTACATAGATAGGATTGAGAAGGGTCCTTATCTACCGAGGAAATTTATTCCTGCAAAAACCGTAGAAGGATCTATTGTGGCAGAACACTTTGTACTTGCACCAGAAAGTGATTATACCAACGAGGACAAGTTACAAGTGTTGAAAGATGCTAAAGTTATGAACATACTTTATAATGGAATAGATAAACATATGTTCAATAGCATCATCAATTGCACAACATCTAAACAAGTCTGGGACACCATCAAGGTCCTATGTGAGGGGACTGATCAAGTCAGGAAGAACAGGCGTTCACTGCTGACTCAACAATATGAGTTCTTTCAAGCAAAGCCTAATGAACCAATCACATCAATCTATGAAAGGTTCAATTCTTTGCTTAATGACTTGACCATACTTGGTAAGACATATGATAATGAAGATATTAATACCAAGTTCATGAGAGCCCTCCCTC
The DNA here is from genome assembly GCA_014636745.2 of Centella asiatica. Taxonomy (NCBI): domain Eukaryota; kingdom Viridiplantae; phylum Streptophyta; class Magnoliopsida; order Apiales; family Apiaceae; genus Centella; species Centella asiatica. The sequence continues at coordinate 54,660,675 of CM025780.1, forward strand.
CTAGCTGGGATCCAAAGACTACTGCAGTTAGGGAGGCTCATGATATGGAAACCCTCACACTGGATAGGCTCTACGGAAACTTAAAGACATATGAACTTGAAGTAGAGCAAAGACAACGCATGCATGGAAGAGATAAAGGAGCTGCGTTGATGGTTGAGACAAACAAGTCTCAAGAGAAGCTTGATGATGAATCCTCTGATGCTAGCTCGACTGATAATGAGGATGAACTGGATACCGATGATGACATGGAGGAATTCATGGCATTCATGGTTAAACAGTTTAAGAAATTTAGGGCTAGCAGAAAAGGAAGGAAGTCATCAAGAAAACCTAACCCTAAGCGAGAAGGTCAAAAAGTCACCTTCGACTTAAAGAAAATAAGATGCTACAATTGCGATGGGTTAGGGCACTTTGCCAATGAGTGCAAGAAGCCTAGATCTAATGATAGATCTAAGGATGAAAAATCAAGGAAGGACTTTGCTGACAAGAAAGCTAAATCCAAAAGCAAAGCCTTGATTACTGAGGGAAAGGATTGGATTGACAGCGACTCTGATGAAGAAGTTGTCAACTTTGCCCTAATGGCTCGTAGTGACGAGTCAAGTGATTCTGCAAAGGTATGTAATGCAAATCAGAATTTTAACGTGCTTAATTTACTTGATACATCTAGCATTGAAAGCATGCAAAAAGATATATCTGATTTGCATGTCAGTTTTAGGTCTTTAACTATAGAGCATACCAATGTAAAAGAATCACGTGACAATCTCTTAAAAAGAAACAATTTTCTTGAAGAGAGATTGGCACAGTTTGATACTATCAAGTCTGATTTAAACAAATCACATCACATGATTGATGCTTTGAAAAAGAGGGAATATTACTTAGTAGAGCAACTTGAAATTGCTCAAGCTAAGATTAAATTGTGGAATACTTCCTCTAAAAAGTTAAAAGACTTGGTAGAGTATCAAACTATAGGTCAAAAATCTGGACTAGGTTATGATGAAAATCTTGATAGTAGTTCAGATTTAATTGATCATATTGAAGCTGTTGAGTCCACAACTGAAAAGCCTAAAGCTGCAAGAAAAATTAACTTTGTATCTCCTGTTCATGAACCCAGATTTATTAACATTCAAGATCAACAAAACACTGAAAAAACAAGTTTTAATCAAAAGACAGTGAATATTGTTGAGAAGAATGATATCAAACATTTAAATATTGGGTTTATGACAAAGAAACAGTTAATAAAGAAATTGGAAACTGTTCCAATACAAAAGGCTGAAAAAGCTGTGGAATCAAACAGAAGCAAGAAAAATAGGAATGACAAGTTAGGCATTAACAAATATACCAACTATGCTTCAATGCCTGATGCTCTTAGAAAAACATGTCATGTATGTGGTAATCCAAACCACATAGCTATGCACTGTAGGAGCAGAAATAAAATTCCTATGATTGAGACTTCTAACTCAAAGACAATAAAAGAAAAATCATCTGTAAAAAGGTCAAGTAATCTTTGCATAGAAAATAATAAATCAAAGTCAAGTAGTCTCACAAACAATGGAAGCAAGACTGTAAATTGCCCAATTAAAATCAAACATGGAAAGAGGCAGTCGACTTATTCTGAGTCAAGTCTTGAAACTGCAGCTAGTGAGAAAGGACTCAAGAAGATTTGGGTCCCAAAAATCTCAAACTAGTTTTCTCTACTGTGCAGGGCAAAAAGAAGAAATCATGGTACTTGGACAGTGGTTGTTCAAGGCACATGACTGGAGATAAGTCCCTGCTAAAATAGTATGAAGAGAGAAGTGGCCCAAGAGTCACTTTTGGAGATGATAGCAAAGGCCATACAAGAGGATATGGATCTGTTGAACATGGAGATGTCATCTTCACAGAAGTAGCACTGGTTGACGGCTTAAAGCACAATCTACTAAGTGTGAGTCAACTATGTGATAAAGGATTCAATGTCACTTTTAAAGAAGTTCAATGCTTAGTGAGTGACAAAGAATCAGGGACTGTGATTTTGACAGGAAAAAGAAAAGGGAATTTGTACATTGCAAATCTCATTTCTCCAACTGATCAAATCACATGTCTATATAGCAAAGCTTCAACTGATGAGAGTTGGCTTTGGCATAAGAAGCTTTCCCACTTGAATTTCAAGAATATCAATAGTCTTGTGAGGAAAGGATTGGTAGCTGGCATTCCACAATTGGAATTTATACAAGATGGATTGTGTGATGCATGCCAGAAAGGAAAGCAAAGAAGTGTATCATTCAAAAACAAACCAGCAACATCAATCACTGACCCTTTACAACTTCTCCATATGGATTTGTTTGGTAAAGTGAATGTGATGTCTATATTAAGGAATAGATATGCACTGGTAATTGTTGATGATCACACAAGGTATACTTGGGTAAAATACCTCTTTGCAAAGAATGAAGCTGCTCAGTTAATTATTGATCATGTCAAGAAAATAGAAACTGAGTCAGGAAAAACAATGAGGGTAATAAGAAGTGACAGAGGAACAGAATTCAAAAATTCCCAAGTAATTGAATTCTGCACTGAAAAAGGAATTACTCATCAATTCTCTGCACCTAGAACTCCTCAACAAAATGGAGTTGTTGAGAGGAAAAATAGGACCCTCATTGAAGCAGCAAGGACCATGTTGCAAGAGGCTAAGCTTCCCACCTATTTTTGGGAGGAAGCTATAAGCACTGCATGTTTTACACAAAACAGGTCCTTGATAAACAAAACCTACAACAAAACACCATATGAGTTAATGACTGGGAGGAAACCAACTCTCAAGTTTTTACATGTGTTTGGTTGTAAGTGTTTTGTACTGAGAGATTCATCAGAGACAAGAGGAAAATTTGACAATAAATCTGATGAAGCAATCTTCTTAGGTTATTCTCTGTCAAGCAAAGCATACAGAGTTTATAACTTAAGAACCAAGATCATTGTGGAATCCATTCAAGTTGCATTTGATGATGGAAAGATTCCAGGAATGCTTGGTCAAGGATTGCATGAACCTCTCAGTTTTGAGAATGAATTGGATGCATGGGAATATCCAACAGAGAATGCTGAAAATCCCCAAAACAACAATGATTCCTCTTTAATTGAGGGGGAGTTGACTATTGTGCATGAAGTACCAAGGACTGATGTATCATCAGAGACTAGAGTACTGAAACAAAATGAAACACAAGTCACTGATGACATTATTTCTCCATCGGAGACTAATGATACATCAGAGACTAGTATTCCTGATGCACACACAGAAACTATTGAGATATCTAACTCAGGGGGAGTTAATGAAGAAGAGATCAATAGTTTAGGGGGAGCAAACTCTGCTCATGAAGCTGGATTGAATCTTATCAATCTAGAAAATGAAGCCTCTAGTTCAAGATCAAATCTACCAAAACCTAGACCATGGTTGAGAGACCATACACCAGATTTGATAATTGGAAGTTTAGAGGAAGGAGTCAAGACTAGAAGTGCAACTCAAAATGAATGTCTTTATCTCAGTTTTCTCTCAAAGATTGAGCCAAAGAAAATTGAGGAAGCACTTCAAGATCCTGATTGGATATTAGCCATGCAAGAGGAATTAAACCAATTCACTCGAAACAAAGTCTGGAGACTGGTACCCAAACCAAGGAATAAATCAATCATTGGTGCCAAGTGGGTCTTCAGAAACAAATTAGATGAAGCTGGTACAATTACAAGGAACAAAGCAAGACTGGTTGCAAAAGGATATTCTCAAGAAGAAGGAATAGATTATGATGAAACTTTTGCACCAGTAGCAAGACTTGAAGCAATCAGAATCTTCCTGGCATATGCAGCCTACAAGAACTTCAAGGTGTACCAGATGGATGTCAAAAGTGCCTTTGCCAATGAGTGTGACCTTCGACAAGAAGAAGATTCGATGCTACAATTGTGATGGGTTAGGGCACTTTGCCAATGAGTGCGAGAAGCTTAGGTCTACTGATGGACCTAAGGAAGAGAGATCAAGGAAGAAGGGGAACTTTGCTGAAAAGAAATTCAAGCCTAAGAGCAAAGCCTTGATCATGGAAGGCAAGGATTGGATTGACAGTGACTCCGAGGAGGAGGTTGTCAACTTTGCTTTGATGGCTTGAAGTGATGAGTCAAGTGATTCTACAAAGGTATGTGATGCAAATCAGAATTTTAACGTGCTTAATTTACTTGATACATCTAGCATTGAAAGCATACAAAAAGATATGTCTGATTTGCATGTCAGTTTTAGATCATTAACTATTGAACATACCAATGTAAAAGAATCACGTGACATTCTTTTGAAAAGAAACAAATTTCTTGAAGAGAAATTGTCACAGTTTGATACCATCAAGTCGGACTTAAACAAAGCTCATCACATGATTGATGCTTTGAAAAAGAGGGAATACTACTTAGTAGAGCAACTTGAAATTGCTCAAGCTAAGATTAAATAATGGAATACTTCCTCTAAAAAGTTATCTGACTTGGTAAGGTATCAAACAATAGGTCAAAAATCTGGACTAGGTTATGATGAAAATCTAGATAACAGTTCAGATTTAAATGATCTATTTGAAGCTGCAAATTCCTCAACTAGTAAGCCAAGTTTTAAAAGAATTAATTTTGTATCTCCTATCAGTGAACCTAAATTTATAAATACTCTAGATCAACATATTACTGCAAAATCAGAAATTGATCAAAAGACAGTTAATGTTGTTGATAAGAGTGAATCAAAAAGATTAAACATTGGGTTCATGACAAAGACACAATTAAATAAAAGACTGGAAGCTCTTCCAGACAAAAAGGCTGAAAAGTTAGTGGAGTTAAGCAGAAAGAAGAAAAATAGGAATGGAAAAATAGGCATTAACAAACATACGAATTATGCTAGAATGCCTGATGCTCCTAGAAAGACATGTCATGTATGTGGTAACCCCAACCACATAGCTGTTAATTGTAGGAGCAAAAATAAAATTCCTATAATAGAGACTGCCTTGTCAAAGAATATAAAAGATAAATTACCTGTAAAAAGGTTAGATCGTCTTTGCATTAAAAATGAAAATACTAAACTTGGCAGTCTCTCACAAAAAGGTAGCAAGGCTAATGATTGTCCGGTTAAAGTCAAAACTGCTAAAAGACAATCAACTCAATCTGAGTCAAGTCTTGAATCTACAGCTAGTGAGAAAGGATCCAAGAAAGTCTGGGTTCCAAAAATCTCAAACTAGTTACTCTCTACTGTGTAGGGCAAAAAGAAGAGATCATGGTACTTGGACAGTGGCTGTTCAAAGCACATGACAGGAGATAAGTCCCTGCTCAAACAGTATGAAGAGAAAAGTGGCCCAAAAGTCACTTTTGAAGATGACAGCAAAGGCCATACAAGGGGATATGGCAGTGTTGAACATGGAGATGTCATCTTCACAGAAGTAGCACTGGTTGACGGACTAAAGCACAATCTACTAAGTGTGGGTCAACTATGTGATAAAGGATTCAATGTCATTTTTAAAGAAGATAAATGCGTAGTGAGTGACAAAGAATCTGAGAATGTGATTTTGACAGGAAAAAGAAAAGGAAATTTGTATGTCACAAATCTTATTTCTTCATCTGATCAAATCACATGTCTCTATAGCAAAGTTTCAACTGATGAAAGTTGGCTTTGGCACAAGAAGCTTTCCCACTTGAATTTTAAGAACATTAACAAGCTTGTGAGGAAAGGGTTAGTAGCTGACATTCCACAGTTGGAATTTACACAAGATGGATTGTGTGATGCATGCCAGAAAGGGAAACAAAAAAGTGTGTCATTCAAAAGCAAACCAGCAACATCCATCACTGATCCACTCCAATTGTTACACATGGATTTATTTGGTCAAGTGAATGTGATGTCTATCTTAAGAAATAGATATGCACTGGTTATAGTGGATGACCACACGAGGTACACTTGGGTAAAATACCTCTTTACAAAAGATGAAGCTGCTCAGTTAATAATTGATCATATCAAAAAGATAGAAACTGAGTCAGGAAAAACAGTAAGGGTAATAAGGAGCGATAGGGGAACAGAATTCAAAAATTCCCAAGTGATTGAATTCTGCACGGAAAAAGGAATAACCCATCAATTCTCAGCTCCAAGAACCCCTCAACAAAATGGAGTTGTTGAGAGGAAAAATAGAACCCTTATTGAAGCAGCAAGGACTATGTTACAAGAGGCTAAGCTTCCCACCTATTTTTGGGAGGAAGCTATAAGCACTGCTTGCTTTACACAGAATAGATCCTTGATAAACAAAGCATACAACAAAACACCTTATGAGTTAATGACTGGGAGAAAACCAACTCTCAAGTTTTTACACGTGTTTGGTTGTAAGTGCTTTGTACTGAGAGATTCATCAGAGTCAAGAGGAAAGTTTGACAATAAATCTGATGAAGCAATCTTCTTAGGTTATTATCTGTCAAGTAAAGCATACAGAGTATATAATCTAAGGACAAAAGTCATTGTGGAATCAATACAAGTCGTGTTCGATGATAAAAAGATTCCAGGAATGATTGGGCAAGGATTGCATGAACCTCTCAGTTTTGAGAATGAATTGGATGCATGGGAATATCCATCAGAGACCACTGAACAACCCCAAGATAGCAATAATCCCTACATAATTGAGGGGGAGTTAACTGTTGTGCATGAAGTGCCAAGATCTAATATTCTATCAGAGACTAGAATATTAGAAGAAACTCAAGAGACTGGTGACATTAGTATTATATCAGAGACTAATGGTTCACCAGAGACTAGAGTCACTAATGCACAATCAGAAACAATATTGACACCAGAGACTATAGAAATAAATAGCTCAGAGGGAGCTAATAATGAAGGAGTCAATGGTTTAGGGGGAGCAGTCTCTGATCATGAAGCTAGAATGGATAACACCAATCTAGAAAATGAAGCCTCGACTTCAAGATCAAATCTGCCACGTGCAATTCCATGGTTGAGAGACCACACACCAGATTTGATAATTGGAAGTCTAGAGGATGGAGTCAAGACTAGAAGTGCAACTCAAAATGAATGCTTATATCTCAGTTTTCTCTCAAAGATTGAGCCAAAGAAAATTGAGGAAGCACTTCAAGATCCTGACTGGATAATTGCCATGCAGGAAGAATTAAACCAATTCACTCGAAACAAAGTCTGGAGACTGGTACCCAAACCAAGGAATAGATCAATTATTGGTGCCAAATGGGTCTTCAGAAACAAATTGGATGAAGCTGGTACAATTACAAGGAACAAAGCAAGACTGGTTGCAAAAGGATATTCTCAAGAAGAAGGAATAGACTATGATGAAACTTTTGCACCAGTAGCAAGACTTGAAGCAATACGAATCTTCTTGGCATATGCAGCCTACAAGAACTTCAAGGTGTACCAGATGGATGTCAAAAGTGCCTTCTTAAATGGAAAATTGGAAGAGGAAGTCTATGTTTGCCAACCTCCAGGTTTTGTGGACTCCAAATTTCCAAATCATGTCTACAGGTTAGACAAAGCACTTTATGGCTTAAAACAAGCACCAAGAGCCTGGTATGATACTCTATCTTAATTTTTACTTGAAAATAAATTTATTAGAGGTATCATAGATAAAACGTTATTTTATAGAAAACAAGGCTCAGATATTATTTTGGTGCAAATATATGTAGATGATATTATATTTGGGTCTACAAATGAAAATCTCTGTAAAAAATTCTCAAAACTTATGCAGTCTAGATATGAAATGAGTATGATGGGAGAATTAACATTTTTCTTAGGTTTGCAAATAAAACAATCAACTGATGGAATATTTATCAGTCAGTCCAAGTATATCAAAGACTTATTGAGAAAATATGATTTGGTTGATTGTGCATCTGCAAAAACACCCATGCCTACTGTCACTAAGCTAGATAAAGATTTAAAAGGAAAGAAAATTGATATTACTAGCTATAGAGGCATGATAGGCTCTCTTTTATATCTAACTGCAAGTAGACCAGATATAATGTTTGCTACATGTTTATGTGCTAGATTTCAAGCTGACCCTAGAGAGTCACATTTGATTGCTGTAAAAAGGATACTCAGATATCTAAAGGGTACCCCAAACCTTGGTTTATGGTATCCCAAAGAATCTGATTTTAAACTAATTGATTATTCAGATGCTGACTATGCAGGTTGCAAGCTTGATAGGAAAAGCACAAGTGGAAGCTGCCAACTTCTTGAAGGCAGACTTGTTTCTTGGTTTAGCAAGAAACAAAATTCAGTTTCTACTTCAACAGCAAAAGCTGAATACATCGCAGCTGGGAGTTGTTGTGCTCAAATCCTTTGGATCAAGAATCAACTCCTAGACTATGGTATGTCATTATCCAAAATACCTATTTATTGTGATAATACTAGTGCCATAGCAATAACAGAAAATCCAGTGCAACATTCAAGAACAAAACACATAGATATTCGATATCACTTCATAAGAGAACATGTAAGTGAAGGTAATATCGAATTACACTGGGTAACAACTGATAAACAACTTGCAGACATATTCACAAAACCTTTAGATGAATCTACCTTTTCTAGATTAGTTTCTAAATTAGGAATGTTGAATTATGCCTCTAAAAATTGATTAAAACAAGTTGTTTAGTTTTATGAAGCTAGAATTTAATTTCTGGAATGTAGCTGTTTTTTTATTAAACAGAATTTTAGAAGCTAGAATTAATTTTCTGGATTGCAGCTGTTTTTAATTAAACAGAATTTATGAAGCTAGAATTTAATTTCTGGAATGTAGCTGTTTTTTATTAAACAGAATTTTAGAAGCTAGACTTAATTTTCTGGATTGCAGCTGTTTTTAATTAAACAGAATTTGTGAAGCTAGAATTAATTTTCTGGGTAGAAACTGTCTTATTTTATTAAAGCAGAATTTTAGGAGCTAGAATTTTCATTCTGGAAAAATTTGATAAAATGAATAATCAAATAGTTGATTATTAAATAAAATGAGCTAGAGTGTGTAAGAGACTACCTTAGTCCCCGATAGTTACTACTATCAGAGACTAACTAGTCCCCGATAGTTAATACTATCAGAGACTACCTTAGTCCCCGATAGTTAATACTATCAGAGACTAACTAGTCCCCGATAGTTAATACTATCAGAGACTAACTAGTCCCCGATAGTTAATACTATCAGAGACTACCTTAGTCCCCGATAGTCAACACTATCAGAGACTAATCTTCTTCTAGTCTCTTACAAGTGAACTTACCAGAGATTAGGGCAATTTCCGATCGAGGGTAATATGGTAGTTATCCCTCCCACGATAAAAAACGGTTCACTATCCTTAAGAATTGCAAACGTTTCTAACAAATTGATAAAACAAATTTCAAACATCTTTGCAATCACAATCACTCAAAGATCTGAAATTATTTTCTCTCTGATAATACTCTGCAATTTAACCCTCTTTTAAGTTTCTTCCAAAGTTCACAGATCTCCCACAATGGTCGCTAAAACAGTTGCTTTCAAGTTTGGAGACTTTGATTTCATAAAGACCAACCATGCAGGGGTGGCTGATAAGAATGTCTTTGAAGCCCAGTACCACCCCTTCATGGATTTTCTTCAAAACTCCACACTAACTTACACCATTTATGAAGCTCCCGTCCAAGCCGCTGAGGTCATCACGGCTATTTGGTCCACTGCTACCATACAAGGTGCAAAAACTGATTCACCTATGGTAAGTTTCAGGTATGCAAACACTACTTATACTATAGATCATACCGTTGTAAATACTACTTTACATTTACCAGTTTATGAAAACTTTGACTCCCCTGCCTCTGATGAAGAAATAATTTCCATGTTGAATAACTTAAATTATTCTGCTGAAATTGGATCTGTCGGGTCTATTACACGACCCCATCTAAGGCAAGAATGGTCACTGTTTTTTGACATACTTACTAAAGCTTTTACAACAAAATGCAGTGGATATGATGCTATCATTACACTCACACTACAAATTGCTTTTAGTGTGTTGTATGGTAGACATCTAAATATTGGGCTTTTAATTCTGCAAAACTTGTTGTCAAAACTTAAAACCAATAAAACTAAAATTTATTATGCTAGGTTTTTGATGATGATTGCTTATTATCTAATCCCTAACCTGAATATTACTAGAATGCAAGTTGTACCAACTGTTTTGCAGAGTTAAAGAATAATCAAAGATGTGAAGAACTCTGCAAAGGTAAATGTTCCTTTAACTTTTCCTCCTGTCATGAGAAATATTCTCATAGACAAGCTTCCAAATCTTTACTCTTTACAATCTTTTGAGGATAATACAAGCCAAAACCCTGAAAATCCTCCAACAACTTCACAACAACAGTTTACCCTCCACAGTTTCCCAAAAGACTGTGGTTGTAAAAACCAAGACAATCACCAAGCTCCCAATTAAAAGAAAAATAATTGAGGGAGTCAGTGAGGATGAGGGAGAACAAGAAGCTGAAGTTCCACTTCAGAGAAAGAAAAGAGTTATAACCCAAAGCCAACAACAATCCATTGCTTCCCAACAGGCAATGGAGGTTATAAGGAAAAACAATGAACTGTCACCATCCTCCCAAAAGGATGCTGACATTGAAGACAGTTCCCAACCAGGAACACACTGTACAGAGTCTGCACAAACTCTTGGTCACAGCCAAGAGGAACCAAATAGAGAGAATATAAAAGAAAAGAGTGACACAAGGAGTGCACACACGGAGTTATCTTTTGATGTTCCTCAATTTTTGTCATCTGCGGAACAGCCAACACTCCCCACTGTACATTCTTCTCCTTTTTCTCCTATTCTTGATTCTTTTGATACACATATAATTGATTCTCTTGATTTTTCCCAAGAGGAGCCAATAATCGAGACAAGCTCTCACACATCTTCCATGGATAGATCCCTAGCCCAAGATAAACAAAGGGAACCCCCTATCCATGCTGTCACAAGTACTTCTTAAGCCCCCATTTCTGTAGGAATGAGTGCACCTTCCCAAAAGAGTGAAGTTGAGAGACTAATTAGTGAGAGTCAGGCTCCTGATCTGGAAAAAGGAGAGAATATCAATACACAAGAGAGTCAAGCTTTAGAAAGCTTGGAAAAAGGAGAGATCGAGAAGCTGGGTGCCCAACCCCAGGCAAAAGGAGAGGGTGTGAGCAAGGATGAGATCCTTGAACAAAATAAACGAGAGAAATTTTCAGTGTCTTTTTACAACCTGTTAAAACCAGCTCACAAGAAGCTCCGATTTCTGCTGCTCCCTCCACCAATATCCAAACAGCAGTACCAGAGAACAGTCCAAGCACAAGGGATGCAGCCTTACATGTCATAGCTGAAATGACAAATGCTGATTTTGAAGAGTTATATGGTCTACAACAAAGACAAGACCTGTTTTCCCAGTAAGATGGCCTAGAACTTGTAGAAGGGGGGTTGAATACAAGTTCTTACAACTTTTTCGAATTCCTGTTCTTTAAGAAATTGACTTTCTGCGGAATATAAAGAACAAGATCAAAACTTTATAAACAATTGCTTTTATTGATTTAACAATTGATTACAAGTTTTCTAACAATCAAAACAAGCTTTGATCGTCAGCTTCTATTCTGTGTATATAGAGATAATACAACCCTTTCAATTCTCTATTCTATACAGACACACAGCTTCGAATTACAATTCTGTAATTTATAATTACAGCTTCTAAAACTAAGTTTACAAAAACCTAGCTTCCTAATTCAAATCAAATACAATCTTTCCAATTGAAAGATTTCTAACAAGTTTCCTTGTCAGCTACGTCTTCAATAAAGTCTACGTGTTCATGGAAGACTTTCCTTCTTTGATTTGAACTCTAACTCCATCAGTGATTAAGTCCTCGACTAATCTCCGATAGCTTCTTTAATTAGCCCCTGATCACTTCGAGTAATCTCCGATGCTTTAATAAATTAATCTCTGATCACCTCGAGTAATCTCCGATGCTTTGGCTTTAGTCTCTGGTGACGTCAGCTTTTAATCTCCGAAGTATTGTGTTATTCTCTGATGACGTCAGCTTTAATCTCTGACTCTTTAATTACAATCTCCGATGACGTAAGCTTTAATCTCCGATGACCAATCCTTCAATCTCCGATGAACAAATCTTTAATCTCCGATGAAGGATTTCTTCAATCTCCGATGGGCAAAGTCCAATCTCTGATGAACAAAACTTTAATCTCTGATGGACTTTTTCCCTTAATCTCCGACAAGCCAAATTTAATCTCCGAAAGACTAATTAACTTAAAACAACTTGTTGAACAGACTCAACAAGTATTCCAGCAGTACATACAAGTAAAATGAATCTATCTCTTTATTAAAATGACTAAATTACAACCAAGAGATACTACTGCTAGCTACAAAACTAAAGTGTTACAAACCAACACTTTTCTATACATTTGTATTCCTAAGTATTCTAAAGACAATCATCATCAAATGTTAATAAAACCTAACAATCTCCCCCTAATTATGAATATCAGAATGATAAGCATAATTTCAAGGTTGATGATGATGTCAAAACTCAACTAT